>CM060088.1:64627-106791 GCA_030522485.1 Stenchaetothrips biformis | reverse complement strand
CCTGACTGTAAATTAAATTCTGCTTTTCGAGCCTGAACGATCTCGTCTGGTCGTCGCGCGCTCACCAGACAAAGCCGCAGTGCCCAACGGGCCTGTTCAGAGAGCGCCCAGTTGTCCAGCCCATGCCAAAACACCCAAATCTCTGCATCCGACAACTGTCGACTGCGCGGTGAGGCTGCACGGCCTGCAATGTCACGTTTTCTCATTGAAGCAACAGGGGAATGCTCGAGATAACCCTGCATTTCTGCCCAGGATAAAAACTGCTTTGTCAAAGCGAATACGCGCCGCGCCTCTTCCTTTTTACCCTCTGAGATCAGTATGTTATAGAGTCTGTTTAGTCGTAATCGCGTCAGGCTTTTCAGCGGGAGTGAGCCAATATTCGGTAAGACATGCCGGAGAAGGGAGGAAATCGCGATTTCAGGGCGGCGACGCGTAACGAGTAATGACAGCTTTACCCAGACCTTAATGACCTGCTCGACCGTGCCCTCGTCACCAAAATTATCGACTTCAGACAGCGAAGCCCTTCTGACCTGCTCCAGCCATACCATGACGTGATGGCCGACATGGGGCGACCTTGTATTTATGCTGATTTCAGCCACTGCACTTTCCGAATAATAAAGCCGTATTGCAGATTCTACCTCTCTGACGGCTGTGACTCCAGACCTGTTAAGTCTGGAGTCACAAAGACGTCGCTGTGCTGATTCTGAGAAAAATTAAGGGTGAGGCATGACTCTTGTAAACGCCGAAACAGACACTGCACTTCCCCGTGACATTCGTAATGAGAGACGTTTTTCTTCACACCGGCATTGCCGTCGGGATTTTCAGAAGGGACTGCGGTGTTTACTGAATGGCACGTAACATGCAGAAAGATGGGGGTGGGCTTTACGCGGCGCTGTGCAGCTACCGCGACATGGTGTTGCCCCGTCATCACTGATGAGACACGGAAAACACGTTAATGACAAGGCGGGCGCGCAGTGCGGAAGGGTTCCACCCTACCCTATATCTGCCTAGATAAGGATGGCGAGACTGAAGAGAACGCTTCAACAAGCGCAGTGTGCGCTTGCGTGGCAGTGTCCACCTGGCTAACGGCAATACAGACCTGAAAAATGGCCTGTCTGAGTTGATGAGGACAGCAAAATATTATCTATGACCTCGGCCAGCTCACCAGCCATACCGACAATTCTCAGAGTACGTTTTCCGGTGCCACTTGGCACGATGGGCTTATTCATCACATTCCTCCTGAAGGAAGAGGAATACGTTAACGCCCTGCACAGCTCCCAATCGTGCTAACCTGGCAATACAATCACGCGTTTATTGTGCGCAGAGATATCGGGATAAAACGTCAGCTTTTGCTGAAGGTGTAGTTAAACACTTTGCCATTTTTTGTCTGTACCGTGAGCGTTTCACCTGCCGAGGTAGCCAGCGCTCTGGCTTTACTGTATTTCCACATCAGTAACTGTTGTCCGTTAGGATACGGGGATTCCGTGTCAGGCGGGCCAAACATCGCGATCAGATCCGCTCGGGTTGTCAGGCCTGGCCTGATTTTCTGAACGGTTGCTGTATCAACATTGCGACCCACTGAGCTGGAGCATGCGGCTAGCGCAAAGATCAGCCCTGTAACGAAGAGTGCTCTCATAAGGTTAATCCCGGTGGTTGAGTGCAATGTGGACACGCGTATCCTGTTATCATGTTGTTTTAAAAAGTAAAAGCCCTGGATAAAATATCACCGCCTGCGTTTAACCTCCCACACATTACCGCCGCTCTGCACAATCTACATCGGGTCTGGTCAACGGACATCCGCACCCGGCCTGTAACTGTAGCTGTAGCTGTAGCTGTAGCTGGGGCAAAAACCAGAAAAAACAAACCTCTGTCTGCTTATACCCAACTCATGAATGGCAGACATTGGCACGATGGCCAAAACGGAACAGGCGTGATGCGACAATAGCGCTGATTTCAACAGTAGATTATGGTTTATGATCCACTAAGTAACATGAAAAGTTAATCTGGATAATACCCCATAGGTTTATCACGTTTAACCCGGTCAGAGAATGATGTCTGACTTTGCTGATCGGTCATATCAAAGACTAAATCTGCCCGGCACGCCAATAAAAGGCCCTGGATTAGAACAGAGTAGATACGCAATCAGACTGCGCCATTAAGTTAAAAATTTATCGCGCTGCTGGAAGAATGGCGCTGTCAGATTTTTACGACCGGCTAATTCAGCTTTAACTGTCACCCCAAAAAGCGTAACCTGTATATAAAACGTATACATTCCATATAGGCTTCGCATGGGCATTGTTAAAATATCCGATCTGATGCATGAAAACTTACGCATCGCCAGCCAGGCGATGAGCCGCTCAATAAATGCGCAGGCTGAGCACTGGTTAAAACTTGGCATGCTGGCCGAGCTGTATCCCCAACTGACACAACACGAGCTTGCTCAAACATTAATCCGCATTGAAATGAACGGCGGTGCCGATATTCGCCAGGTATTACATCATGCCGATTTCACCCCACAAGGAGAAGTGTAATGGGGAACGTTAAGATCCACTCTGCAGAAGAGATTGAAAAAGCCCGTGCTGCCGGGCACGCTGCCGCCCAGGTGCTGGCGATGATCACCCCTCATGTACGCCCGGGGATCACAACAGAGCAACTGGACGATATCTGTCATGATTATATTGTCAATGTACTCAACGTGACGCCCGCCAATATCGGTTACCACGGTTACACTCGTACCACCTGTACTTCCGTGAACCATGTTGTTTGCCACGGTATCCCGGCTGCCAAGTCATTGAAAGAAGGTGATATTGTGAATATCGATGTCGCCATTATTAAAGATGGCTGGTATGGCGATACCAGCCGCATGTATTTTGTGGGGACGCCATCCGTACGCGCAAAACGGCTGGTGGATATTACCTATCAGTCCATGGTTGCAGGTATTAAAACGGTTCGCCCGGGCGCGACACTGGGCGATATTGGCGCCGCTATTCAGCGCCTTGCTGAGCGCGCGGGTTTCTCCGTCGTTCGCGAATATTGCGGTCATGGCGTCGGTGAGATTTATCATACCGATCCTCAAATTCTTCACTACGGCACGCCGGGAGAAGGGATGCCTTTACAGGCAGGCATGATTTTTACCATCGAACCCATGATCAATGCTGGAAAAGCAGGGACCAGTGTGCTTTCTGATGGCTGGACGGTGGTTACAAAAGATCGATCTCTGTCTGCCCAATGGGAACATACCGTCGCCGTCACCGAGACGGGCTTTGACCTGCTCACGCCCTGGCCTGAAGGCACTGGCGACTATCCGGCTATCTGATACTTATGCCGCCTCAGAGGAGGCGGCATTAATAACAGTCTGATGATGGACAACAGGTGAACGTTATCACTCCTCGTAATGCGTGGTTCCGCTGGGGTTCAGGCCCGCCATAATTTCAGGCCATTCCGCCCTGATCGTTTCACTTCATATAACGCTTTATCAGCACGCCGCAGCCACTCATGTATTGAGTCGGCTTTATCAGCACTGGCAATGCCAATACTGACTGAACACCTGAACGTTACAGAAGCAGGCAGGCGCAATTGCCCAATGTTGCTTTGAAGCGATTCGGCCAGTCTGATGATGTCAACGTCATTTGAATCACGAATGATGACGCCAAGTTCATCTCCGCCAAAGCGTGCCGGAATGTCTTTCATCCCCACGCTGTTACGTAACAGGCCGGAAATTTCAGCCAGCAAAAAATCTCCGGCTTCATGACCGAACGTATCATTAACGTTTTTGAAATGGTCGACATCTATCAATATCAGATACGCGCGGGTATCACCCCGTAAGGTGCGCAACAGCTCGCTTTCAAGCCGGCGTTCGAACAAACGACGATTAGGGATTTCCAGACCGGGATCCATCAGCGCAATTCTCTCCAGCTCACGGTTCTTCTGACGCAGGCTCAACGTCAAATTGTGTGATACAACGCTGAGTGCCAACATATAGAATGTGGCCAGTGGAAGGGTCAGCCATGCTGTGCGCGTACTAAACTCCATCAAAACCGGCGCGCCTTCCATCGTCCATACCAGAATAAAGGCAAACAGAAATGCCTGCGCAGCAGAGAGCAGCTGAGGCCAGCCGCCTGCGGCGTAACGGTCGGCCATCAAAACCGCGATGATGACAAAGGACGGCATAGGACTCACGGCCATCAGCGCAATCCAGATACCGCCAAATGCGGCATCCAGCGTTAAATTTGAACGCTCCCGCGCGGTGGAGTCCCGTGATGTTACGGCAAGGCGGTATGCCAGATAAGGCCAGATAAGAACGTTGCTAATCAATAATACCAATATCGCTGGTTCTTTCCCCAGCTCCAGGAGAACGGATGCAATCGGCAAAAAACATAAAAATGTGCCAAGCTGGCGCATGGCAAACATCCGACGGACAAATCGCGTGGATCGCATTTTAAGATGATGATCATCAGGTGAGTAATAGGTCATTCGCACGCGTAATTGACAATATATTTAGCGCAGTGTATCCACAAAAAACGCCCTGCGCTTAAATTTTTAAGATTTTTACCCTTTATTTGTTATTGCCGTTAAGATGATTAGGCCGACGACCTGGCCGGGTAAGCAAAGCCCAACGAGCAACATTATCGTCAGGCGATGGCATGACCGGGGGATCAGGTTATCTTCTGCGGCCTTTAGCCACTGAGGCGGACCAGTTGAAATCGCCGACTTCGCTGGCGGTAAGTGAAGAGGGTTTCTTTTTCCTGAGCGGTTTTTTACTTTCTTTTTCTGCTTTTAGCTTTTCATTAAGAAGTTTATCGGCCATGACCTGCTGACGGGCTTCGCTGTTTAGCTCTTTCTCTTTTTTTGCATCAGGTTCTTTGCCGGTGCGTTGACGGTGCTTCTGCATCAGGTTTTGAAGAACTTCGTTAACGGCGAGTCGCTCTTCATCACTGAACTGATCGATGGAAATCATTTTCTTGTCATTCATAATCGCTTTCCTCGTGGTGAGTTCATAAGCAGTGTACATCATGCCGCGCTCGCAAAGCGCATTCGCTGCGCGTTAAGTGACTCCGTCTGACAAGGTTAATCACGTTAAGCAGGTATCATTTCCCTTCAGGCAGACTAAAATAAGCGGAAATTTCAACGAGAATCGACGTTATGAAAATTCCCCTGCACAACGACCACAAACCTTTTATCACTGCCCTACTGGATGAAGCGGTAGAAGCGATTGAAATGCACACACCTCAGGCTGAACATATCGAACGCGCCTTTACCGTCGCACTCCAGCAACAGAACCGCGAAGCAGAGGCGGACTGGAAGCGCACAATAACCTTTTTGGCGCTATTCGTTTTTCTGTATGCCGCACTGGGCGCCTCATTAACACTGGACCTGAGTCCGGCTGGTGCAAGCCACAAAAGCATTGAGTATGCTCTGGAGGCTGTTCCGGTACTGATTGCCTTTTCAGGTTTTTTTATCTCCGTACTGTATTTGTTCATTGTTCGCGCCGGTTCACGCCAACGCCGTAACTGGCAAAAAACGATTTTAATTCTGGAAAAATACACCCTCGGGAACCTGTTTAAACTGACGCACCAACAAGGCGCCGGCACCAGCAACTATTCACTCTCATCGATTATGCTTGCCCTTTCCCTGTTCATTTGCCTGACCTGGTTGATTATCTATAACTATCTGACCTTCACCACCAGCGGCGTATTCGGTAGCGTAATTTCGTTATTTATCAGCACGATGGTTTACGTCATTCTGGATATTCAACTCCTCAAGCCCTGGCAGGCCGTTGCTGAAACGGAGCCTTCAGGCGCTGAGGATGAGAAGAAAGCCGATAAATAATGCCCGCCCGGCCTGGGCCGGGCTTTTCGCGATTTTCCTGCCCAGACAAAGGCGACGCCGATCTAGCCGGACGGGATTAAGAAAAGCACTCACAGTATGTTGTAACTATTGCCATTAACCGGTTTTTTTATGCGGTTTAGTTGTGCGGTACTGGCATCGCCTGCCAGCACCTTATACAGTGGCGAAAGATCAAAAGCAGGCAAAATAAGTGACAACGTCACGTCAAGTTTGTTTTTGAAGGGGCTCCCCTTCCGCGCTCACGACTGAAAAGCCGCCATTGGGGCGTTATTCAAAAGGGAATTCCCGCGCCAGCACTCTGGCAATCACGTTTAGCGCCCCTTCATCCTGATTGCTTTCCGTTTTAAACCGGGCAACGGCTGAGACCGACTCAACAGCATTGGCCATAGCAAAACTGAAACAGGCCTGGCGCAACATTTCGAGATCGTTTGCACTGTCACCGATGGCCACCACCTCACAATCGCTAATGCCCCATTTTTGTTGCAGCAAAGCAATACCATGTGCCTTGTGACAGCCTGGAATAATCAGGTCAATAAAGCCATAGCCGCTGGATACCGGATGCATAATATGATCGATTTCGCCGAGCTGGTTGTGCAGACGATCCATCAGGCTGTCTATGCCCTCGTTCGCCAAATTAAGCGAAAATTTAAAAATGGTGTCATCGATATCGTAAAGATTATCGCGCTTTTCAAGTCGGTAATAATGATTGTTAAGCATCTGCATAACGCTGTCAGGCATTGAAGAATGAACATAAGCGCCCTTGCGTCCACAAACGACAGTGCTGATATCCGGCTCTTTTGCCAGGATATCCAACACGCGGTGCACGCTTTTCTTTGCCAGCTCACCACAAAAAATTTCATCATCGCCTTCGGATACCCACGCACCATTTTCGGCAACAAACGCAATGTCGTTTTTGATGTCGGGAAAGTAGCGCTGTAGCTGATAATATTGATTGCCACTGGCGACAACAAAGTGAATACCTTTTTGCTTTAACAGGGCGTACTGGCGTGAAAAGCGCTGGACGTTGTACTGCTTATTTTCGTCCAGAAACGTCCCATCCATATCCACTGCAATCATCCTTACTGCCATTGTCATCCCCCCTTTTTCCCGGCCTGAACAGGCTCACTCTTTTTAAGCTTACTCGTTGAAGGGGATAATGAGAATTCAAGTCATCAAAAATCCTTCTGTTCGCTCACATTGTGCGCCAGTTCCGGTTTTCACCACTATCAATCTGTTAAAAATAGTGCTGACTTTCGAATGAAATGAAATAAACCTTCATATGTAAAATGAATACACTGTTAAGGGCGCAGTCATGAATGTAAAGCTTCAGCACACGGCGTTACCCACGGATATTTCAGCCGCCATCCGCCAGTTTAAACAGCAAATTCGTCAGCAGATTGGCGATGTTGAAGGCTTATTCAGGCAGGTTTGCCAAAGAACCGAGCAGGCGATAAGTGACGCAAAAGCGGAAGAGCGGCTAAGCGGCAGCGCCTGGCCGGTTATTTCACCCGATGAGATCGCACAAGGGCTGACGCCTGAAACCCGAGAAAGCATCAAGCGCCGTGGCTGTGTGGTGGTTAAGCAGCATTTCCCTCGGGAACAGGCGCTGGCATGGGATGCCTCCATGCTGCGTTACCTGGACGAAAATCAGTTCGATGCACAGTACCGCGGCCCGGGCGATAATTTCTTCGGCAGCCTGGAAGCATCCCGCCCTGAAATCTATCCCATCTACTGGTCTCAGGCACAAATGGAGGCGCGCCAGAGTCCTGAAATGGCCCGGGTGCAGTCATGTTTAAATCGACTGTGGACGTTTGAATCCGGGGGCCAGCAATGGTTCGATCCGGACGTGAATCTTATTTATCCAGATCGCATTCGTCGGCGACCGCCAGGAACGACCTCGAAAGGGTTGGGCGCACACACTGACTCCGGCGCGCTGGAACGCTGGCTGTTGCCCGCTTACCAACGTGTTTTTCGATCGATTTTTGACGGCAATCTTGAGCATTACGACCCATGGCATGCCGCACATCGCAGCGAGGTGGATGAGTTTGATGTTCCTGATACCACGAAATGCTCGGCTTTCCGAACGTTTCAGGGATGGACGGCGCTGTCCGATATGATGCCGGGTCAGGGCTTATTGCACGTGGTTCCCGTACCGGAGGCCATGGCATATGTGCTGCTGCGCCCATTGTTATCGGATGTCGCTGACGATGAATTATGTGGTGTGGAACCGGGGCGCGTACTCCCGATTAGTGAAAAATGGCACCCGCATTTGGTAAAAGGATTATGCTCCGTACCGGCGATCACCGCTGGCGATTCCGTATGGTGGCACTGTGACCTGATCCATGCGGTCGCACCGGTTGAAAATCAACAGGGATGGGGAAACGTTATGTATATTCCCGCAGCGCCAATGTGTGATAAAAACCGCGCTTATGCCCATCAGGTGGCGAGTGCACTTGAGCAAGGTCATTCCCCTGCTGATTTTCCGCCTGAACATTACGAGGCTGGCTGGAGGAACCGGTTTACCCTCGCCGATCTCAATTCGGTGGGTAAACGTGGGCTGGGTTTAAACTGAAACCAGTGAGACTCAACGTCAGAGCAGAGAACCATGATGAACACGCGTCAGCAGAAAATTATTGAACTGGTTAATACCCGAGGCAACGTCGCCGTCAGCGAACTGGCGGAGCTGGCCGGTGTGTCGGAGGTTACCATTCGCCAGGACCTCAACCTGCTGGAAGAAAAGCGGGTTTTACGTCGGGTTCACGGTGCGGCTCAGGCATTAGACAGCGACGACGTTGGTGTGCGAATGCATACCCGCTATAGGATAAAACTGGCGCTCGCCCGTTATGCAGCCGGGAAAATCAACGATGGCGAATCTGTATTGATCGAAGGGGGCAGCACCAACGCCCTGCTGGCACGTGAGCTGGCCAGCCGCAAAAATTTGACGTTAATCACTGTAAGCCATTATATCGGCCATCTGCTTAAAGACGCGGCCTGTGAAGTCATTATCCTGGGCGGCATGTTGCAAAAGCGCAGCGAATCAATGACGGGGCCCTTAACCCGGTATTGCGTACAGCAAATGCACTTTCATAAGGCCTTTATTGGTGCAGATGGCTGGCACCCGGAAACCGGCTTCACCGGCCGGGATATGCTGCGATGTGATGTCGTGGACGCCGTACTGGCTAAAGGTGCAGAAAGCTACGTTCTGACCGACAGGTCTAAGTTCGGGCAGATCCATCCTTATCCTCTGTCTTCCGGTTTTCAGCCCGGTCACGTCATTACGGAAAAGGGGCTTTCTCAGGACGTGGTGGCCGGACTCACCGCACAAGGTATCGGGTTAATACAGGTCGCGATCGACTCAGCACAGTAAAGGCATCAGGTGATGCCGGCAATGGAATCACGCAAAACGAGGCTGCCCTGATAGGGCGTAAACGGCGTTAATTCACCGCCATCCAGCATAAAGACCAGTCGATCAATGGTGTCATTGATCATATCGGTAACGGGAAACTTAACACTGGAGAGCGCAGGGGTGATATAAGGGGCCAGCGGAATATCATCAAAGCCAATGACCGAGACGGTTCCAGGTACAGCAATATTATTTTCTGTAAGCTGTTTGATCGCCCCGATAGCCATTTCATCATTGCTGGCGACGATAGCACTAAAGGGCTGTCCGCTCGCCAGCAATGTTTTCACCGCCAGCATCCCACTTTGCGCCGTCCATTTGCCCTGCACAATTAACTGCTGATTCGCTGCGATTCCCTGGGTTTGAAGCGCGGTTTTATAGCCCGCAAGTCGCTCCTGACTGGTCGGCGAATCCAGTGATCCCGTAATAAATGCAATATTACGATGGCCCTGTTCAATCAGGTAACTGACGGCCTTCTGGCTGGTTGCCTGCTGATCGCTGTAAATACAGTAGCTGTCATTAATTCGCAGACGACGATTAATGACCAGCACAGGCTGCTTATGCTGCGAAATAATCGCATCCAGCTCATCGATGCTGAGAAAACGCGGATAGATGATAACGCCATCGCAACGTAAATCGAGCAGAAACTGGATGGCAGCGCGCTCCTGCTCAGCGGTATGTTTGCCATCGGCCAGAATTAACTGCCGATTTTGCTGCTCCATAATTCTGGCGGAGTGAGACATTAACTCACTGAAAATGTTGCCACTGTACAGTGTATTGGTTACAACCAGCCCGATGGTTTGGGTACTTTTATTTGCCAGATTACGTGCCAGCAGATTAGGTCGATAGCCTGTCTCCGCAATGGCCAGCAAAACCCGTTCCCGCTTCTCCTGCCCGACATAACCCTTACCTGACAACACCCGCGAAACTGTCGCTTTTGAGACGCCGGCGCGTTTTGCTACTTGTGAAATGGTTGTCATGTTATCGCTGCCAGAATCTTCTGAGTAAATGGAGTTTACCTAAGCCTTTCATTATTTGAAATATTTAGCCTTAATGTCGTGCCGCGTGCTTCGCCACTCAAAGTGATTGTCATCACAAAAATAACATCAGTCTATTTTACACTCTTGTTTAAAAGGCGAAATCTCTTCATGATTTTGTGAAACCGGTTTCCTATTTAGCCGCACCGTGGGTCAGTTGCAAAGTAAGGCAGGCTGACTGGCGAAGTAAAACAACAACACGACGGTCAGAGCGGAAACCCGAGCGCACTTTCCTCTTCCCTACGAGATAAAATCATGCCAGGAAATTATGCAGAGATTTCACAGGCTATCGTCAGTAAGCTGGGTGGCCTGACTAATATCAGTGCGGTAACCCATTGCATGACCCGCCTGCGTTTTGTGGTGAAGGATGACCGTCTGGTTGACCTTGCCGGCCTGAAAGCCATTAACGGCATCATGGGCGTTGTTCATACCGATACTCAGTTACAGGTGATCATTGGCAATGAGGTAGCAAAGGCGTATCAGGCCGTGCTGGCATTAGGCGAACCGCAGTCGGACAGCGCCGCGCCCGTGAAACGCAAAATGACGCTTAAAAGCGTAGGCGCCGGCATTCTGGATGCGCTGGTTGGCACTATGTCACCGCTGATTCCGGCTATTATCGGCGGTTCAATGGTCAAGCTACTGGCCATGATACTGGATATGGCTGGTGTATTTGAGAAAGGTTCATCAACCCTGATCATACTTAACGTGATAGGTGATGGTGCCTTCTTCTTTTTGCCAATTATGGTGGCTGCGTCCGCCGCGCTGAAATTTAAAACCAATATGTCACTGGCTATCGCCATTGCTGGCGTGCTGGTGCATCCCAACTTTATTGACCTCATGGCTAAAGCCGCACAGGGGCAACACGTCGACTTCGCTTTTATCCCGGTCACGGCGGTGAAGTATACGTATACGGTGATACCGGCGCTGGTGATGACCTGGATTTTGTCTCACATTGAACGCGGAGTGGATCGTATCACTCCAGCAGTGACAAAAAACTTCCTTAAGCCTATGTTGATCGTGTTGATCGCCGCGCCGATCGCCATTGTCTTGATAGGCCCGATTGGTATCTGGATCGGCAGCGGGATTTCCGCTCTGGTTTACACTATTCACGGTTATCTGGGCTGGCTTTCTGTGGCCATTATGGGTGGGCTGTGGCCGTTGCTGGTCATGACAGGTATGCATCGGGTTTTTACTCCCACCATTATCCAGACCATTGCCGAAACGGGTAAAGAAGGCATGGTGATGCCTTCTGAGATTGGTGCCAATTTATCGCTTGGCGGCTCGTCGCTGGCGGTGGCCTTTAAAACAAAAAACCGCGAATTACGTCAAACCGCGCTGGCGGCGGCGGCCTCGGCTATTGTGGCTGGCATTTCCGAGCCCGCGCTATACGGCGTGGCTGTGCGATTAAAACGCCCTTTGATTGCCAGTTTGATCAGTGGATTCATCTGCGGTGCTGTGGCTGGCATAGGCGGTCTGGCCAGCCATTCAATGGCTTCACCGGGTTTATTTACCAGCGTCCAGTTTTTTGACCCAACCAATCCCCTGTCGATTGTCTGGGTTGTCGCGGTAATGGTACTTTCCGTGGTGCTGTCGTTCATTCTTACCCTGATTCTGGGTTTTGAAGATATTCCAGAAACCACCCACCCGGCGCCATCACAACCCGGCACATCCCCTGAACAAACGAAAGCGGCTAACGCCAACTGATTATTAATGACCCTGTTAAAGAGGATTTCATGTCTGAAGCAACATTCCCTGAAGGCTTTTTATGGGGCGGTGCCTTATCCGCCAATCAGTCAGAAGGCGCTTTTCTTGAAGGCGGAAAAGGACTCACTACCGTTGACATGATCCCCATTGGTCCCACGCGTATGCCGGTAAAGCTGGGGCAGGAAAAACGCGTTGAGTTGCGCGATGACGAATTCTATCCCAGCCATACGGCGATCGATTTTTATCATCGTTATCGGGAAGATATTGCCTTGATGGCAGAAATGGGTTTCACCGTCTTTCGCACCTCAATTGCGTGGAGCCGTATCTTTCCGCGTGGCGATGAACATACGCCGAATGAACAGGGCCTGGCTTTTTATCGTGATATGTTCACCGAGTGTCGTAAACATGGCATTGAACCTTTAGTCACGCTTTGCCATTTTGACGTTCCCATGCATCTGGTTACGCAATACGGTTCGTGGCGTAATCGTAAAATGATTGCGTTTTTTGCCCGCTATGCCCGCACCTGTTTTGACGCATTTGATGGTTTAGTGAAGTACTGGCTGACCTTTAACGAAATTAACATCATGCTGCACAGCCCATTTTCGGGTGCCGGATTAGTGTTTGAACCCGGCGAAAACAGTGAGCAGGTTAAATATCAGGCAGCTCACCACGAACTGGTCGCGAGCGCCCTGGTGACAAAAATTGCGCATGAAATCAACCCTGATAATCAGGTGGGATGCATGCTGGCAGGTGGCAATTTTTATCCCTGGTCGAGCAAACCTGACGATGTCTGGGCGGCGCTACAAAAAGATCGTGAAAACCTGTTTTTCATCGATATTCAGGCGCGCGGTGCCTATCCCGCCTACGCTGCGCGCCTTTTCCGCGAAAAAGGGATTCAGATTGAAATGGCAGACGATGATGCGGATATCCTCAAGCATACCGTCGATTTCGTGTCGTTCAGCTATTATGCATCCCGATGTGCTTCGGCCGAGATGAATGACAACAACAGCAGCGCGGCAAACGTGGTGAAATCCCTCACCAACCCGCATATTCAGCGGAGTGAATGGGGCTGGGGCATCGATCCGCTTGGCCTGCGCATCACCATGAATATGATGTATGACCGTTATCAGAAACCGCTTTTCCTGGTCGAGAATGGCCTGGGCGCACGCGATGAGTTAACAGAGAAAGGCGAAATTATTGACGATTATCGTATCAGCTACCTGCGCGAACATATCCGGGCGATGGCCGATGCGATCGGGGACGGTATTCCTGTTATCGGCTATACCACATGGGGCTGTATCGATCTAATTGCCGCATCAACCGGTGAAATGAGCAAACGCTACGGGTTCGTCTATGTAGATCGTGACGATCGTGGAAAAGGCACGCTGGCCCGGCGGCGGAAAAAGTCCTTCTGGTGGTATAAAAAGGTGATAGCAAGTAACGGCAGGGATTTAGATTAATCGCACAGCGCGCTTCAGCCTCTAAAGCGACTGAAGCGCTGCTGACAGAGCGCCCTGAAGCAGGCTGTCCTGCTTTCAGGCGACAGCGACTGTCGCCTTCGGGGCATTTACTTCTGCAGCAACCAGTGTTCGATATCGCTGGCCGGGAGCGGCTTCGAAAAAAAGTAACCCTGTATCTGGTCACAACCGTATTGCTTCAGCAAACTCAACGTGGCTTCAGTTTCAACGCCTTCTGCCAGTACCGTGTAGTTCAGCTCTTTCAACATCATGATAATGCTCCGCACGATGATTCTTGACGCATGATCGCCATCCATTCGGCCAATTAAAGACATATCGACCTTAATGACATCTAGCGGTATTTCCTGCAGATAACTGATATTACTGTAGCCCGTACCGAAGTCGTCCAGTGAAATAACAAATCCCTGAGCTTTAAGCGCCTCCAGCCCGTTAATGGCGACTTCACTCTCCGTAATGAGCTCGTTTTCCAGGCACTCAATGCCCAGTAGTGCTGTCGGCAAGGCTGCCGCCTGCATTTTACGGGCTAAGCCAGAGGCAAACTCTGGTCTGGAAAAGTCGCGTTCGCTGACGTTCACGGATATCGGGATAAGTTCAAACTCATTGTTCCATTGCTTAAGCTGAATAATGACGCGATCGATAACCCAGTCAGTGAGCACAGAAATCAGGTTGGTTTTAATGGCCAGCGGTATAAAGTCGGCCGGAAACAGCTCGCCTCTCTCTGGGTGATGCCAGCGGATCAACGCTTCAAGCCCAACGGTTTTTCCCGTTTTTAAACAGACCTTTGGCTGATAGGCGAGATACAGGCCTTCATCTTTTTTTAGCGCCTGAGCCAGATCGTTCATAATCAAAAAATCTTCAGTGCGTCGCGAATCATAAGCATGATCGAACGTCATGGCACCCATATTTTGATAGATACATTCGTGTAATGCACTGACCGCCTGGCGCACCACTTCATTCGCATCAATGTCGCGGGAAACAAACTCTGTCTCACCTGTATAAACATCAATATCAATCGTGATGTTATCCGCTAAATCTGCTTTAAGGCTGGTTAATACCTCAACGGTGCTTTGCGCGCTATAACCACCAAGATAAGGTTGTATTAACGCAAACCGGCCGGGCGCAAATGAATACAGCATGTCATCGGACTGCAGCTGAAGACGAACACCGACCAGTCCGGCAATTTGTCTTAGCAGGTTTTCTACCGGCGCAATACCAAAAGTACGGGATAACTCATAGGCCTGTGGAATATCAAGACAGTCGATGAGGATCAGGCGAAAACGACGATCGGGATTATTGACGGCCAGCTGCTGCATGTCGCGAATAAGTCGGGGCCGGTTGGGTAAAAGCGTGATCAGGTCCGTGAAGCTGGCAAGATTCCATGCATCCAGAAAAGAACTGACCAGTTTTGCCAGCGACTTTAAGGTGACCAGTTGCTCATCACTAAACGTATGAGGCTGCGTGTCGGTCACGCAAAGCGTGCCCAACACCAGCCCTTCCAGATTCGATAATGACACACCTGCATAAAACCGAATATGCGGCTCACCCTCAACAAGTGGATGAAAGGTAAAGCGGTTGTCCTGTAATGTGTCCGGCACAACGAGCTGTCCGTCACCGTCAATCACGTGACGACAAAGGGAAACTTCTCGTGCGGATTCTTTAAGATTGAAATTACGTGAAACCTTAATGTATTGATTTTTATCATCAATAATAGAAATAAAACTGCCTGAAATACCCAGTACCTGCGCGGCAAGATGAACAAATTTTTCCAGCACCTCATCCCTGGTAACATCAGGTGACAAAAGTGCTTTAACCGCTTTAAGACGATTTTCGTCATTGCCACTTTGATTATTGTGCACAACAGCCTCCCCTTGTGCGGGTGCAAAAACGCAGAAACCAATTTAGCCTAAATTTAAATATTTAGCGCCCTGTTAAAGGACGATTTATCGCAAACAAGGACTATGCGAGACTGTATAACATGACCGGAACTTTTTTCTAAGATTTTTAACGAGAAACCCCGCCGTCAGCCTCGCGTTGTCAGCTATGTTGATATCACACATCACTGCAAGCCAAAGTGAACCTATCGCGCCAATAAACGACCAGGTTATTCCGGACATATTTATCATCCACCTCATCATAAGCGCAGTTGCCAGCCTGCATCACCGTAGGCTATAACATGAAAATGCGTTCACCTGTTGCGCTACCGCTCTGTCAGCAATCTCATCAGATCGTTTTGTGTAAAGCTTTTCCGCCTCATTCTCTGGGCCTGACGGGGCGGAAGCGAAAATGGCTGCTCATGCACAAGCGTAAAACGCGCTACCCTATTGCTAAAGCCAACGACACCAACCGCGATCATGTGGCGATAAAGAGTCAAGATGTCGCAGGCCACCTGTCTCGTCTTTTCTGTCTGATTTATCGACGCATAAAGTCACGCCTTTCCTGCTGTCCTGACGCTTTCTTCTGCACGGCTGTCAACAGGCCTTCGAAATCTGTCCTTCCCGTAGTAAGCTACGCCTTACAGCCAATATGGGTCATGTCCATTGAGCGTTGAGCAATGACGAAAGCTGACGGTAACCCGTTTGACTAAAATTAACAGATTTAAAACCCCTGCCAGATGGCTTCATTTATGGGCTGGGTGTTCAGGAACAGAAGTATGCTGACTGAAGAACAGTTAAATCACATTGTCGCCCATCCCGATGACGTTTCTCATCAGGTTGTGGCAATGGCAAAAGAGTTACTGGCTTACCGCGCCGCTTTCGCGCAGCCCTATGCAGTCATAGAGCCTTTGGGGATGACCTACATCGGTGATGAAAATGCCGCTATGGTCTGGCATCCTAAACATGGTGATGATGACGATACACGTTTGTACCTTAAGCCCCTGATTGACGAGTAACACTCGCTGGCGGGAAACGGTTGCGTGACCCTGGCTCGTCTTTTATCAGCCGGTTAAGCAATGTCGTGTTCTGGCGCCACCCCTGGTACCTGCTTACGCACTTATCGCCAAACCATTTACCCAGTCTCAGCCGCTCCCTCTTCTGGCCAACATGATGCCATGACCGGGGGATAATCAGTGCCGCGCGTTCTGTCACGCACTCACCCGCACCCGATTGGTCTGCAACACCGCCTTGGGCAACGGAGTGTTACACGGGTTCCGCGATCGTCAGCGCAGGGAGGGGGTTTGACAGCAACCTTTGCCGGATCTCATTATCCAGGTTGGCATCGGTGACAATATCCGTGAGCTCCTTCAAATGCACCACGTTGAACAGCGACCATGCGCCGTATTTTGAGCTGTCTGCCAGTAAAATTCGGCGCTGGGCGTTCCTGATCAGGTCCCGTTTGAGCGCGGCCTTTTCTTCTGTAGGCGACGTCACGCCCTTAACACCATCCCATCCGTTACCGCTCAGGAAGGCAATGTCCGGATGAATATTGTTGAGCAGTTTTCGCCCGTGGTCACCAATGCAGGACTGGCTGCTTTCATCAATACGGCCGCCAATAATTGTCACTTCAATCTGTTTGAACTCAGACAAAAACAGTGCGATATGGAGATCGTTGGTAATCACGCGCAGAGGCATATGGGTGATCTGCCGCGCCAGCTCAAACATGGTGGTACCGGCATCCAGTATCACCGCATCACCGGCTTTGATAAAACTGGCCGCAACGCGGGCGATCGCGTGTTTCTCAGCCAGATTGCGCGACGACTTTTCCAGCGTCGTGGGCTGAGAAGGAATAAACCGGTTCAGGGTAACGCCGCCATGCGTTCGGCTGACGACGCCTTCGTGATCGAGTTTGATCAGATCGCGTCTTATGGTCGCAGGTGACGCACCGGTCACCGTAACAAGCTGTTCAACCGTGACCAGATTGTTCCCTTTAAGATAATTCATGATAGATTCTAAGCGACTGTTTTCTTTCATGTTATTTGTGCCTGGCCAGGTTTTTATTTTCCGTAATGCCGCCATGATCGCAAACTGGGCTTTTTGTGTCCAGGCAATCTCTGAAAAGATGATTAATTCAACTCATTGGTGAGTAATAACGCTTTATATGCTCGCCTCCTGCCCCCTGTTCAGACTGTTCGGATAAAATCATTTTAATTTCTCTTATCAAAAGTGGAGACATTAAATATTGTCGCGGAGCACGAGGACTCGTTATTCATGCCTTTCTCAACAGTACACCCGCACTATTGCTGGCTGCCTGACAATTAACAATGACTCGCAACTGAAGATAGCGGATCGGTAAAAATGGCAATATTCAGGCTGAATTCAAAATGCGTAGCAGGAGAGAAGGATAATGCAGGGCGGGTACGTAGAGCATAAGTGGAAGAACAGCAGCGTTCCATGCTGCCAGGAATAGATTACCGATAAACGGCCAGACTATAAGGTTATAACGGCATGAGCATCATTACATGGCGTCACGGTATTCTGGCCAGGCGACCGCATCGGACTGTCCCGAATCTGGCGAGGCAAACAGACTGCCCTGAAAGTTGATCACGCCTGCAGCTTCCAGCCACATCCACTCTTCCGCTTTCACGATGCCTGCGGCAATTACCGTGATTTCTAATGCTGAACAGCATTTGATAATCGCCTGAACTACTGCCTGTTTCGGGCCACTTCGATGAACATCCGTGGTGATGCTGGAATCAATACGGATGCGATCGGGCTGAATGTGAGTCAGCAATGACAATCCCGCCGATCCCGCACCGAAGTTATCAACGGACAGGCTGATACCGGCGGCTTTAAGCTCCCTGACAGCCACGGAAAACGCTTCCAGCCGTGAAATAACTTCGGTTTCACTGACGCCAATGACCACCTGCTCTGGCACCAGACCTGAGGCGTTGATAATTGCAACAATTCTGGCCACGGCGTCCGGCACAACCACCAGCGTCATAGGAAGCAGGCTGACATACAGGGTCATTTCATCCGGACAGGCCCTGCCTGCCATCTCGAAAGCTTTAATCACGGCGTCAAGGTCGGCATCATGTAACTTTTTATCCGACCCATTGGGATCGCTGCCGCTGTAGCGCGTATCCGTAACCGCCTCAATCGCCGTCACCTGCCTGGCAAGCGGATCAACAACCGGTCGGAAGGTGATACCCGAAGGAGAGGGTTTTGCCGCGCTTGAGGCAGGCGCTTCAGGAATGAATTCCCAGTATTCCGACGGTAAAACCTCGTAGTAGTTTTCTTTTTCACGCGCTTCTACGAAGGTACGCAGGAACTGCAGCGCTCTGTCAGCATAGGTCAGCTGATATTTGGAGGTGCCTTTATCGAGAACCGCCTGAAGTACGGTTGAACGATCGTGTTCACGTAAATCGAACAACTCCATTCCTGCGTTACCGAAGCGACGGGATGGCGCGTAGTCACGCATCAGTTCTACCACGTTGTGATGTCGGCGATCGGCACAGATACGTTGGTAAATAGCAAGAACGCCCTCTTCCGGGCCTTCGAGCAACTGGAAGAAATGCGTGCCATTAAACAACAAAATGCCTGTCACTTCATGGGAAGCATTGAGTATGCTGGCATCATCCACCATTCCTGGAAGCGTCTTAACAGAAACGTCATCCGAAATGTGGCTGCGATAAATAATGGTGGTCAGCAAAGGGCAGCTCCAACGTCGTCGTGATTGTAGAAGATAGCTTATCAGTTATTGTCCAAACATGCAGGTATCGGTTCGCGGACAGGCAAAATAATTTACATTAAACTGTTACGGTGACGACGCTTCATCGCGGCACGATCCGGGTTTATCTTGTGGCGTCGCGAAGCTCATTCGTTAACATTATTAATTTAAAAATGCATATTCACCTAAAAGATCCTGACATGGCTTGTTGGTTGACTTTAACGCCTTGTTACCGTCCGCCGTTAAGACGGGATAATGCCTTGTATTGGCTGATATTGCAGATGTAACCACTGCGTGCTATCCCGTCACGCCGCGTAATGCATGGCGCATAAATGACATAAGGCCCGGCATGTATACATTAAAAAAAAAGAACAATACCTGAAATTTAATTTAAGGCTGAATGATAAAATAAAAATGAAACGCTTGATTAAAATGGCCGCACTATTATTTTTAGCAATTCAGCGCCAAAATTTTTAACCAAAAATAAAATCCAAAAAGCGGATGCAATTTGCATTAAGTAAAAAGATATGGAAACTTAATAATTCCCACCTTCACTCTCCACAAGAAACAAATTAATTGCTTTTGCCTTTTATATTGATTGGGTTTTATTTCCAGCATTTGTCGTACACTCCTTTTTTGCAGTTCTATTCAGCAAACGGGCAGGAGCGGGAATGTCTATGGAATACAGCAAAAAGGAATCTCACCGCACCAGCGAAAAAAATGCACTCAGCATTTCCGATCGCGGCCGGGATGAAGGCCTGAAAAAATTTCTGCGTCTGGCCAGCCAGCTGCTGGGCACTCATGGAAGTTATCTTACCGTCCTGACCGATGAACAGCATATTGTTCGCGCCAGTTATAATATTGAGCTGCAAGATTCATCTCGCGAGCAGGCCTTGTGCCGGCACGTGGTCGAAGGCGGTGCAACGGTCGTCGTCACGGATACCTGCCGTGATGCACGTTTTGCTTATCATCCGTTAATAACGCATGCGCCTTTCATCCGCTTTTATGTCGGCACGCCGCTAAAAAACAAAAATGGCCTGATGCTGGGGACGCTGTGCGTAACGGATACAGTACCTCGCACTTTCGACAACCAGCAGAAAAATATCTTCGAATCCCTGGCAGCGTTAGTTATCGCATTCCTTGACGCCTGGCACTCCGCGGCTTTTGTCGAACCTGTTACTGGGCTGGCGAATCGCGAACGTCTTGTTCGTGATATACAACACCTTGCTAATCTGAACGACACGGCTTCTCGCCGTCTGGTGCTGATTGACTGTATCGATATGTCACGCGCGTTCGAATTATCCCGATCGTTAGGTATGGCATCGCTGGAGTCGTTGCTGAAAGATGTGGCGACACTTCTGCCTTTACGCCTTCGACCAATCAGTGGCGGCCTGCTTTATACTATTGCCACCGGGCGCTTTGCGATTTTAACCCATTCTGACAGTCACATCAGCGCGCGCTGGGTTGCCGAGCGTCTGAATGGAATTAGTGCTGATGTCGGTGATGGCCTGACGATGGCCCTGACCACCTGCGTCGGGCAAACAGATTTTGTTGCCGGTGATGCCCCCGCCTATGAGGTTCTTCGACGAGCAGTCAATGCGCTGGAATATGAGAGTGGCCAAAAGGTCTCGCCGTTTCGTCCAGAGGAATTAAGCGATTCAGGCTGTGCGACAGATTTTACCCTGATGAGCGAACTGGCAGATGCGTTACGGCGCAATCACAGTTTATATTTGGCTTTCCAACCCAAGGTATGCCTGAAAAGCGGCAAACCTGTGGGCCTTGAAGCACAGATGCGCTGGCACCATCCACTGCGCGGCGAACTGTCGGCAGAAAATTTTGCCACGCTGGCTGAGGGAACAGAGCTGGACAAACAGCTCACGGCCTGGCTGGTCGACCGTGCTGTTTCCCGCCTTAAACGTCTTCGGCATCATCCTATTCAGTTACCTGTAACGATAAGTCTTCACGAACGAGATGTTGCTGACGTCGCTTTTGCAGAAAAGGTGGCGGAGAAAATGCTAAAGGCAGGGCTGCCGGTCTCACTGCTCGTCATCAAGATAGTGAAAACGGAGCATATCATCGACAGCCCGGCCGCCATGCTGGGGCTGGAAATGCTCAGACGTCTGGGATTCAGTATGTCGTGGGAGGACGTCGCTAAAGGCTATAGCAAAATACGCTACCTTCGGCAAAGCCCGCCTGTCATCATTAAGCTTGATAACGTCCTGGCAAACGCGATCAATGCAAAAATCACTTCACGTCTGATAGCGCACAGTATTTTTAGCACCCTGAAAGAGTTTAATACGATCGTCTTAGCGGATGAAACCGCCTTTCACGCCGCGACGTCTCCCCTTGCCGCTACCGCGCAAGATGATGTCGCATATGAATATTTCAACATCAAGCCCATGGCCGAAACTGAACTGGATGCCTGGCTGCACTGGAAGTTACCTGGCGAGCCCTCCGGACACTAGCAGTTTACCCTTCTGAACGGAATGCGAGGAGAGGTCTGGCCGATTGTTTATTTCTTTGCCATATAACGTTTATTGTCACGCGCCTGAATGCGTGCTTCCGCGGGCGAAGGAAAAATATAATTATACAGGTCACGATACAGGCTCAAATGCCTGGTCACGCCTTCACGAATAGTCTTTGTCATATCATTCACTAAAAAGTCACAGGTAGTCTGGAAACTTCCCATTTTAAAAAAAGCTTTATCAAAAACCGTGACTGTTCCTTCCCATTTCATCAGGTACTCATCTCGCGTCGCATCATGGCTGGCGATAAACAGACCTTTATGGGATTTAACACCGTGGTTGCCTACATAAGTCACCGGAGAGTCATAACCGCGCTTGCTGCGCCAGCGGCAAAATTCATAAGGAACATCATAATGTGGCAAAATAAAATCAGGGCAGCGAAAGTGCGCGTCGCTTAATAAGCCATCGAGCCTGACAGAAAAATGCAAAAAATCCTGCATGAAATCGAACTGCCGCGTTTTAGTATATTCAACATGGATGTTGAAATTACCGGATAATACGTACCAGTAATTAGTAAATCCATTGACCAGAATACAAAAAACCTGCCAGTCACTGAGACGACGATCCCCCGCTAACCCTCTGAAACGACTGATCATCAACCTTGATTTTGGATGCTGATACGCTTTAAGTAACGGATCATTCATACCTTTCAGTAACATCAGGCCCACTCCTTAGTAATTTGGCTTATCCTGCCATGTCGTTTTCATCCTGAAAAGGTGGCGTCTTCTGATTATGCAGCCTGAGGCACTGGCCTGACGCTTTCTCGCACGCATCGGCTGCTTTATTTCGTCGTTTCAGGCACTTTCGGCAAACACCAGTTCGCGCTTGCTGCTGAGTGAAAAAGTGCAGATGGCAGAAACACAATTTCAGAAAAGTTGCGGGTAATAGAAAGCGAGGCGGTGGAAGAAATCAGAAGGGAAAGAGCGCCAGTGCGCGCTGCTGGTGAAACTGAATAAAATCATGTTTTAATGCGCAATAGACCTTCATATCGCCCTGGCTGGCACGTTGTGCGGCGTATTTGACCGCAGCATATTCATGGCGAATCGCGGGAAAGTTTCGCAAATAATCCCTGAACGCCAGGTGGCGTACGATATGCGGACTCCCCGGGAGGAAAGCGTGAATCTGGTGGGTTCGCGCCTGAACACCTTTAGTAAAATAGCGTCTTCCCGGAATACCGTTTTCTCCGCGCGGTTGATAGCCTGCCTGTATTAGCCCTGACTCTGCTGTTGGTGCATCAGGATTCATCACTTCTGCCAAAATATCGATAACAGGTTTGGCTGATAACCCTTCTACAGCCGTGCTGCCAATGTGGTGGATAGCCACAAGATGCTCGCCCAATGCCGCCGCGATAACGGCAGCTTCAGTAGAAAAGTGATCCGCCCATTCAGGCCGGTATTCACGGATAATCAAAGGGCAACAACTCATTGAGGCGCATCCGCTCTAGCGCCCTTTTTTCTTACGACCGGGCTGGGTAAACCTCTTGCGTGAGGCCGGTTTATCCTCTGACTTTTCGCCCTGTTTAACGGCATTTTTTGCCGGTTTCTTTGCCGCCGGACTCTTCTGGGGTGTTTTCTTCGCTGGCTTGTCCTCGGAAGAGGAATTTTCGAGTAACTTAAACAGTTCAACCCGTTCATCATCCGTGAGATCACGCCATTCGCCTAAAGGGATCCCTTTAAGATTGACGTTCATGATGCGCGTGCGTTCAAGCTTGGTCACTTCATAGCCAAAGTGTTTGCACATGCGTCGGATTTGCCGGTTAAGCCCCTGAACCAGCGTAATACGAAACACGTAAGGCGCTTCTTTCTTTACTTTGCATTTCTTGGTTACCGTACCCAACATGGGAACACCTGACGCCATGCCCGCGATGAATTCGTCGGTAACAGGCTTATCGACGGTCACCACATATTCCTTTTCGTGGTTGTTGCCCGCACGCAAAATTTTATTGACCAGATCGCCATGGTTGGTCAGAAAAATTAAGCCCTGAGAATCTTTATCAAGCCGACCAATAGGGAAAACGCGCTTGCTGTGATTGACAAAATCACTGATGTTATCGCGCTCGCCTTCTTCCATCGTGGTAATAATGCCGGTTGGCTTGTTCAGCGCAATCAGCACCAAATCATCTTCATCACGTGGCTCAATTAACTGTCCATTCACTTTTACGACATCGCCTGCAAAGACCTGGGCACCTACCGCCGCGCGTTTGCCATTGATGAAAACGTTGCCTTGTTCGATAAAGCGATCGGCATCGCGGCGGGAGCATATTCCGCTCTCACTGATGTATTTATTGAGCCGTGTAGATGATTGGGTCAGCATGGTTCCTCCAAAAACGCGCACTATACCTTACCGAAACCCGCTTGCGAAGCGGGATCCGTCAAACTTTCTCAGCCGTTCACCCTCCCTCAGCAAGGTAACGATTTATCTTGTGGCGGTGACATCAGGACACAGGCCGAGGTATCCGGCAGTCCAGCGCTCGGGTTCACGGGCAAGGAAACTTTTATCGCGTCCCTGCGATAACAACCTCTTAAAAACGAGCGCTCAGGCCCAGGTTCCATGTGACATCGTGGTAATCACGGGCACCCACCACCGTCGAAACAGCGGCAAAAGCGGTCACCGTCTCGCCGAATGGCACATTGGCGCCAACGGCCATATCCACCCAGTCTTTATCCTGGCCTGCGCTGGTGCGCCGGAAGGAGGTGCGGGTTGATTTTAACCCCGCGCTCACGGCTGAGTCGGTGTCGCCAAACTGGTGGTTATAGCTGACCTGTGCCCAGGGGTTTATCCATAATCCTTTGGTGTCGATACGCCAGCCCGCTGCACCAATCTGTGCGTGCCGCGTTTGATCGGAGAAACGCATGGCGCTGCTGCTGTCGCCCCGTTCCTGATAAGCATCTGCCTGCACGTAGTCCAGTGCATAGCTGGCTACCGGACCGGTGGTGATGACCTCGCCTAGGGGTAAATCCCAGCCTGTCTGGACGCGCAGCCCCATCAGTTTACCCCCGCTGCTTCCCTGCTCCGTTCGCGTTGCCGGTCCAAGTGTTATCCGCCGTTCTATTGCGTCGTAATCCAGATCCGCATAGTGGACGTCGGCGTTAAGCCAGAGCCTGTCCATCAGCTGCAGCTGGCTCCAGAGCGCAACCATATTGCCACGCAATCGGTAATCATACCGATCAGAGGGATGCTGGCGTTGACTTGCGATCGAGAGCAACGCACCGGCCTGCCAGCTCTCGCTCAGTTGATAACCGATGCCCACAGAGAGGTTGGCGGTATCGGTGTCGCCATCATTGAAAACATCATTTTTATTGCGTGCATGCTGACCGGCATAACCGCCAAATACGGTGAACTGACCGGCCTCAATGGGTTGCTTACGCTGCTGCTGAAGATGACCATCCAGAGTGTTGTGCATGTCATGCAGCATGGCGAGTGGGGCCTGCGTCAGCACCGCAACCTGCGCGGGTGCATCCAGAATCGACTGAATGTAGTCGGCAATGATGGCATGTACCGCCGGACTGGGATGAAGGCGATCGGCGAACAGATAATTTTGCTGGGACGAAAAACCTGCTGTTGATGAGGTACAGTCAACGGAGGAGGTTCCGGGCGGACAGGCCATGCCTGCGGTATTACTCAATCCATAAACCGCGGGGTTGTCGATGACTTCACTAAAGAGCCCATTAATATCAACCCGGACGATATTACCCTGGGTGTTTGCCAGCGCGTTTTCCTCCAGCTGATTGTACCGCGCCGTCAAGGCTGCCGCCTGAGCGCTCAGCTGTTGCCAGGCGGCGAATAACTGCTGCGCGAGCAGATCGCGAACCGCAGGAACACCGGAGAGTTGTCCGGCTGCCTGATTGAACGCAGCCTGAATAGCCTGCTGTCTGGCGGCACTGTTGGGCGTTGCGGCAGCATCCAGTGACTGAAAGGCAGCAGACACGGCTGCGGCACTAAACGGCTGAAGAATCGCCTCGATCAGCGCGGGCGTGGCACCTACGTTAGGGACTGTCGGCACAATCACGGTGCCTGCGCCAGCATTAAGCAGCGCTTTCACCTGACTGACGGCCGCACCGGCACTGTTGTCAATGAGGGTGGTGGCCAGCGGAGGAAGCGCAACGGCTGCGGCCAGGTCGTTACCGCCTATCCAGTGAATATATAATCCGTTGGGATCGGCGCGACCGTTGGTCGATGCGAGGTAACGCGCCACCTGATCCTGAGTATTAAACTGCGAATTAATAGCGGGTACGGCAACAGCCCCGCCTGCCGCGTAGTTGCTGCCGCCCTGGGAAGAAGGCTGGAGCGTAAGCCCTGCCTGCCGCGCAAGGATTTCGTCATACAGCGGATTGGTTGCAGAATTATAGGTAAACCGCCCCACATTTCCGGTATCGCTCAGGCTGTCACCGAATACGGTAAGACTGTCCCATGCCATGGCCGGCAGCGGTGTTGTCAGGGCACTGACCGTGGCCAGCGCCACTAAGGATACAGGAAACCACACACGTGCTCTCTTCATCATTTGCTCCGCTCAGGGATGTAACAAGGATGGATAAATCGAAGAACAGCAAATAACATCACGGCTCAGTAATAGCCGTTGAGAGTGAAAGGCTCCAGGTGAAAGCTGGGGTGCGCTCGCAAAAACGAAAACTTTTTTTAAAATTCCGAAAAGTGCCAGCCGCAGCCGCACCTGAGCCCGGAGCGCGAAAAACGTGCCTGGCGAGGCCAGAACGGAGGCAATGCCGTCAACCCTGGCGGCCGTGGCCAAACCTCATCAGGTCAGGGCTGTGTGACACCCAACCAAGGCGCTATTTTTTAGCCGCAGGCTTAAGCCCGCGGTAAAGGTCTTGCAGTCTTTTCATGGTTTTCACGGTGCGGTCAGGCAGGGAGGAGGCAACCGACAAAATCATCATCTCCAGGCAAACCATTACGGTGCCATGGAGCGGAATTCGCCCCTTCTCTCCACCGCGTGGAACATTGATTACCACATCCGCTTCGCGGGCAAAAAAGGAGTCAGTGGCATTCGTGAGTAAAATAATGGGCACGCCGAGTCTTTTGGCTTCACGCACCACGGTGCTTCCCTCACGGTGGGCAGACTTCTGCGCCATCATGATCAGCACATCGCCGCGCTGCAAGGCCAGCATTTGCTCCGCCAGCGCTATCCCTGCCCGGTTAAGTGAAAATGACGCCAGGCCAATTCGGTTTAACAGGCGGGCGCTGTAGTCCGCAAGGATGCCTGAGGCATTGATGCCAAAAATGGCAACCTGACGGGCTTCGATCATCAATCCGGTAGCCTCGGCCAGCGCCTGACGGTTTTGCTCAGAGGATAAAACATGGCAGGCATGAAGATGCCCTTGCAAAACAAAGTCTATGGACGAGGTGACATCACGCGTCACGTCGTTGACTGTGGTTGTCATCTTCTCCTCTGACGACATGCCAGGGCCGAACCAGGCCTGCAGCACTTTTTTCAGATCGCGTAAGCCCGAAAACCCCAGCGCCTGGATAGCGCGGATAACGGTGGCGTCAGAGGTATGATTGGCGTCAGCAATATCCATCGCCGTGCTGTCAAGCACCGTTTCCCGGTTGCTATTGATGTAATGCGCCACAGCCAGAAGGCGTGGAGAGAGTTGATGCTCACGTGACCGGATACGCTCACCCACGATATCAACGCGGCTTTTAGTCTGTATTCCGATGATCGTCCGCCTTATCATTTTCACTGTTAAACATGTGATGGTATTCCCGCATGTATTGATCCTGAAGCGTCGTGAGTGCCGGAAACATGCACGCACAAAGCCCCAATGAGCTGCATAAAGAATAATGTTTCTCATTTCCCGCCCGCAGATAATGGCCCTGCACAATGTAGTCAGCAAGCAATTTTATCGCCAACAGGATTCTCCTCCAGGGACAGCTCACGCGTCTACTCGCCCAGAATAGATTAAAAAAACGATAAAATTCAAAACATAATGTCATTCACGCATCGCTTCTTCTGCATCTCGGGTAACATTTGAGGATGTAGTGAAAGCCCTCTCATTTCTGTTTACTACTACATCAGTCGATGGTTGAATGATTATCAATTACAAAAAAGCGAGGCCGGGCAGATGCGGTTATCTGCCCGTCGCTGAATAAATACACGCCATACACAGGGTTATTTCCTTTATTTCTGTCATTGATGATCAGCGAAAAAATAATGAAAAAACGTTCCAACGAGATTAAAAACCTGGGGATCCAGCAGGCAGTCATGCTGGCGATGTGTTCTGGCGCGCTGCTTGCCTCGGGTAATGGCCTGGCGGCGGTCAGCGATAATACGGTGACGGTAACCAGTGACGCAGAACGTCAGGATGGCTACACCACGCCCACCAGCAGCGTGGCCAGCAAAGCCCCGGTGGCGCGTCTGGATGAGGCACAGTCTGTCAGTACCGTGACACAACAACAGCTTGATGACTACCAGGCCAGCAGCCTGAGTGATGCAATGCGTTTTGTCAGTGGCGTGTCTGAAGCAAACACCCTGGCAGGCACGGAAGATGGTTTTGTGCGGCGTGGTTTTGGAAGTAATTCTGATGGGTCTGTGTATCGCGACGGTGTCCGCAGCAGCCAGGGACTCAATCTGGATGCCACCACGGAACGCGTCGAGGTGCTAAAGGGTTCGGCTTCGTTACTCTACGGTATTCAGAATCCCGGCGGGATCATCAACGTGATCAGCAAAAAGCCGCAATATTCCTGGCACTCAGCGGTCAGTGGCCGCTACTCGAGCGAAGGCGGCGGTGCCGGTACGCTGGATGTTACAGGCCCACTGGGCAACGGCGTTGCCTTCAGGCTCATCGCGGAAAAACAACGCCAGGATTACTGGCGTAATTTTGGCAGTGATGAACACGCGCTGCTGGCTCCCTCTCTTCAGTGGTATGGTGAGAAGGCCAGCCTGTTAATCAGTTACAGCGATTATCGTTATGATATTCCCTACGATCGCGGCACCGCGTTTATCAACGGCTCACCTCTCTCACTGCCCTATAAACAGCGGCTGGACGACAAAGCCAATCATGCCTGGGGACGCAATCAGGCACTTAACGCCCATTATGACTGGCAGTTCAACGACAGCTGGAGCACGCGCCTGACGTTTGGCTGGAATCAGCGCCGTTATGACAATAATGAAGTGCGGGTAACGGCCATTGATCCTGCCAGCGGCGTTGTCACCCGGCGCGCGGATGCCAATCGCGGCTTTAATCATAAAACCAAGTACGTTTCCTGGGATGTTCTGGGCAATCCGGAACTTTTTGGCATGACGCATGCGCTGGTGTTTGGCACCGATTATGAAATGAACCAAACCTATCGGGCGCATCAGTATCAGGGCAGGAATGACAGACGTTTCAACTATTTCAATCCGGTTTATGACATGCTGTCTCCCGTCACCAGCAGCACGACAGAGAATACGGCAAATGCCAATAACCTAAACCGTATCCACAGCCGCTCGGTTTATGTCAAAGACAGTATTTCGCTGACATCCGACTGGATCGCCGTTGTGGGCGGGCGTTACCAACATTATGAGCAACGGGCTTCAAAAGGTTTCAACCCGGTGGTTCAGACACTGGATGATGAAGGGAATAAATTCCTGCCACAGGCCGGGCTGATTTATAAAATCACGCCAGATATTTCGCTCTACACCAGCATAAGTAAATCCTTTACCCCGTCAACCGATGTTGATGATGCGGGCAATGTGAGTCAACCCGAACAGGGCACGACATGGGAAGCAGGGAGTAAATGGCAAATTACCCCTCGCCTTTTCGCCTCTGTCGCCTTCTACAACATTGATGAAAGACAGATGTCGCTGAGCATCAACGGCACCAGCCGCCCCATTAACAAGGCGCGGTCTCAAGGGGTTGAGCTTGAGGTTAATGGTGAAGTGGCCCCCGACTGGGACATCAGTGCCAATTACAGTTATGACAATGCCGAAATCGTCGATGACAAAATTAATCCGGCCAACAACGGCCATCGCCTACAAAATGCACCTGAACATGCCGGGGCGCTTTACCTGAGCCATAACCTGGTGATAAGCGGTTTACCCGGTGATTTCCGTGTTGGCGGCGGCGCACGCTATGTTGGCAGTCGCGCCGGCGATCCGGATAACAGCTTCTCTTTGCCGGATTACGTTGTCGCTGACGGCTTTATTGCCTGGAACAATCAGCTACTGGGTAAAAAAACGCAGTTAAGACTGAATCTTAATAACCTGTTTAACAAACACTACTACACGTCGAGCGGCGGTAACCTGCGTGTACGTGAAGGTGAAACCCGTAACCTGATGGTGCAAGCTCGTGTTGAATTCTGATCCCTGCAAAACAATCTGCCGACTCCTACTGCTGCTGTCCCTGACAATCAGCAGCGTCGCCTGGGGCAAGACGATTACTGACATTAACGGCGATCGGGTTGATATTCCCAATCGTCCTCAGCGTATTGTCCTTGGCGAAAGCAGAATGTTGTACACTTTCGCCATGCTGGAACCGGGCAATCCGTTCAAAAGGCTGGTCGGCTGGCCACAGGATCTGAAGAAGTATGACCGGCAGACATGGAATATTTTCGCGCACAAATTTCCAGAGATGCTCAACATACCATCGTTAGGTTTTGATGGAATAAATGATATTAATCCTGAACAGGTGATTGCGTTAAAACCGGACGTGGTGATCCTGCCCGAGCTCGCCCGCAGCAGTGACGCCGGGCAACGGCTGGAAAAGGTGTTGAAAGCGGCGAACATTCCCGTGGTGAAAATCGATTTGCGGGTACATTTACTGCAAAACACCACGCGGAGTGTTGCCATCCTTGGGAATGTACTGGATCAGCCACAGCGTGCATCGGCGTTCAACCAGTTTTATCAGCAACATATGCAGGTTATTCAGCAGCGCCTTGCCCGTTATCAAGACCCTAAACCTACCGTGCTGTTACAGCTCCATCTGGGCCGCCGCAATGAATGTTGCGTCACCGCCGTGAATGGCAGCCTCGGTGAGGTGCTGTCGCTGGCAGGGGGAGATAACATTGCCGGTAAAACCCTGGCTGGCGTTTTTGGCCGACTGAATGAAGAAGCCGTGATTGTCGCGCATCCGGATTTTTATTTTGCGACAGGTAGCGGAGACAGCGGCGATTCATCGGATCTGAACATCGGCCCCGCCGTCAGTCCGGCTGAAACACGCGCGTCCCTGATCCAACTGACTGCGCAACAAAATGGCCTTAAGCAGCTTCGGGCCCTTCATAACGGTCATGCTGCCGCGCTGTGGCACAACTTTTATCTCAGCCCGTGGCACGTTGCGGCAGCAGAATTTTTTGCTAAAACCCTGTATCCGGATCGGTTTAAAGACCTTGACCCGGAACACACCCTGCAGCAGATATTCACCTCGTTCCTGCCTGTTCCCTATTCAGGAACCTACTTTTATTCGCTGGAGAAAGCATCGCCTTAAAGCGCGGTCTGGCGGCAGACTGAACATCGCGCCGCCAGAACCGGCTGGCATAATATCAGTGTTGGTTTTTAACCCTTACGATATCGGCCATCACTGATAACGCTATCTCCGCAGGCGTTTTACTGCCAATGGCCAAACCTATCGGTGCCTGAATCCTGGCCAGCTCATCCTCAGCCAATCCGGCTATCGTCGTTAAGCGTGCCTTCCGCTTAGCGCTGTTTTTTACCGAGCCCATGATGCCGATGTAAAAAGCGTGCGTATTGACCGCTTCCATCATGGTTAACTCATCAATACGGGGATCGTGTGTTAACGACACAATGGCAACAGCAGCATGGGCACCGTTTAACTCCAGCCAGCGCGCAGGATGCTGTGGCACAATCGTCACGTTGTCTTCACCCGAAAAATGACGCTCCAGTTCACTTAACATTGCCGAACGATGCTCACAGACGCGCACATGAAAACCCAGAAGCTGCCCAAGACGAATGCATTCAAACGCAACTGTAGAATACCCTGCCACCAATAGTTCAGGAATCGCGCCGACGGGCAACACGATGTCGGGGTCCTGATAGCTAAGTACGGGTAACGCGGCGGACGTTGCAACCCTCTCCCACGATGCGCGCTCGCCCACCGTCAACTTTTTGATCATCCGGGTTTGGCCGATAAGCGCCTGATGCATTGCACTTAACAACGCGCCGCTGAGCATGTCAGGAAGCAGATACTCCACCAGCACGTCCAGACGACCGCCACAAGGCAACTGCACCCGGGTTTGCCGTCCGCCATCACCATATCGGACAACCTGACTGCTTATCCGGTAATGTCCTTCCGCCAGACGTGCCAGGAAATCTTCTTCAATGCAGCCGCCAGAAAGCGAGCCACAGCAGTCACCGCAGGCGTTAATCGCCATCATTGTCCCCGGTGCGCGTGGGGACGAACCCCAGGTGCGAAGCACGGTGCACAGCCAAATCGCCTGTCCCGCCTGATGCCAGTTCAAGGCCGTTTCGATAACCCGCTGATCCAGCGTAATCATGAGCTGCTCCTTACTCGCAGTAAGTCTTCCGGGTAGTCAATATCCTCCAGGCAGCCCCAATCGCTGAGCGGCACATAGCGGATTTGCTGGTTTAACAGTAAATGTTGTGCACCCGTATCGCCTGAGAGCTGTTGCAGCGCGGGAAAAAATGCTCGCTGGAAGCCAACCGGATGACCTGGCTGTCCTTTGACCCACGGGCGCACAAGCGGTGAAGCATGCAACGCCTGCTCCACCGCCTGATAGCTGTCAGTCGTGACAAAAGGCATATCACCGAGCGCGATAATGACGGCATCATAGTCCAGGCAGGCGCTGACGCCTGCTGCTATGGAATCTCCCAGCCCCTGGCTGTCACAGAAAACAGCACGCACGTTGTCCAGCAGCACATGAATAGCCTTATCTTCCGGGCGCGTCACAACAATGATATCCATACCGCTTGCCCTTGCCTGTTCCAGCGAATGCCGGAGGACGGCTTTATCCTGCAGTACCGCCAGCAGTTTATGCTGGCCGTTTGCCTGTCGAAACCGGCGGCTCATCCCCGCCGCCGTGATCACAATCGCCGTCTTCACATCCGCCTTCCCGGCAACCTCGCTGCCCATATTTAAAGGATTTTATCCAGCGTGATGGGCAAATCCCTGACGCGCTTACCGGTCGCGTGATAAACCGCATTGCTGATAGCCGCAGCAACGCCCACGATACCCAGTTCACCGACCGTTTTACCGCCCATGCTGGTGGCCTGATAATCAGGTTCACCGACATCAATGGTGGTAATCTCGGGAATATCCGCATTCACTGGAATCAGATAATCGGCAAGATTATTGTTAATCACCCGACCATTACGCGGATCGATAATGCCGCCTTCGAGTAATGCCTGACCTACCCCCATGATCATGCCGCCCACCCACTGACTTCGGGCGAGTTTTGGATTATAAAGTCGGCCACTATCAAAGGCCGCGACCATACGTTTCAATCGTATGGTGCCAAAGTCTTCGTCCACCCGCACCTCAACAAACTGTGCGCTCCAGCTGTGGGCCGAAACCGTATCCGGCCGGCTCATTTCATTCAGACTACCGGTAACGCTGTCCCGTTCCTGCGCAGACATGTCCGGTGAAAACGTGCCGCCTTCAACGCTGAGCCCATTGAGGTTAGCCAGCTTAAGCAGCGCCCCCAGGCCAATGGCCTGAGACGGTTTAGCCGTGAGATGGATGCCACCCTGGGCCAGAGTGAGTTGGTCATGCGAAATGCCGGCAAGAGGGGAACCTGAGGTCTGACTGGCCAACGCCAGTAAACGGGCGCGCAGCTTTTTCGCGGTATCGTCTACGGCAGCAGTCAGATTCCCCGCCAGCTGGGAGCCACCTGCAACGCCAGCCCGGGGCAGTTGCGTATCGCCCAATTCAACATCAATGCGATGTGAATCAACGCCCAGAATGTCTGCGGCGGTTTGCGCCAGTATGGTGTAAGTACCGGTACCAATATCCGCTCCTGCGCACTGCACCACGAACTGACCTTGCGGAGAAAGCAGGATTTTGGCTTCCGCTGGCATGGTGTTGACCGGATAGGTCCCCGAGGCCATTCCCCAGCCAATCAGTTCGCGTCCTTCACGCATCGATCGGGGCGCCATGACGCGTTTATCCCAACCAAACGCCTCAGCCCCTTTTTGGTAGGCCTCTTTAAGCCGACGCGAACTCCACGGAAGATCTTTTTGGTAATCACGATCGGCCCAGTTAAGTAGCCGAAAAGCCAGGGGATCAATATCCAGTGCGTAAGCCATCTCATCCATCGCCACTTCAAGACCGAACGCGCTGGGGTTTTCACCCGGTGCGCGCATCCAGCCAGGCGTTACCGTATTAACAGGTCTGACCTGATGTTGGGCGGAGAGATTTTCGATGGCATACATGCGGCCAGTGACCTTGCTGCAGTTTTCGGCGAACACGTCAATGAGTGATGTCTCACTAAAACTGCGCAGGATAACGGACTGAATCTTTCCTTCCCGCGTCGCCCCCATTTCCAGCTGTTGTGAGGTCGCCGGACGTCCGCCCAAACCCGTAAAGGTTTGCGGTCGCGTCAGTGACACACGAACCGGACGATTGAGCGCGCGCGAGGCCACACAGGCCAGCGCAACATGTGTGTAAGGCACGGGCTTAGAACCGAAGCCGCCCCCCACATAGGGCGAAATGATACGCACCTGTTTGGGTGAGATGCCCATCCATTCCGCAATTTCGACCTGGGCGCCCATCACCCACTGGCTGGGTTCCCAGACGGTCATATGATCGTTCTCCCACTGTGCAATACAGCCATGGGGTTCCATGGGCATATTGTATTCACGCGGGGTGGTATAGCGCTGATTAATGCGGACTTCAGACTGGTTCATGGCGCTCTGCGCATCACCCATCTCAATATCCTGAGCTGGGAGCGGCTTGGGTTCCACCCCTTCATCTGTCGATGATATCAGCGCAGGCGTAATGTCATAGTCAATCTCTACCAGCGCAGCTGCGTAAGTTGCCTGTTCGAAGGTTTCGGCTACCACCAGACCAATGTTCTGACCGTTGTGAATAATCACGTCATCCTGGATCGGCGTATAGGTTGTCTGCGCGGCGCCCCCGTCAGCGATTGCCGTCGGCTGATGAATTTTCAGTGAATTGAGATGCGTATAAACGGCAATAACACCCGCTGCGCTTTCTGCTTTAGTGGTGTCCATGTGTTTGATGCGACCGCTGGCGACGGTGGACTGGATGACCACGCCGTGCACAGCATTCTCGGGTGTATGTTCGATCGCGTAACGCGCTTTTCCTGTCACTTTAACCTCACCATCACCCCGGGTGCGCGGCGTCCCAAGTCCTGACAGGCTTGCGGGTGCACGGCGATAGCGTTCGTTGTGATCCCCTGTGGAATCCACGGCGTCTCCGCTGTGAAGCAGGTCGTTTTGGTCATGAGTCATACGATTTCTCCTGCCGCCATCAAGGCGCGTGCGATTACCCGCGGTGTAAGCTGTAGTTTATGCGCATTCCCGGAGAGCGCCTGTGTTTCCTGGTTAATCAGCTCTGCAGCCTCATACAGCGTTTGGTGTTCAAAAGGCTTTCCTGTCAGTGCCTGTTCAATGCGGCGTGCGCGCCAGGGTTTCGTTGCCACACCACCTAAAGCGATATGGACCGTTTCGATCATGCCCTTATTAAGCGTGAGTCCGACGGCTGCACTGGCGCTGGCGAATTCGTAGGAGGTACGATCGCGGACTTTTAAATAGTGAGACTGCTTAAGCGCCGGGGAACATGGGATCTCAATGGCTACGATGATTTCATCCGCCAGCAACGCATGTTCTTGATGAGGTGTATCACCTGGCAGAAGAAAGAAATCTTCAATCTGAATGCGTCGACTCTGCTGCTGGCTGTTTTGTACCACAACCGTTGCATCGAATGCCGTCAGAGCGACCGCCAGGTCGCCGGGATAAACCGCCACACAGTGGTCGCTGTTTCCCAGAATAGCGTGGTTGGTATTCACACCATGCCGCGCAGCGCAGCCGGAGCCAGGCACGCGTTTATTGCACGCAGAGAAGGTGGCCGGATCGCGATAATACGCGCAGCGTGTGCGCTGGCATAAATTGCCGCCGATGGTAGCCATGTTGCGAATCTGAGGCGACGCCGCCTGCCATAAGCTGCCGTACAAAGCCGGCGCCTCGCGCTCACAGGCCGGATGATTCGCCAGCTCACTCATGGTGACCAGAGCACCAATGGTGATGTTATCCTGACCAAAATCCATCGCAGACAGGTTGGGTAATCCAGCGATATCAGTGAGCCGGGACGGCGTAAAGACACCACATTTCATTAAATCGAGCTGTGTCGTCCCCCCCGCGATAAGATGATTTTGGGGATGTTGTTTGGCGCCGGCAGCATCCTCAACGGACTGCGCAACCTGCCAGTGAAATTCATTCATCGTGCCTCCTCCGCCATTTCCGCCGCGGCCTGTTTAATGGCATCAAGGATGAAAGGATACGCACCGCAGCGGCAGAGGTTGCCACTCATATATTCCCGAATTTCGTCGTCAGAACCGGTATGGCCCTCTTTAATGCAGGCCACCGCAGACATAATCTGACCTGGCGTACAGTAGCCGCACTGGAAACCATCATGCTCAATAAAACAGCGTTGCACCGGGTGCAGTTCACCCGAGGACTGTTCCAGGCCTTCAATTGTGGTCACGGCTTTACCTTGCGTCTGCACGGCCAGTGTCAGACAACTCAGTACCCGCTGCTCGTTTACCAGCACGGTACAGGCACCGCACTGCCCCTGATCGCACCCTTTCTTGGTACCGGTCAGGTTGAGATGATCGCGCAGCGCATCTAATAGGGTTACGCGAGGATCGATGTTGAACTGTCGGGTCTGTCCATTGACCTGCATCATTAACGGTATTGTTTCTGACATTGTCTTTTTCCCATGGTTGCAGGGCCGGTTAGGTGATCGGTTACGTATACATAACGGGCGAGATAAGAACGGGGAAAGCCGGATAACCCTGATGTTTACATGCGTATGTACGTCATTAGGTTTAGCACTTATTTTCAGGGTAAGAGGTAAAAATACGACGATTGCGTTAATTAACCCGGCTGGTCGCCCTGTTTATTCTGGCGACCAGCACAGTAATCAGCAGGAGGATTCAGACAGGCGAGAAAGTTTATAGTGAGTGGTGATTAAACTGACGATGAAGACCAGAGCGAAAAGCACCACAATGGTCGGTGCGGGAGCACTGTCAACAAAAAATGAGAGATAAACGCCGCAGAGCGAGACGACCAGCGAAACAAACGTCGCCAGTATCAACGCATGGGAAAACCGATCCGTCAGCAAAACGGCAATCGCTCCGGGTGCAATAAGCAATGAAATCGATAAAATAATCCCTACCGCCTTAAGCGTCGCCACAATGGTCAGAGACACCATACACAACAGGCTATAATGCAGCCAGCGTACCGGAAGCCCGCACACCTGAGCCTGTTGAGGATCAAAGCTGAACAGCATGAAATCGCGCCATTTCAGGCCGACGACAGCGACAATCACAGCGGCAATACCTAACGTCTGAAAAATATCTCTTTGGCTGATCCCCAGCATATCGCCGAATAAAATATGGTCGAGGTGAATCTCCGGCTTCAGGGCGATGTACAAAATCAGGCCAACCGCAAACATCCCGGAAAAAACAATACCCAGAACCGTGTCCTGCTTGATTCTGCTGTTCTCTTTAAGGTAGCCACTGGCAATAGCACAAAACAAACCGGCACTGAATGCGCCCACAGCCAGAGGTAATGCCATCATCCACGCCAGTACTATGCCTGGAAAGACAGCATGGCTCATCGCATCACCCATCAACGCCCAGCCCTTCAGGACCAAAAAGACTGACAGCAGCGCACAAGGCACGGCAACCACCGCGGCGATGAGTAAAGCATGATTCATAAAACCAAACTGAAAAGGTTCCAGCCACATTATCCATTCTCCCGCACAGCCTGCGCCCGGGCACGACGACGATTCGCCAGCACACCGTGCTTAGGCGCAAAGATGAACGCCAGTAAAAACAGTAAGGTTTGCGCAACGACAATAATGCCGCCCGTTGCGCCATCAAGATAATAACTTGCCCACGCGCCCAGAAAGCTCGTGATGCTGCCAATGGCAACCGCGATGGCAAGTAACCGGGGGAAGCGATCGGTCAGCAACCATGCCGTTGCGCCTGGCGTGACAACCAGACAGATAACCAGAAACGCGCCCACGGTTTGTAACGCAGCCACGGTCGAAGCTGCCAACAAGGTGAAAAATAGGATCTTAAGACGTACCGGATTTAAACCAACGGCGCGAGCATGGTTTTCATCGAAAAAGGTGACCATTAAATCTTTCCATTTGAAAAACAAAATGGCGACAGAAGTTAGTCCGATAATCATCAGCTGAATGATATCGGAAGGCGCAATAGCCAGAATATTGCCCAGCACGATAGTCTGAATATTTACCGAAGTGGGATTGAGGGAAACCATAAACAGCCCAAGGCCGAAGAACGAAGAAAAAATCAGGCCGATGATAGTATCTTCTTTCAGCCGCGTGCGCTGGTTGAGCAACAGCATGCTCCCTGCCGCTAAGCCCCCTGATAAAAAAGCGCCCAACGCAAACGGCAGTCCGAGCATGTAAGCGCCCGCGACACCGGGAACAATAGAATGAGACAGCGCATCACCAATAAGCGACCAGCCCTTTAACATCAGATAACAGGACAGAAAGGCGCACAGCCCGCCGACCATGGCTGAAATCCACATGGCGTTCAACATATATTGATAACCAAAAGGTTCAAGGAGTGCGGTCATCGTTTACTCCGTGATGAATGCGTGTCCGTGAATGCATTAACCGGACGTTCATGATCGGTGATAACCTGCGTGATACCGCCCTCAGTCATGACATGGCGCAGTACGCCACTGAATGTCCGCTCCAGATTCTGCTGCGTAAACGTCGTCGCCGTGGGGCCGCAGGCAAGAACCGTGCCTTTAACCATGACGGTGTAATCACAAAACTCTGTCACGGAGCCAAGGTTATGAGTCGAAACCAGCATGGTTTTTCCTTCCTGCTTTAGCTCACGCAACAAGCTGATGATTTTGACCTCGGTATGAACATCAACGCCTGTGAAGGGTTCATCCAGTAAAATCACCTCGCCCTGTTGCGCAATGGCCCGCGCAAGGAAAACGCGTTTCTTCTGACCGCCGGAAAGCTCACCGATTTGGCGATGGCGAAAATCCAGCATGTCAACGCGTGCCAGCGCGTCAGTCACCCGATCGCGATCCTGCCGTTTAGGGATACGCATCAGGCCCATATGCCCATAGCGCCCCATCATAACCACATCATCCACCAGAACTGGAAAAGACCAGTCAACCTCCTCGGCCTGCGGCACATAGGCGACCAGACTGCGGCGAAGCGCCTTACGCGTTGGCAATCCCAGTACGCTAATATGGCCCGATCGCGCAGGCACAAATCCCATTAGCGCTTTAAAAAGCGTAGATTTACCCGAACCATTTATCCCGACGAGTGCAGCAATTGACCCGGCTGGCACGCTAAAGCTGGCATTGTGCAGCGCTGTATGCCCGTTACGGTAGGTTACTGAGAGGTCCGAAACATCAATTGTGGGGTTCATGGTGTTTTCATCCCGTCCTGAATGCCGTTTACCAGCGTCTGGGTGGTCACCTTCAACAGGTCAAGATACGTTGGCACAGGCCCGCTGGCCGCACTTAATGAGTCAACGTACAACACACCGCCATAATGTGCGTGCGTTTCGCGCGCGACCTGGCGTGCAGGTTTATCGGAGACGGTGCTTTCACTGAAGATGACGGGAATGGCATTCTTTTTCATCTGATCGATGACGTTCCGAACCTGCTGTGGCGTTCCCTGCTGATCGGCATTGATTGGCCAGAGATAAAGTTCTTTAAGCCCTAAATCACGTGCCAGATAGGAAAAAGCGCCTTCGCTGGTCACTATCCAGCGTTTGTTTTCTGGTATGGCGGCGAGTTGCTTACGAACAGGTTCGAGTGCTGCAACGATCTTTTGCTTATAGGCGGCTGCGTTCTCCTGATAAATGCTGGCATTAGCCGGATCGTGCTTTACAAGCGCATCACGAATATTATCTACATAGATCAGTGCGTTATTCGGTGACATCCATGCGTGAGGATTGGGTTTGCCATTATAAGGTCCTTCCCCTATTCCTATCGGAGAGACGCCTGTTGAAACAACAACTTCAGGAACGCCTTTGAGATGTTGATAAAAACGCTGAAACCACAATTCCAGATTTAAACCATTAGTCATCACCAACTGTGCACCCTGTGCACGTTTAATATCGCCCGGGGTAGGTTGATACTCATGAATTTCGGCACCAGGTTTGGTGATTGATGTGACCTCAGCCGCCTCCCCTGCCACATTTTTTGCCATGTCAGCAATAACGGTGAAAGTGGTGACGACCTTAAATTTATCAGCCGCATAGCTGTTGAGGCTAATAAAAACACTTAACATCATGCCAAGTGTTGAAACCGATAATTTACTCATCATGTTCGTCATCCTGAGATCAATGAAAAAAAAGACAATAATTTAGCACGTGCTAATTTTTATAGCACAGGCTATAAAATTGACATAGAAACACTTTGTGAAGTTTTATAATGGAATGAATGGAAGTTATAAGTTTTGTAATGAAGAGTGGCTAACTAGTTATTTTGAAAGTAAAAATCCAACAGTGTAGCGCCATCGAATAATGAAGAAACCACCTTGATGCAGGTCCATAAGTTGGATGAATCAACGCTGAGCGCGCCGAGTAAAACAGGAACGCTATTCTTTGCTAATATTAACTTGTCGTATGAAAGGCAAAGGAGATCATTTTGTTACTTTCCCAGCAGCACCTGACAAACACGATCATCGGCGAAGCCGCTCTGAACCTGATCGCCATCAATCAGGACGTCAGCGTGGAGTCTCTTGTGGATGAGCTCAAAGTAATGACCCGGTCTGAAGTGGATGAAGCCAGGCTGTCACAGCTTGATGATGCAACCAAATGGCTGATGGGTTTCAGGCAAATCGGTTCGCGCCTCACTTCAGGCACAGGCTGGTCTGCACGCAAATCAGCATTTTCAGGATCTGCAGACAACGACGGCGATGACATTGTCATAAAATAGTTATATGCTTACATTTAGTGCATTATGTTAAGTTTAAACTTAATTTTGGCACGATGCGTGACAATCCTTTCCCCTCTTCACACCTCTGTAACTCTCTGTTTTTAATCAATTAGCATTTTTTGCACAAAAAACTCCTGTCAAGACCATCAAAATTCTGTACAAGTTTTTGAAAGATGTATAACTTTCGCTCTATGGCAAAGTACATTTTAACCATCTGAGGATAATCGTATGCGTCAGAACGGACATGCACCGGATAATACCAGCGACATCGCCCGTTACTTCAGCCAGGCAAATTTGCCCTCTCAGCAGGAAACGCTGGGTGAGATTGTTGTTGAGCTACTGCGCGCAGGCCAGACACTTTCACGCAAAGCAATTTGCAGTAAATTGCTCCATCGTCTTGATGGTTGTGATGCTAAAGAGCAACAACGTCATTTTCAGAAGCTGATTGGACTACTGTTTAGTCGCGAAAGCTAATACAAATTTACCGTTTAAAATTAATTTATTACCTTAAGTAATTTCTGATCGGGCAGTACCATGTTTACTCACAGGGATCGTACCGCCCACAGCTGACGCGGGAAGGTTAGCTGTCCCCGTCATCGTAGCCGGAGCATGGCTACAAATTCGTAATCAGAGAAGCCAGTATGTACAGAAGTGAAGAAGAAAAAATAACGGATGTCATGATTGGTGAGGCCGTTCTGACCTTACTGAAATCAGAAAGTCCAATATCCAGCAATGCGCTGATTGCTCAACTTGAAGCAATGGCGAGCGAAACCGAGGACGCAACCAGGTTGAAAGCCATCAAGGTTGCGATTGTTGAAGTACAAAAAGGCATGGCCACAGCGAACAGTCGCCGCCGGGTGGATCTTCCCGAGCGAGATAAGCACCGTTTGAACAACGACGGCCCACCTGAAGGCTCTAAAAAACACTAAATCTGACGCTGGCGTTTAAGATTTAAGCGGTGCCAGCGAGAGAAAAGATGGGCATCAGAGTGTGTTATGCCCGATCACCCTTACTACTTAATGACCTTGTCGGCTGACTCCTTAAGACGCCACTGACGATTTTAGAGAATGATAACTATGCAACAGAGCACATCAGATTTAGCCATCATCGAGTTTTTTCGCAGTGAGGGAGAGCACCTTGCTCAGGAGACTGAGCTGCTTGGCAGAGTTATCAGAAATATCGTCAGTGACGAAAAACGCGTAACCAATAAAGCGATCATCCTGTACCTCATTGCTGAACTCGAATCGACGGATGATGAGTTCCACATCGAACTGTTACGCAGAACGCTTGAGATCGTGGTAGGACGTACGCCAGATGATGCAGGGGTTTAGTTTCGCATCTGACAGCTGTGGTGAGGGAGTTTATCCTAAGTCAGCGTGAGTTTGTTGACCTGCAACGCAGACTGATTGCAGGTCACTCTTAATGCATTTTGCGTGAGAAAAAATGGATTGCGCGCTGGCAGAGTAATTTAAATCT
>CM060088.1:0-63627 GCA_030522485.1 Stenchaetothrips biformis | reverse complement strand
TTTCAGCGTCCAGGCAGTTTTTTCCAGGCCACCTCGTTTCTCAGATAGGTCGGCTCTGCGTTTTCAGGCAATACCGTCGCGCCCTGCTGCAAAGCGGCGACGGCCAGCGGCAACATATCTTCTGCCGCAGGCAGTTCCACATGGCTGTTAACCAGTTGAAGGGCATGGCCCTGCTGGAGATCCGGCCAGGCCTGCCAGCCGGTTCCGGCAGTAAACCATTCACCCTCCAGCGCCTGCATCCGCGTCAAGGCCGCGGCGGGCGACAGTACGCTCTCGCTCGCTTCACCCTGCCAGTGCCCCTGCTCATCACGCTGATACTCGGCCCAGTAGACTTCACCCATACGGGCATCTATCGCGGTTAATACCCGCGTGGCCCCCTGCAGCCGCCAGGCGCCCTGCGCCAGCGTGGCCAGCGTAGAGATCCCCGCCATGGGCAACGCCGCGCCCAGTGCCAGCCCCTGAGCGATTCCAATACCAATACGCACGCCGGTGAAACTGCCCGGACCACGGCCAAATGCCAGCGCATCAAGTTCTGTGAGTTCCAACTGCTGAGACTGCAGCAGTTCTGCCACTAAGGGTAAAATTCGTTGGGTGTGATCGCGCGGCGCGATCTCAAAGCGCGCATCAATCTGCTGCCCGTTGAGCAGGGCTGCAGAACAGGCTTCTGTCGCTGTATCCAGCGCTAAAATTCGGACCGACATAACGACCTCAGAAGATTCAAAAACGGCGCGCATCTTAGCACAAAATCACGCGTCAGGTTGCTGACGAATAAAGGCAATAGCCTGCGCGATATCCCGCGTGCGTGGAGTGGGCGGCAGGCTGTTAAGAAACAGCGCGCCATAAGGCCGGGATACCAGACGCTGGTCGCAGATCACCAGCACGCCACGATCGTCGGTATCGCGAATCAAACGGCCAACGCCCTGTTTCAACGTAATCACGGCGTCGGGCAGTTGCACGTCACTGAAGGGATCGCCTCCCCGCAAACGGCAGTCTTCCATGCGGGCTTTTAACAGCGGATCCTCCGGTGAGGTAAACGGCAGCTTGTCGATGATGACCAGCGACAGCGCATCGCCACGTACGTCCACCCCTTCCCAGAAGCTGCTGGTCGCCACCAGCAGGGCATTGCCCTTTTCGATAAACTGTTTCAGCAGTTGCCCTTTACTGGTTTCGCCCTGCACCAACACCGGCAACGTCATGGAAGCGCGGAATTCGGCCGCCAGCTCACGCATCATCAGATGTGAGGTACATAAGAAGAAGCAGCGGCCTTTGTTTGCATCAATCAGCGGCTTCATCATTTTAGCCAGCTGACGTGCGCCACCGGGACGATTCGGTTCCGGCAGATTGCGGGGAACGCACAGTAATGCCTGCTGTGAGTAGTCAAACGGACTGCTGAGAATCAAACTCTTCGCCTTGCTCACGCCTAGCCGATCGGCAAAATGGTCCATCTTTTCATCGACGGCCAGGGTCGCTGAGGTGAAAATCCATGCCGCTTTGCGGTCATCCATCATTTCCCGGAAGCGTTCGGCCACGGATAACGGCGTGAGCGCCAGTACAAAGTGACGCGATGTGCATTCATACCAGTAACTGAATCCCGGTTCGCTGATGGATCGTATGCGCTTCAGACGCGTACGGTAAAGCGCTGCGCGTTCAAAGGCCGCATCAAGCAGCGCAGAACGCCCGAGGGAGAGTTTAATGACGTCATAGCACAGTTCCAGGGCATCATCGAGCAACGTGAACATACGCATGATGGTGTTATCACTGAGTAAGTCCCGCAGATTTCCGCGATAGCCGGGTTCGCCCAGCGCCAGCCGAAAATCCTGAGCGCACTGAGCCAGCCTGTCGGCCGATTTTTGCAGTTGCTGAACGTCACGCACTTCAGTGCGATAGGCAATGATAATGTCTTTCGCCAGATCGGCTAACTGACGGCTGGAGATCTGCTGACCAAAATACTGGCTGGCGATATCCGGTAACTGATGAGCTTCGTCAAAAATCATGACGTCCGCTTCAGGGATCAGCTCACCGAAGCCCCCCTCTTTCACCACCAGATCGGCAAGAAAAAGATGATGATTGACCACGACCACATCGGCATCCATGGCCTTCTTGCGCGCTTTGACGACAAAACACGCTTTATACTGCGGGCAATCGCTCCCCAGACAGTTGTCGTTGGTACTGGTCACCAGCGGCCATATCGGACTGTCTTCCGTCACGTCTGCACAGGTGCTGATATCGCCGTCGACGGTGTGCGAGGCCCAGGCGCGCAGCGTCACCAGGTCGGTAAGCGACTGAACGCTCAGATCGCCGCCGGTGGCAGACTGCTGCTCCATCCGCTCCAGGCACAGGTAGTTAGATCGCCCTTTAAGCAGCGCCGTTTTACCGGTAAATTTTAGCGCGTTAGCGATGGTGGGCAAATCGCGAGCATAAAGCTGATCCTGCAGGGCTTTTGAGCCCGTGGACACAATCACTTTTTTATTGGCGCGCAACGCCGGTGCCAGGTAAGCATAGGTCTTACCCGTCCCCGTGCCCGCTTCAACAACCAGCTCACCGCTGCTCTGCACGGCCTCGGTGACAGCCTGGGCCATTTCACGCTGTGCTTCACGCGGTTTGAACCCCGTAATACGCTTTGCCAGCGCGCCATCTGATGCAAAATCGTCTGCCACGTATCCTCTCAACTCCGGCAAAAAACACTGTATATTATGTCAGTCTTTCCCGCCTTAAGGAAATTGCTGACGCGGGCGTCTCCCTCCTGCTGGCTGGATGCAGGGAATGCCGCTAATGGCTGATATAAAGCGCACCCGCCGCCAGGATCACCCACAAAACCGCCAGCGTAATAAACCCCTGTCTGGCCGAACGCGACATGCCCACAAAAGTTGACACCACCACAGACAGCAGCGCCAGTGCGCCAAACATCACCCAAAACAGATATTGCGTATTCGCCATGCCTTCTTCCCAAGAGTCCTGAACCGGTAAGCGACGTTTTATACCATTTTTCTGGCCGCGATGCGCGACCGACGCCCGCAGGCGTTTTGCAATGGATGACAATGGCATCGGGAATATGCCAGGCTAGGCGTCCAAAAAATAAGGAGAAGATGATGAGCATTACGCGCATTGATCCCGAACATCGTATGTCCGAAGCGGTTGTTCATAACGACACAATTTATTATACCAGCGTGCCTGAAAACCTTGATGCGGATGCCGAAGCGCAAACCGCCAATGCGCTGGCGGTGATTGACGCCCTGCTGACACGCGTGGGCAGTGACAAAAGCAAAATCCTGGATGCCACCATTTTTCTGGTTGATAAAGCTGATTTTGCGGCAATGAACCGCGCCTGGGACGCCTGGGTTTCACCCGGCAATGCCCCGGTGCGCTGCACGGTTCAGGCAGCCTTGATGAATCCGAAGTATAAAGTCGAAATAAAAATTATCGCCGCGCGTTAACCCCTGTCCGGGCGTCAGCCTTCGTCGTCTTCATCTTCGAAGCGCGCCCGAATCAGTTCTCCTGTGTGGCTTTCACGAATTTCCTGTGCCACCAGGGTTATCGCCTCGCCGCTGGACATGCCCTCTGCCATTAACTGTTGAATGCGTTCTACCGCGCGTTGCTGCTGGTCGTGTGAAAGTGCGGGTAATCCTGTAAACATCTTTTACTCCTGCTTAGGGGCTGCCATTATTTCATGGGGAACAAACAGGTGCCAGTCAGGAAAAAATATGTCAGTCTAACGGCATTACTGATGTCAGATTTTGTGCTCAATGATCGTTCAAACTCATAACCTACGTTATTCACCTGACGCCCTTACGCACTCTTTTTCCCGTATTGCGCATCTGCCATGGGCAATGCTGCTGTCGTCGGGGCACGCCGATCACAGTGATAACCGTTTTGATATCCTGACCGCCGATCCCCTTACCACACTGACGACGCGTGGCAGGATAACAGAAATTCGCCATGGACATGGCCATGAAAACAGTGAGGACGATCCTCTCTCTCTCGTGCAGCACTACTGCAACGCGTTGGGTATCCCCCCAACACGCCATCCGGATTTGCCCTTTGTGGGAGGCGCGCTGGGGCTGTTTGGCTATGACCTGGGACGCCGCTTTGAGCAGTTACCTCAGATCGCCACCGCCGATCTGCAGACGCCGGATATGGCGGTGGGCATCTACAACTGGGCGTTAATTGCCGATCATCATCGTCAGACATTGACCCTGGTTGCTGTTGAGGATGTTGCGCAGCGGCTGAGTTGGCTGGAAGGCTGGCCACCACGCGAAAGCGCGCCCTTTTCACTGACCAGCGAATGGTCCGCTAACCTCAGCGTTGATGACTACGCGGAACGTTTTCGCAAGGTCCAGGCCTATATCCAGGCGGGTGACTGCTATCAGGTCAACCTGTCACAGCGCTTCAAGGCCGGTTATCAGGGTGACGAATGGCGTGCGTTCTGCTTGCTGAATCAGGCTAATCGCGCGCCTTTTAGCGCCTTTTTACGCCTGCCGGAGAGCGCCATTCTCAGCCTTTCCCCCGAGCGCTTTATGGCGCTGGATCAACACGTCATTACGACCCGCCCGATTAAAGGTACGCGCCCGCGTGACAGCGATCCGGCGCGTGACGCCGCCCAGGCCGAAAGTCTGCGAACGTCCGCCAAAGACCGGGCAGAGAATCTGATGATTGTCGATCTGCTGCGTAATGATATAGGTCGGGTCGCCGTGGCCGGTTCCGTAAGCGTACCCGAACTGTTTGTGGTGGAACCCTTTCCGGCAGTGCATCATCTGGTCAGCACCGTTCGCGCCACGCTGCCCGAAAACCTGCAGGCCTGCGATCTGTTACGCGCCTGCTTTCCCGGCGGTTCGATTACGGGTGCGCCAAAAATTCGTGCAATGGAAATTATCGATGAACTGGAACCGCAACGCCGTAACGCCTGGTGTGGCAGCATCGGATATCTGAGTTTGTGTGGTCGCATGGACACCAGTATTACGATTCGTACGTTGATTGCCGAAGATCATCACCTCTACTGTTCGGCTGGCGGCGGTTTAGTGGCCGACAGCGAGCTGGAATCGGAATATCAGGAAACCCTGGATAAGGTCAGCCGCATTTTGCCCGCGCTGGAAAAAGGGGCCTGAATGGCGTTGACGCTGGCGGATTTCCGCACCCGCTTTCTGCTGCAGCTTCCTCAGCAACCTGCGCAGCCGCTTTCCGGGCGCCATGCGGCGGTGTTAATTCCCATTGTTGCACGTCAGCAGCCCGGTCTTCTGCTGACACAACGTTCACACGGGCTGCGTAAGCACGCCGGTCAGGTGGCCTTTCCCGGCGGCATGCAGGACCCCGAGGATGGTTCGCTGGTGGCTACCGCTTTGCGGGAGGCGCAGGAAGAGGTCGGCATTTCACCCGCTCAGGTGGAGGTTTTGGGCTGCCTGCCTGCGGTGACCAGCAGCACAGGATTTCAGGTTACGCCTGTGTTAGGCATCATCCCGGACCGCCTCGCGCTGCGCATCAACCCGGATGAAGTGGTGAGTACTTTTGAAATGCCCCTGACCGAAGCGTTGCGTCTCAGCCGCTACGCAGAGCTTGACTACTACCGCGCCGGTGTTCGCCATCCTGTGTGGCTGTCGCGCTATCAGGATTATCTGGTCTGGGGTATGACAGCAGGCATTATTCGTTCCCTGAGTCAGCAAATTGCGTTTTAGTTGACACAGCTTTCATTTTTAAGCCTGTTTACGGGCTTCCGCGCGATATCACACTATAATTTTTTTTCGTGGTTTTAATTAGTTTATTTCATGCGAAAAGCAGCGCGTTCCCCCTGCTTCGCCGTTTACTATTAGCGCCATAAACTGCCACGGCAGGGTAAGTTTTTTTTGTGAGGAGTGTCACCCATGATTTCGGTTTTTGACATGTTTAAAGTGGGCATTGGCCCATCCAGTTCTCATACGGTCGGTCCGATGAAAGCGGGTAAGCAGTTTGTGGATCTGTTGTCTGAACAGGGCAAACTGCATGAGGTGACACGCATCGCCGTCGATGTCTATGGTTCTCTGTCATTAACCGGTAAAGGCCACCATACCGATATCGCTATCATCATGGGCCTGGCGGGTGAGTCACCTGACAGCGTAGACATTGACTCCATTCCTGCATTTATCAAAGACGTGCAGCAGCGCGAACGTCTGCTGGTTGCGAAAGGCGCGCATGAAGTCGATTTTCCTCGCGAAGGCGGCATGGTCTTCCGCAGTGAGAACCTTTCTCTGCATGAAAATGGCCTGCGCCTGCTGGCGTTTTCGGGCGATTTGCTGGTGTTGTCAAAAACCTATTACTCCGTTGGCGGCGGCTTCATTGTCGATGAAGAGCATTTTGGTCAGTCTGCGCTGGATGAAGTTTCGGTTCCCTGGCCTTTCCATTCGGCAAAAGAGTTGTTGTCACACTGCCGTGAAACCGGGCTTTCCCTGTCAGGGCTGGTGATGAAAAATGAACTGGCACTGCATTCGCGTGACGAAATTAACGCCTATTTCGCAACAGTCTGGCAAACCATGCAGGCCTGTATCGATCGCGGCCTGAATACTGAAGGCGTGCTGCCCGGTCCCTTGCGCGTGCCGCGTCGCGCCGCATCACTGCGCCGCCTGCTGATCGCCTCTGCCAAGCACTCTAACGATCCCATGGTCGTGATTGACTGGATTAACATGTTTGCCCTGGCGGTAAATGAAGAGAATGCCGCCGGGGGGCGCGTGGTTACCGCACCAACCAACGGTGCCTGCGGCATCGTGCCAGCCGTGCTGGCCTACTACGACCACTTTATCGAACCGGTCACGCCCGATATTTTTATTCGCTATTTTCTCGCCTCCGGCGCAATCGGCATTCTTTATAAAATGAATGCCTCTATCTCCGGGGCCGAAGTGGGCTGTCAGGGCGAAGTGGGCGTTGCCTGTTCTATGGCTGCAGCGGGTCTGGCGGAACTGTTAGGTGCCAGTCCAGAGCAGGTCTGTGTCGCTGCGGAGATCGGCATGGAGCACAATCTGGGTCTGACCTGCGATCCCGTGGCGGGTCAGGTCCAGGTGCCGTGCATTGAACGCAATGCCATTGCCTCCGTGAAGGCCATCAACGCTGCGCGTATGGCCCTGCGTCGTACCAGCGAGCCGCGCGTTTCGCTGGATAAGGTTATTGAAACCATGTACGAGACAGGAAAAGACATGAATGCCAAATATCGCGAGACCTCCCGCGGCGGGCTGGCGATTAAAGTTCAGTGTGACTAATATTTTTTGAGATTTGTTTCTAATTTTCTACTTTTCAACCAGTGCATGAGTCAGCCCTGCCTGCTATAAATATTAACAATGCTAAAGCGACCTTCGGGTCGCTCTCCTTTTTTATGACCTTTCATTTTACACTCAGGTCCTAAATTTGCTTTGGGCCGTGCCGATAACAACCCAGCTATATCTATTTTCTGGTTTTGGGAAGGTGATTCTTGATATTCATGGCCCAGCAATATGTTGGACAATACAGACGTAAGCGATTGCTTATTGCGCTGGTGATTGCTTCAATTGTTCTTACATTAACGCTGGCTTTTCGCTATTTTGAAGAAAAATCACGTATTCAACAGCGAGCAATCAGCTTTGCCGACACGGCGATCACGCGTTTCGATCGCATGTTTTCACCTCTCGACGTCTCAGCGAACAACATGCTGGGCCTGGTGGGTATGTCCTGCCAGGATGCCCGTTTTCCATTAATTGAAAAGATTTCATCACTACAAACGGTGCGCGCTGTTCTGTTGGTTGATGGGGACACGCTCTACTGTTCCAGTATTTTTGGCACTCGGGACATCTCATTTAGTCAGACCTACCCTGAACTGGCCCTTAACGGTCGGCGCATGGTGTTGTCCACCGATGACTACCTGCTTAAAGGTTCGCCCGTTTTATTACTGTGGACGCCAACGACGCTGGATAACCGTTCTGGCATTCTTCAGGCCATTAATATTGAATTAATGAGCAAGTACCTGCTGGAGCCGCAGGCGCCCTGGGTTGAACGGGCCATTTTCAACGTCAACGGTAAAAGCCTGGAGTACGGTAATCCGTTGATTGAGTCCACGCAGCCTTCCGAGGATGAAGTCACCTATACCGAGGCCTCACTGCGTTATCCTTATACTGTGACGCTCTATGGTCCGTCACCTTCCCGCCTGGCGCTCAAATCTTTGCCCTCGCAGTTGCCGCTGGCGCTGATGCTGAGTTTATTGATTGGCTACGTGGTCTGGCTGGCGACCGCCAATCGCATGAGTCTGAGCTGGCAGATTAGTTACGGCATTACGGCCAGGGAGTTTATGGTGTACTGCCAGCCGTTGATCAATGCCCGCACGTCTGAGTGTGAAGGCATTGAGCTACTGTTGCGTTGGCACAATCCTCGACAGGGCTGGATTCCGCCTGACGTCTTTATCCCTCTTGTTGAGCGTCAAAATCTGATTAAGCCTTTGACCCGCTTTGTACTGAATCGCGTTGTCGAAGCCTTACCCGACCTTCCGCATAGCCCTCATTTTCATATTGCCATTAACGTGGCTGCCAGCCACTTCCGCGATCGCGCCATTCTGGAAGACCTGCAAACGCTTTGGTGGCCCGCCGAGCCCGTTCCCACGCTGGTTGTTGAATTAACCGAACGTGATGCGCTGCCCGTCGTCGATCAGGCCGTAATTTATCAACTGCACAACATTGGTGTACGTCTGGCGATTGATGATTTCGGCACCGGGCACAGCTCTTTGTCCTACCTCAAAGATTTACAGCCAGACGTGTTAAAGCTGGATAAAATTTTTACCGCGTCAATTGGCACAGATGCCATCAACGCCACCGTGACGGATATGGTGATTTCTCTGGCACAGCGCCTGAACATTAGTCTGGTTGCGGAAGGCGTTGAAACCGAGGAGCAGGCCCACTACCTGCGGGATCGGGGCGTGGAACATTTACAGGGCTATTACTTTGCCCGCCCCATGCCGCTGGAGGACTTTCCGGAATGGTTACGTCAGCATCAGCTCTCTCTCGGGCTGTAATGCGTTAAAAGTGTGCCGTCACGTTTGTTCCGCGCAAAAAAAACGCATCACTCTGTGATGCGTTTTATCTTCAGGCGTGGCCTTAACCTTCTTCTTCGTCGTCGTCACGCTGATCTTTGGTTACACGCACCAGATCAATGCGGTACTCCGTCGCGTCGATAATCTGAAAGTGCAGCGGTTCGATATCGATCACGTCGCCGGGCTTAGGTAACTGCCCTTTTTGCGCAATCAACAAACCAGCCAGTGAAGCATGATCTTCCTCCGGCTTCACCAGCTCATGGAAGTCCAGAAGCTGCTGCAGAGAATGCAGGTCAGTGCCGCCTTTCACTAACCAGCCGTCGCCATCCATGATGATATCCGGCGTTTCATCTTCATCCGGGAATTCACCGGCAATCGCTTCCAACACGTCCAGCGGCGTAATTAAGCCCTGCACCACACCAAACTCGTTAGTCACGATCACGAAGCTACCTTTGGCACGACGCAGCACGCCAAGCAGGTTAATCGGGTCAAGCGTTTCCGGCACAATAATCGTCGGCGTGCTGGCGGCAAAGGTCGCGACGTCAACGCCGTGATCCAGCGCCACCAGCAGCTCTTTAGCCCTGACCACGCCGATGATCTCATCCAGTTCACCCCGACACACCGGGAACAGGCTGTGCGGCGTATCCAGAAGTTGAATACGAATTTCATCCACAGGACGGTTGGCATCCACCCACGAGATATCGCCGCGCGGTGTCATAATGCTGCGGATGGAACGTGACGCCAGCGTCAGTACGCCGTTAATCATGTAGCGCTCTTCATCTTTAAACGCTTCCTGCGGCATCGCGACGGCAATCGCCTGCTCTTCGGTGCTCGCAGGCGCGCTCTGCACCCGGTTACGTCCACCCATCAAGCGCAGAATGGCCTCGGCGGTGCGCTCACGCATGGGGCGATGGGACTGATGACGAAGGAAGTTGCGACGGGCAATCTGATTGAACAACTCGATAAGAATCGAGAAACCAATCGCCGCATACAGATAGCCTTTCGGAATATGAAAACCAAAGCCCTCAGCGACCAGTGACAGGCCGATCATCAACAGGAAACTCAGACACAGCACCACAACAGTAGGGTGCGCGTTAACGAATTTGGTTAGCGGCTTGGAAGCCAGTAGCATCACCACCATCGCAATCACGACCGCAGTCATCATGACCGGCAGGTTATTCACCATCCCTACCGCGGTTATCACGGCATCCAGTGAGAAGACCGCATCCAGGATGACAATCTGGGTCACCACCGCCCAAAAGCTGGCGTAGCTACGGTTACCGCTGTTTTCCAGCTGACGGTTTTCCAGCCGCTCATGCAGTTCCATGGTGGCCTTAAACAACAGGAATATCCCGCCTGCCAGCAAAATCAGATCGCGTCCGGCAAAGCTGAAATCCCCCACGCTGAACAGAGGGCGCGTCAGGGTTACCATCCAGGAGATAAGCGACAACAGCCCCAGGCGCATCACCAGTGCCAGAGAAAGACCAATTAACCGCGCTTTATCACGCTGCTTAGGCGGCAACTTATCCGCAAGAATGGCAATAAAGACCAGGTTATCAATGCCGAGTACGATTTCCAGCACGATGAGCGTGAGCAATCCCGCCCAAATTGAGGGGTCGAACAGAAATTCCATTAGTGACTCCAGAAAAAGGATGTGATTACGCTAAGGCATGCCAGCGTCGAAAGACGTGACAGAGAGAAGCCCGGAAAAGCAGAGAAAACGCGGTTTGGCGTGAACTGGCGCGCTGAAGAGCGCAAAGACAAGGTTAAGCAACGTCGGTGACGATCCATAAGGGTGGGCTGCTGCCCGCTACTCCTGAATAATAAACAGATCGCTAATGTATCAGTTCGTACAACGAGGTCAAAAAATTTTCCTGTTTTTACATTTTCATCAGGCGGCATGGACGTGTCATAAAAAACCAACTTCCCTCTTTCATGCTGAAATAACCAACCAATATCACAAAATTTATTTTTTCGGACACTAAAATAAATCCGGCATCACGTAGTGAGTTAGTTATCCCTGCAATGTTGAAGTCAGGTTAAATCACATTAACAAGATTTGGATATTGTTAACGCGATAATTCTTAACGGTTCCTCAGGTTATGAGGAACTAACAAGCGAACGGAGGTAGCACGTGACCATTGCTCTTGTAATTGGTACACACGGCTGGGCAGCGGAGCAACTGCTAAAAACGGCAGAGATGCTTTTAGGCGAACAGGACAATGTGGGATGGATCGATTTTGTCCCAGGAGAAAACGCGGACACGCTGATTGAGAAATATCAGGCAAGACTAACAGAACTGGACACCTCACAGGGCGTGCTTTTTCTGGTTGATACCTGGGGCGGCAGCCCTTTCAATGCAGCCAGCCGGCTGGTCGTTGATAAAACACATTATGAGGTGGTCGCCGGGGTAAACATTCCTATGTTGGTGGAAACCCTGATGGCGCGGGACGATAACCCGTCTTTTGACGAACTGGTGGCCGTTGCGGTAGAAACCGGTCGCGAAGGCGTCAGAGCGTTAAAAGCACAACCTGAAGAAAAACCCGCAACGGTTGCCGCCTCGCCTTCCACCCCGCCCAGCGCCCCGCCTGCCAGTCGTCCTCTCACCCCCGACGACCATATGATTATTTGCCTGGCGCGCATCGACGACCGCCTGATTCATGGGCAGGTCGCTACACGCTGGACCAAGGAAACCAATGTCAGCCGCATTATCGTTGTCAGCGATGAAGTGGCCAACGACAACGTGCGCAAAACGCTGTTAACCCAGGTGGCCCCGCCGGGCGTCACCGCGCATGTGGTAGGCGTCGATAAGATGGTACGCGTCTGGAATAACCCCAAATATGCCCGGGACCGGGTCATGCTGCTGTTTACCAACCCGACGGATGTCCTGCGGATTGTTGAGCAAGGGGTTGATATCAAGAGCGTTAACATTGGCGGCATGGCTTTTCGCCAGGGTAAAACCCAGGTCAACAATGCCGTCTCGGTCGATGAAAAAGATATCGCCGCATTTCGCCAGCTCAACGCGCGCAACATCGAACTGGAGGTGCGTAAAGTTTCGGGCGATCCAAAACTAAAAATGATGGATCTGGTGGCAAAGGTGAGCGCATAACGCGCCAGCTGTCTTTTTCTATCCTGTAGAGGACAAGCAGTATGATGGAAATAACCACACTTCAAATTGTATTAATCTTTATCATCGCCTGTATTGCCGGGATGGGTTCGATCCTGGATGAGTTCCAGTTTCATCGTCCGTTAGTCGCCTGTACGCTGATTGGTATGGTGCTGGGTGATATGAAAACGGGCATCATCATCGGCGGTACGCTGGAGATGATTGCGCTGGGCTGGATGAACATTGGTGCTGCGGTAGCCCCGGACGCTGCGCTGGCCTCGATTATCTCCACCATTCTGGTTATTGCCGGTGGACAGAGCGTCGGTGCCGGTATCGCCCTGGCTATCCCGCTGGCGGCAGCCGGTCAGGTGCTGACTATCATCGTGCGTACGCTGACCGTAGCCTTTCAGCATGCGGCTGACAAAGCGGCAGAGAAAGGCAACCTCACGGCAATCTCATGGATCCACGTTTCCGCCTTACTGCTTCAGGCCATGCGCATCGCGATTCCGGCGCTGATTGTGGCTATCTCGGTAGGAACGGATGCGGTTCACTCCCTGCTCAGCTCTATTCCGGAGGTGGTCACCAACGGCCTGAACATCGCGGGTGGTATGATCGTGGTGGTGGGTTATGCCATGGTCATCAACATGATGCGCGCGGGCTACCTTATGCCGTTCTTCTATCTGGGTTTCGTTACTGCCGCGTTTACCAGCTTTAACCTGGTTGCGCTGGGCGTGATTGGCGTGGTGATGGCGGTGCTCTATATCCAGCTTAGCCCGAAATATAACCGCACCGCCGGCGCGCCTGCGGCATCGCCGTCAGCTAACGACCTCGACAACGAACTCGATTAAGGAACAGGTGACAACATGGTTGATATAACAAAAGTCGAAAAGAAACTGACGCCGGGTGACGTACGGGCTGTGTTTTTACGCTCAAACCTGTTTCAGGGCTCCTGGAACTTTGAACGTATGCAGGCGCTGGGGTTCTGTTTCTCAATGGTGCCGGTCATTCGCCGTCTTTATCCTGAAAATAATGACGATCGTAAGCAGGCGATCAAACGTCATCTGGAGTTTTTTAACACACATCCTTACGTCGCCGCGCCTGTGCTGGGCGTGACGATGGCAATGGAAGAGCAGCGCGCCAACGGTGCCGCGATTGATGACGGAGCCATCAACGGCATTAAAGTGGGCCTGATGGGCCCGCTGGCTGGCGTAGGTGATCCGATTTTCTGGGGAACCGTTCGTCCGGTGTTTGCGGCATTAGGCGCGGGGATTGCAATGAGCGGCAGTCTGCTCGGTCCGCTGCTGTTCTTTGTCCTGTTTAACCTGGCGCGTCTGTTAACCCGTTATTATGGCGTCGCTTATGGTTACCGTAAGGGAATTGATATCGTCAGCGATATGGGCGGCGGCTTCCTGCAAAAACTGACCGAGGGGGCATCCATACTCGGCCTGTTTGTCATGGGGGCGTTGGTCAATAAGTGGACGCACGTCAACATTCCGTTGGTGGTTTCACGCATCACCGATCAAACCGGTAAAACCACGGTGACAACCGTGCAGTCTATTCTGGATCAGCTGATGCCGGGGATTGTACCGCTCCTGCTGACCTTCGCCTGTATGTGGCTGCTGCGTCGTAAGGTCAATGCCCTGTGGATCATTGTGGGCTTTTTTGCTATCGGTATTTTTGGCTACTGGATTGGTTTGCTCGGGCTGTAACCGGCATCACATCGGGAGCTGCGGCTCCCGATGTTTTCAGATTGTGGTCGCGTAATTCACGCCCGGCTTTACTCAGTAAAGGAAGAAGAATGTCATTGACCGACATCGTCATCGCCCTCTGTATCGCTGCCCTTCTGTTATTGGCTATTTACGTTGAAGCCGTGCTGCCACGTCGTCATGGCCCTGCGCTTTTACGTGTTCCGCTCCAACGCCAACACAAAGCAGACAGCCTGATTTTTATTGGCTTACTGTTCATTCTGTTGTGGAACAATCTGACCCATCAAGGGCCGAAACTCACGACTACGCTTTTGATGGTGCTGTGCTTTTTATCGTTCTGGCTTTTCTGGGTGCGCCGCCCCAAATTGCTGATGAAAAGTCAGGGGCTGTTTTATGCCGGCAGATGGACAGCGTATCCACAGATACAGAGCATCAATCTTTCCGAGGACGGTATTTTAGTGATGCAGCTTGAGCAGCGGCGATTGCTTATCGCCGTGCAACAGCTTGACGATCTGGAACGCATTTACCAGACCCTGGTAGAGGCACGCTAATCGCGTTGCCACAGGGTGATCATAAAGTCTGCATCGCAGGAAAACTGCGTACTTTCCGCTAAGCACTGCCATACATCAGGTCGCGCGCGCCAGGCAAAGGGCGTCATCTGCAACAAGGTGGTAGCAGCCTGCCCGCTCAACGCCATGGGATACGTTAAACGGTGTTGGGCCCGTTGACGAAAACCCTGGTAGCTTTTCTCTTCCGAGGCGTGGAGTTGAACGTCGCGGTATATCAGCGCCTTAAGCTGCTGAAGATGATGAGGGCCGGGCGTGACCGTGAGTAAAAAGCCGCCCGGTTTAATGACCCGGCTGAGTTCAGTCTCGTTACAGGGCGCATAAATGCGGACCACCGCATCCAGCGAAGCATCACCAAACGGCAGGCGGTGGCTTGATGCCACGCAAAACAGAACCTGGGCGTAACGCTTTGCCGCCAGCCTGACGGCCAACTTCGCCACATCCAGACCATAAACCTGGCCCTCAGGCGCGAGCTCGCTGGCCAGTGCGCCCGTGTAGTACCCTTCGCCACAGCCGATATCCAGAATCTGCGCAGCCGGTTGGTTCAGATGCTGGTTAAGGACGGCAACCACGTTGTCCCGCAAAGGCTGATAGTGACCGGCCTGCAGAAACGCACGTCGCGCCTGCATCATCTCTGCACTGTCGCCCGGTTCACGTGAACCTTTATGTTGAACGGGCAGCAAATTGACGTAGCCCTCTTTAGCCTGATCGAACTGATGGCGATTTTCACAGCGCCAGCTGCGGTCAGTCAGGGTCAGGGGGAAGTGACAAAGTGGGCAGTTCAAAGACATCAGGCGCTCCGGCAAAGATTAACGCGCGGAAGTGTACTTGACGGGAAACAATAGCGAAAGCGTAAAAAAAGCCTCGGCCAGTTGGCCAAGGCTTTAATATCTGAGACTGTGGTGCCTGGCACCCGTCTGAGGCGAAATCAGATAGCAGTAACGTTAACAGCTGCTGGGCCTTTCTGGCCGTCCTGAATTTCGAACTCAACGTTCTGGCCTTCGGCCAGCGTTTTGAAGCCGTTGCCCTGAATAGCAGAGAAGTGTACGAATACATCTTTGCTACCGTCAGCTGGAGTGATAAAACCGAAGCCTTTAGACTCGTTGAACCACTTAACCTGACCTTTAATCTTTGCCATTTTACTAATTCCTTAAAGTGTTTATTTTGCCCGGAGGCTAACCTACAGATAAAACAGAGACATTACTGAATGAGGCACTGATTAAAGTTCGGCAAGGAAGCGGTATTCAACGTCAACGTCTTTACTCGTAACTTCTTTACTGAAGATGCCATACATAAACAGAACTGTACCTCGTTTAACCCACGAATTGTTATCACATATCCGCTAAATAATGGCAAGCCATTTTTATAAACACGGCTGGCGCTTTTCACATATTTGCAAGACAGCTCCCAGAGAATGTACTTTCTGGTACATAAGCCTGTGTGCTGAACGCCATTAATAGTCACAACAACCCTATAATATAATGCTTTTCTGCCCGGACAGGGTGATATCTGACGCCGTCTCGGCCGTCCAGCCAGAGGGTTAACATTAAAAAAATAACATTGCACTAATATGGCAAAGTTGCACCAAATAAAGGAGCCAATAAGTGAAGCGCGGGTGAACTATTGCAGCAGGCTTGTACAATAAATCTTATTTCGTACAAATATAAATTTTATTTCCAGTAAAATCATAAGTTGAGCGTTAACGCAATCACTTACAGCTTGCATGCAGGCGTTTTTCGAATGACGGGCACCGGGAGTGAATATTGATTCAGCCAGAATACCGTCACGTCATAAGGCGAGATTATCACCCCGGACTACGTCTGGCCGATATCGCTCAGGCTGCGGCTCTCCCCTATTTGCCAGGGCGTAAAATGCCGGCTTGCTTCCCCACGTTGTTGTAAGACCCGCAGCAACTCTGCCGGGGGGGCATCCAGCGATTCATCAGCCAGTTCAAAGACGCCCCAATGAACAGGGATTGTGAGAGGCTGCCCTATTGCATGCCAGAGCGACACCGCCTGTTGAGGATCCATATGTTGCCCCGCCATAAACCAGCGGGGTTCATAAGCACCGACCGGCAGCGCGGCAAGATTAAACGGCCCGAGACGCGCGGCAATTGCATGAAGGTTTTCAGTGTAGCCACTGTCCCCGGAGAACCAAAACCGCAGCGACGCGGTGTGAATGACCCAGCCGCACCACAATGACCGGTTGCGGTCTGTTAACGTGCGCATACTCCAGTGGCGGGCCGGAACCGCATGAAACTGAATGCCCTCGAAGGCTTTCTGCTGCCACCAGTCAAGCTGATGTATCTGCTTCACGCCACGGCGTTGACACCAGTCTGCCAGACCCAGCGGAACCACAAAAACCGCTTCTGGAAAGTGGCGTACGATCTGCTTAATGGTCGGCTTGTCCAGATGATCGTAATGGCTGTGGGAGATCAGCACGTAATCCAGATGTGGCAACTGGTCGATCGTCAGCGGCGAAGGGGTTTTGCGTTCCGGCCCCAGAAACGGTAATGGCGATGCCCGCCGGGAAAGTGCGGGGTCAATCAGAATATAGCGTTGATTCAACCGCAGCAGCAGCGCAGCATGGCCCAGCCACCAGATGCGATCGTCGTCACCGCTCAGGTCGGCAGGTTGCCACCACTGCGCCCTGAAACCATCATAACCCTGCTGAGGCGGATGCGGTAATCCCTGCGCTTTACGTTCCTTACGCCAGCGCTTCAGGTCACCCTGTTGGCGCATATCAGGTTCAGGGTTGCGAAACCCCGCCGGCGTATGATGAGCTTTACTGCTGTCATACCAGGGATTTTTCCAGGCCATCCGGCCTCCATGCAGGATTTAACGTTCCGGGATCAGGCGAATAAAATCGTTACTTTCCGCCTGCGCTTCCGCTTTTTGCTCGGCGGCACCCGATTGCTTGTCGATCAGCCGCTTGAGCTGCGCGTTTTGTTTCTTTTGCTCTTCTAACAGTGACGCCAGCAACGCAATCTGTTCATTTGCCCGAACGCTGGCGCGGTTAACATAGAACCATAGCATCAATGCCACAATCAGCACGATTCCCATCACGCAAAAGATGACCACAGGACCCGCATTAGCGGCTAACTCATTCATAACTGCCTCAAGATACCAGGTGAAATCCCAATAAAGGGGACGACCCGCCATTCTACTCTGTGGCGCGGTAAAAGATAATGGTGACGTAAATGATGTGTATCAATCTGCTTCTTTCAGTTATCTCTGATCGCATCCCTTTTCAAAGCGAGGCATGCTGCCTCTGTACATCAGGTTAAGCAGCAGTCACCGGAACGCTGCGTTGGGTATCATAAGGAGATACAATGAAACTGTTCATTCGGGCAATTGTTGTTGTGGGAATTATCTGGCTGGCCATGCTGTTTACTGGCTATGGCGTGCTGGCCGGAAGTAACAAGAATGCCGCAGGTCTGGGCCTGAAGTGTAACTACCTCACCGCTCGTGGCATGATCACGGCACAATATCTGCATACGGACAGCGGCGTCGTGGGCGTCACCGACTGCCCGCTGTTGAAAAAGAGTGGCGATGTGATTGATAACTGATCGCACTGAAGCGGGCCACGGCCCGCTCTTCAGTTTACGGGGTAATCGTGATAACCAAGCTCAGCGGAAAGACGGCGTCCCGCCTCATGCAGCATTGCCACGTAAGTGTGCTTGTTCGATGCCGGGAAGCGCAGCGTAGGAAAAGAGAGACTCAGCCCCGCTACGGCCACGCCGAAACGATCGAAAATAGGCACGGCGATGCAGCAAACGCCCTCTTCCTGCTCTTCATTATCCTCACCGTAACCCTGCTTCCTGACCTGACTCAGGGCGTCAATAAGCGCGCCGGCGTCAGGAAGCGTATTCGCGGTATTAATGGTAAAGGTTATCCGCTGCAAAATGTCGTTAATGTCTTCCCGACTGCGCCATGCCAGTAACACTTTACCCAGCGCGGTTGAGTGCAGCGGATTGCGGCGGCCAATACGTGACGACATGCGCAGGTTATACAGCGAATCGATCTTATGGACATAGACAATACTGTCCTCGTCCAGCGCGCCCAGATGGATTGTTTCTTTGGTTAACCGTGAAAGTTCACGCATCTGCACATCGGCACTGCGGATCAGGTCAATGTTCTGCAGCGCTTTTGATCCCACCTCAAACAGTTTTAACGTCAGTGAGTATTTTTCGCTTTCCCCTTCCTGGGCGACATAGCCCAGTGATTTCATGGTTTGCAGAAAACGGTAAACGGTGCTTTTAGACATCATCAGCCGCTGAGCCAGTTCGGTAATACCGTGATCGCGCTCTTCGCTTAAGGCCTGCAAAATGCCAAACACCTTTTGTACCGAAGAGACAGAATCAGGTTGTTTGTCCTTTGAATCTGGAACCATTGCTCACCTTGAATACGTGTTTCAAAAAAAATGGAACGGGGTTGCAGTATAGATTGCAGCGCCTCATCCCGGCAAACTTTCAAGGTCTGTAACATCTGTAAAATATATTTTTCACTCCGGCGCGGTGCATTTTGTCGGCCAATTGATTAGCATGATGATATTCACACTCTTTAATATTAGCCTCTATGTCACTCTCTTCTTCTGACGGCGGACTTCCTGTGCCAAAACGGTACTGGGCTATTCTGACGATCGCCATTGGCCTCATCATGGCGGTGTTAGACGGCTCAATTGCCAATGTGGCTCTCCCAACCATTTCACGTGAGCTGCAGGCCAGCCCGGCCCAGTCGGTCTGGATCATCAACGCCTATCAGATCGCGATTGTGGCTTCACTGCTGTCGCTGTCCTTTTTAGGCGATATCGTTGGATACCGCCGCGTTTATCAGTTCGGCCTGGTGGTGTTTGCCGCGACATCGGTGTTCTGCGCGCTGTCATCCACGCTGACGATGCTGACCGTGGCGCGTATCCTGCAGGGGCTTGGCGGTGCTGCGGTCATGAGCGTTAATACAGCGCTGATACGCATTATCTATCCTCCTCGCTATCTGGGTCGGGGCATTGCCATCAATGCACTGCTGGTAGCCATCTCAACCGCTGCCGGTCCTTCCGTCGCGGCAGCCATCCTTTCTGTTGCCAGCTGGCGTTGGTTATTTCTGATTAACCTGCCGCTGGGTGCAGTGACACTCTGGTTGGCGTTGCGTTATCTGCCCGATAACCCACAACGGGCGAAAACCCAGAAGTTCGATGTCACCAGTGCGGTGATGAATGCGCTTTTTTTCGGGCTGTTGATTTCGGCTCTGGGCGGCTTTGCGCAGGGACAGCCCCACTGGCTGATCGCCAGCGAAATTGTGGTGATCATCCTGGTCGGTTATTTCTTTATCTGCCGTCAGTTAAGGATGGAGGTGCCGCTGCTGCCGGTTGACTTGCTGCGTATTCCCATTTTCGCGCTGTCGATCTGCACTTCTGTCTGCTCTTTCTGTGCACAAATGCTGGCGATGGTCTCTCTGCCTTTTTATCTGCAAAGCGTACTGGGTCGCGATGAAGTCGCAACAGGTCTGCTGCTGACGCCCTGGCCTCTTGCCACCATGCTGCTTTCACCGATTGCAGGCCGTTTGATTGAGCGGGTCCATGCCGGTCTGCTCGGCGGCATTGGTCTGGCACTGTTTGCCAGCGGGCTGTTCCTGCTGGCCCGGCTGCCTGCCCAACCTGACGATATGGATATAATCTGGCGCATGATGCTGTGCGGAGCCGGTTTTGGCCTGTTTCAGTCACCAAACAACCATACCATCGTCACTGCTGCGCCGCGCAACCGCAGCGGCGGTGCCAGCGGTATGTTAGGCACGGCGCGATTACTGGGCCAGAGCAGCGGCGCGGCGCTGGTCGCATTGATGTTCAATCTGATGGGAAATGGCGGAACCCATGCCTCGCTGTTGTTAGCAGGAGGATTCTCTACCGTCGCCGCCCTTCTCAGCCTGTCCCGAATGAAAGCCTGAGTTCAGCGACAAAAAAAGGCGACGTTGTCGTCGCCTTTTTCGTCAGGGTTACTTCAGGTATTCACCGCTGCGCAGCGCTTCGATACGTTTATCTAACGGTGGATGCGACATAAAGAGTTCGCTAAATGATTTACCTTTTCCGTTAATACAAAACGCCATCATGCTGCTGGGTTCCTGCGGCTCATAGCTGGTTTTCAGACGCTGCAAAGCCGCAATCATTTTTTCGCGCCCCACCAGTTTGGCCGAGCCGGCATCGGCATGGAATTCACGATGACGTGAAAACCACATCGTAATGATGCTGGCCAGAATACCAAATACCAGTTCAAGCACCATCGATACAGCAAAGTAGACCAGCGGATTTCCGTTGCTGCTCTCCTCGCCATCACGGTTGCCGGACATAAAGCCCGCCGCAATCTGTGCCAGGATACGTGACACAAAGATAACAAAGGTGTTCACCACGCCCTGAATCAGCGTCATGGTGATCATGTCGCCATTGGCGATGTGCGCGACCTCGTGCGCCAGCACCGCCTCCGCTTCATCACGACTCATGTTTTGTAGCAGGCCAGTAGACACCGCCACCAGCGAGGCATTACGTCGCGCACCGGTTGCAAACGCGTTAATATCCGGCGCGTGATAGATAGCGACCTGGGGCATAGCAATACCGACCTGCTGTGCCTGTCGGCCAATCGTGTCAACTAACCAGCGCTCGGTTTCATTGCGCGGTTGCTCAATCACTTCACCGCCAACTGAACGTAGCGCCATCCACTTCGACATCAGCAGTGAGACAAACGCACCGCCGAAGCCAAACAAGCCTGCCATTATCATCAGGCCCTGAACACTGCTTGACTGGATTCCTGTCAGGCTGAGAATCAGCCCGAATACCAACATCACAGCCAGGTTGGTCAGCAGGAAAAGAGCAATACGCATCATAACGGTTAATCTTCCTCAGTAGTTCATGCGCTCATGCGCGGATACATATCCTATGAGCATTGTGCGGGTTTTCAAGCGACCTTAACGTTTAAGTGTCTAAAAAGACATAACTTTACAATATGACACAACCTTTGGCGTAACCTGTCGGAAACCGCTCAGACAGACACATTAACGACGCTAATCACTGCCAAATTAATAATAAAAAAAAGCACCGCGCTGGGCGGTGCTTTGGTAAACCAGGTTTTGCCGTTAGTTGGTTTTAGCGGCCGGTACCTCAGGTGAGGATTTCTCCAGCTGCGCCAGGTCATTGGCAATTTTTACCGTTTCATCCAGATAAGGATCGGGCTCTTTATAGTCTTTCGGCAAATCATCAAGGCTCTTCAACGGCTTTTTACCTTCAGCCTGATAGCGCGCGTTAATGCGTTCCAGACGTAGCGCATCTTCCTCGTGGTTCTCTTTCTCGCGCTGGGCAAGATTGAGCGACACAATGTTGCGCTTGTCTTTCATGGCGTTAAAGCGAGCGATGTCCTTCATGATGTACTGGAACTCGCGATCGTTAGCGATGCGCTCAGCGTGCTCTTTGGTCAGCTGTGGCACCAGCGCTTTGACATCACCCGTTCGGGTATAGGTCGCCGCCGTAATGCTGTCCCACGGTAACGCATTGTCCTCGAACTTCTCGCCCGTTTCCGCCGCTTCAACACCGGTTGGCATCAGCAGATCCGGCGTCACGCCTTTGCGCTGCGTGCTGCCGCCATTGATACGATAAAACTTCTGAATCGTATACTGCACCGAGCCCAACGCAGGCCATTCCGGACGCAGCATCTGATCGTAAATGCGGTTCAGTGACCGGTACTGTTGAACGGTGCCTTTACCAAAGGTGGGTTCGCCGACGATCAGCGCACGGCCATAATCCTGCATTGCCGCTGCAAAAATTTCTGATGCAGAAGCACTGAAGCGGTCAACCAGCACCACCAGCGGGCCTTTGTAATAAACGATGCCGTCGTTGTCGCTGTCCTGACGCACGTGGCCATTATTGTCACGGACCTGAACAACCGGGCCACTTGGAATAAACAGGCCAGAAAGCGAAACCGCCTCGGTCAGTGCGCCGCCGCCGTTGGTGCGCAGATCGATGACGATGCTGTCAACGTTCTGCTTTTGCAGCTTCTGCAACTGCACTTTGACATCATCGGTCAGGCCAACGTAGAAGCCCGGAATATCGAGCACGCCGACTTTTTCTTTACCAACATTGTGAATGCTCATTTTAACCGCGCGATCTTCCAGACGGATTTTCTCGCGCGTTAAGGTCACAATGCGGGTCTTTGTGCCTTTGCCGGCAGGCAGGATCTCAAGGCGAACCTTGCTGCCCTTCGGACCTTTGATTTTGGCGACCACATCATCCAGGCGCCAGCCGATAACGTCTTCCATTGGCTTGCCTGGCTCACCGACGCCGACGATGCGATCGCCAACGGTGATCGCTTTGCTCTTCGCCGCCGGACCACCGGCCACCATAGAGTTGATAACGGTATAGTCATCATCCATCTGCAACACGGCACCAATCCCTTCGAGCGACAGGCTCATTTCGGTATTGAACTGCTCTGTATTACGCGGTGAAAGGTAGTTGGTGTGCGGATCGATTTCGTGGGCAAAAGCGTTCATTGCCAGCTGGAATACATCTTCACTGTTGCTTTGTGCCAGACGACGGATGGCAAAGTTATAACGTTTGGTCAGCACTTCACGGATTTCTTTTTCGTCTTTACCGGCGAGTTTAAGGCTCAGCTCATCGTATTTGACCTTGGCGTCCCACAGCGCATTCAACTCACTCTGGTCTTTCGGCCAGGGCGCTTTAGCACGGTCAATATCGATGGTGTCATTGCCGGTAAAGTTCATCGGACGCGCCAGCACCGTAAGCGCATACTGATAGCGCTCAAAGCGGCGTTTTTGCGCCAGATTATAAAGATCGTAAAAAATATCCAGCTTACCGCTACGCAGCTCATCACCCAATTGGGTCTTCTTGCTGGCAAACTGTGCAACGTCCGACGCCAGCAACACGTTGTGGCTGTAGTCGAGCATATTGAGATAGCGGTCAAAAATCTTGGCCGAGAAGGCGCCGTCTAGATCGAACTGACGATAGTGAGAACGGGTAAAACGTGACGTCACGCGCTCGCTTACCGTCGCATCCTGCGGATCTTCATGCAGCTGTGGAATTTGATCGGCACGTGTGATGTTTTCGGCCGCAAAGGAAGGGCCTGACAACAGCAGGCCCGCAATCAATCCAACTTTTAAAAGGGTGTTCATGCCGGGGTCAGCCTCCGTTTCAGAACTGCAAATGTTCTGCGCGCACAATCATTGCCATGCCGGAAGCGAGCTGTACCCGGACGCCGTCTTTCGACACTTCCAGAACGGTTGCGTCCATCGCACTTTTGCCTGCTTTAACTTTAATACTCTGGCCGGGTTGCAAAGTTGAGGTATCAGTGATGGGTTTAGCCTGCTGCTCCGGGCGTGGTGCCGGTTTGCGATTCTGCGATGCAGTGGGACGCTCAGCAGACTGTGGACGCGGCTTACGCGCGGCCTCACCTTCTGCCGGTTTACGCGGAGCAGGTTTGCGTGGGCGACGTGGTGCGCTGGCACCCTCTTCGCCTTCACCGGCTTCACGACGAGCGGCTCGCTGCTGGTCGCGCTGTGCCTGAACACGCGCTTTGGCATCTTCGAGTTGCTTACGGGCATGCTCCACGTGCTGCTCATCAAGAACACCACAGGGGTTTCCATCGAGATCCACACGGGTGGCACCCGCTTTGATACCGTACAGATAGCGCCAGCTAGAGGTATAAAGACGCAAGGCCGAACGCAACTGCGTTTTGCTCAGGTTCATTTCGCCCTGAACGCGCTCGACCAGATCCTGAAAGATACCGATTTTGAGCGGACGCGCTTCGCCTTCAGCGCTAAAGCAGTGCGGAAAGCGCTCCGCCAGAAAGCTAATGACTTCTTTACTGCTATTCAACTTAGGTTGATTTTCCATGAAATTTCCTGATTACTACGGGTTTGCCGACCAGAGCAGGCATGAACAGGCGACATTATAATGACAACATCGCCAAATGCCATGCAATCCAGTCGATTAGCTACGCGTCAGCTGCAAATATTTTTCTAAGTCACTGTTCGCGAGCACGTCGCAAAGCCCGTTAGTCAAGGCGACCAGCCCTTTTTCATCTTCACTATCAAAGCGATTGTATTCCACACTGTCGATATCCAGTACGCCGACAACCTGACCGTTTATTTTCAGAGGAATCACAATTTCTGCATTACTGGCGGCATCGCAGGCGATATGCCCCGGGAAAGCATGGACATCATCAACACGCTGCACCTGTTGTTGCGCCAGTGCGGTGCCGCAAACCCCTTTGCCCACGGGAATACGCACGCAGGCGATTTTCCCCTGGAACGGGCCCAGGACCAGCGTATCGGCTTCCGTCAGCAGGTAGAAACCTGCCCAGTTCACGCCTTCGAGACGTTCATACAACAGCGCGCTAAAATTACCCATTGCAGCGAGGAACGCCGTTTCTCCCGCCAGTAAGGCGCGCATATCGCGATCTAAATCGGCGTAAAAGGCAGTTTTGTTCATTATTCAACCGTTACCAGTGACATCCGAGCGGCTAACCACTCCGCTTGTTAAAAATAAGCACTAAAAATCCATAGCCATAAGGTGAATCATAGCGTTAGTTACTATAACCTTAACATTCTGTGGATCGAAGCGTGATACCCGAGACAGGTACCCAGGCGATGTCTTACTGACCCTTTGCGTTAATTACAATAAGCGAAACATACACTCATTTATGAAAATTCACGCTATCAGCCAGACATTGCCTCAGGCACGTTATCAGCGTTGTCCGCAATGCGATACCCTTTTTTCCTTACCAGATGTGAAATCGTATCAGTCAGCCCACTGTCCCCGCTGCAACGCGCAAATTGTGAGCGGCCGCGACTGGTCAATGACACGTTTGCTGGCGATGGCGGCCACGATGCTGGTGCTGATGCCTTTTGCTTTTAGCATGCCCCTTATCGACATTCGCCTGCTGGGCATGCGCATTGACGCCAGCGTACTGGAAGGTATCGTTCAGATGACGCTACAGGGCAATGTCCTGACCGCCTCGATGGTGGCGTTCTGTACTATCGGCGCGCCGGTGACGCTGGTGGCAGGCATTGGCTATCTGGCCCTGGGTGAGCGTTTAGGGATGAATCTGCGCCCGGTGCTGCTGATGCTCGATAAACTCAAAGAGTGGGTGATGCTGGATATTTTTTTGATTGGCATCGCCGTCGCCTCCATAAAAGTTCAGGATTACGCCGACCTTGAATTAGGCTATGGGCTGGTCGCCTACGTGGCGCTAACCGTGCTGAGCGTTATTACGTTGATTCATCTGAACATGGAGCAGCTTTGGGAGCACTTTTATCCCCAGCCGCACCAGGTGACGCGGCGTGACGATCTTCAGGTCTGCCTTAACTGCCACTACACCGATATTCCTGACGCTCGCGGCCGCTGCGCACGCTGTCATACGCCGCTTGATTTTCGGCGCCGCCACAGCTTACAAAAGTCCTGGGCCGCCCTTATCGCGTCAATTGTGCTGCTGATTCCCGCCAATCTGTTGCCGATTTCGGTGGTGTACCTGAACGGATCGCGCCGTGAAGACACGATCTTCTCCGGCATCCTGTCTCTGGCATCCGGTAACGTGCCCGTGGCAGCCGTGGTGTTTATCGCCAGTATTCTGGTTCCCTTCACCAAAGTGCTGGTGATGCTGGCGCTGCTGCTCAGTATCCATTTCCGCTGCGAACAAGGCCTGAAAACCCGCATTCGTCTGCTACGTTTTGTGACCTGGGTTGGGCGCTGGTCTATGCTGGATCTGTTTGTCATTTCACTAACCATGTCGTTGGTCAATCGCGATCAACTACTGGCTTTTACCATGGGACCCGCTGCGTTTTATTTTGGCGCGGCAGTGATCCTGACCATTATGGCCGTTGAGTGGCTGGATAGCCGCCTGCTCTGGGATGCACATGCAACAGGAAACGCCGACTACACCGACTAATGCTACGCTGCGCAACAAGCGTAAAATTTCACCTTTTTGGCTTCTGCCCATTATCGCAATGCTGATTGCGGGCTGGCTGCTTTGGACCAATTTTCAAGAGCGCGGCACGACCATCACCATCAATTTCCAGACGGCCGATGGCATCGTGCCCGGCCGCACGCCTATCCGCTATCAGGGCGTGGAAGTCGGTACTGTGCAGGGCATCAATCTTAGCGACGACTACAAAAAGATTCAGATCAAGGCCAGCATTAAAAGCGACATGCGCGATGCGCTGCGGGAAAATACGCAGTTTTGGCTGGTGACGCCAAAAGCCTCACTGGCGGGGGTTTCCGGTCTTGATGCGCTGGTGGGAGGGAACTACATTGGCATGATGCCGGGCGACGGCAAAGAAAGTGACACCTTTACCGCGCTGGATACCCAACCGAAATACCGCGTGAATACCGGTGAGCTGATGATTCACCTGCATTCATCCGACCTCGGCTCGCTGAACACCGGTTCGTTAGTGTATTACCGCAAAATCCCGGTGGGCCGGGTCTACGATTACAGCATTAACAATCAGAACAACGGCGTGTCGATTGACGTCCTGATTGAGCGGCGCTTCGTGAACCTGGTGAAAACCAACAGTCGCTTCTGGAATGTGTCAGGAATGAATGCAGACGTCAGCCTGAGCGGGGCCAGGGTACAGCTTGAAAGCCTGTCAGCCTTAGTCAACGGCGCTATCGCCTTTGACTCGCCTGAGGGCGCGGAAGCCGCAAAAACCGACCAGAACTATCAGCTCTATCCCGACCTGGCTCACAGCCAGCGTGGCGTGCTGATATCGCTGGATCTGCCCAGCGGGGATAATCTCTCAGCCAACCGTACGCCGCTGATGTACCAGGGCTTAGAAGTCGGCACCCTGACCAAACTGAACCTGCAGGATGGCGGTAAAGTGACCGGTGAGATGACGATCGATCCCTCTGTCGTGGGACTGATGCGTGAAGGCACCCGTATTGAGATGCGCAGCCCCAAACTCAGCCTCACGGATACCAGCCTGAGCAGCCTGCTGACCGGCAACACCTTTGAGTTGGTGCCTGGCGAGGGTGCACCGCAGCAGCATTTTACGGTGGTCGCACCCAATAAAACGCTGCTGCAGCAGCCCAATGTTCTCACCGTGAAACTGAGCGCCCCCGAAAGCTACGGCATCGATGCCGGCCAACCCCTGATGTTGCACGGACTGAAAATTGGTCAGGTGATTTCCCGGGATCTGGATGCAAACGGCGTTAATTTTGTTGTCGCGGTCAATCCTGACCAGCGCCACCTGGTCCACGGCGACAGTAAATTCATCGTAAACAGTCGCCTTGACGTGAAGTTCGGCCTGGATGGCATGCAGGTGCTGGGCGCCAGCGCCCGCGAGTGGGTCGATGGCGGTATTCGTCTGGAGCCGGGTAAGCAAGGCGCACCTAAGACGGCCTATCCCCTCTTTGCCGATGCTGAACGCGCCGAAGAAGGCATTACCGGCGATGGCCCATCTACCACGCTGATGCTGACGGCAAAAAGCCTGCCAGACGTTCAGGCCGGCTCGATTGTGCTCTATCGTAAATTCCAGGTCGGTGAGATTACGCAAGTCACCCCGCGTGCCGATGCGTTTGATATCGCGGTCCACATCAAACCGGAATACCGCAAACTGCTCTCTACTGAAAGTGTGTTCTGGGCCGAAGGCGGCGCACGCGTTCAGCTTAACGGCAGTGGGTTAACCGTTCAGGCTTCGCCGCTAAACCGCGCGTTGAAGGGCGCTATCAGCTTCGACAACCTGACGGGCGCGAAAATTGATAAAGGCGCGAAGCGGGTGCTTTATCCGTCTGAAACGGCTGCACGGGCCGTGGGCAGCCAGATTACGTTACATACCTATGACGCCAGCAAGCTGTCTGCCGGAATGCCAATTCGTTACCTCGGTATCAACGTGGGACAAATCGAGTCGCTGTCGCTGAGCGATGACAACAATCAGGTGGTGGCGAAGGCCGTACTCTACCCTGAATATGTGCAGAGTTTTGCCCGTGTCGACAGCCGTTTCTCAGTGGTATCGCCAGAAATTTCTGCCGCTGGTGTAAATCATCTGGAAACGATCCTTCAGCCTTATGTCAACGTCGATCCGGGTAAAGGCCGTGGCGCACGCACCTTCGAGCTGCAGGAAAGCACCATTACTGATTCACGTTACCTTAATGGCCTGAACATCTATGTGGATGCGACCGAAGCGGGTTCCCTGTCGTTGGGTACGCCGGTGCTGTTCCGCGGGGTGGAAGTGGGCACGGTGACCGGTACATCGCTGGGGAATATGGCAGACCGCGTACAAATCGCGCTGCGTATCAGTAAGAAATACCAGCACCTGGTCCGCAACAATTCGGTATTCTGGCTGGCCTCGGGCTATAACCTGGACTTTGGCCTGATTGGTGGCGTGGTGAAAACCGGCACCTTCCAGCAGTTTATCCGTGGCGGTATTCAGTTTGCTACGCCGCCGACCGTGCCGCTGGCACCTCAGGCAACGTCAAACAAACACTTCCTGCTGCAGGATGAACCGCCTAAAGACTGGCGTAACTGGGGCACGGCAATCCCCGACCCTAATCAACCTTAAGCCATACGGGCAGCCCAGGCTGCCCGTTTTCTTTTGGCGTGCTAAACTGCCGCCTTTGCCTCAAAGAGAACTTATCCGTGTCCGACTCCGCCTCACGCTTCCCTGCCGAATTCCTCAATCTGATACGCCAGAGCTTGCCCGATGATACCGACCTGCAGCAGTTTATTGACATCAGCCTGCAGCCATTACGTCGCAGCCTGCGCGTTAACACCTTAAAGATCGGCGTCAGTGACTTTCTGACTCAAACCGCGCATTACGGCTGGCAGTTGACGCCGGTTCCCTGGTGTGCAGAAGGATTCTGGATCAATCGCGAGGACGAAAGCCTGCCGCTGGGCAGCGTTGCGGAGCATCTGAGCGGCCTGTTTTATATTCAGGAAGCCAGCTCAATGCTGCCGGTGACAGCCCTGTTTGCGGCCCAGCCCGATGCCATGAGCGTCATGGATATGGCTGCTGCCCCCGGCTCCAAGACCACCCAGATTGCCGCCTGCATGCACAACCGCGGCGTTATTCTGGCTAACGAGTTTTCCGCCAGCCGGGTCAAAGTGCTTCATGCCAACATCACCCGTTGCGGCGTAACCAACAGCGCCATGACCCACTTTGACGCCCGCGTCTTTGGGCCTGCGCTGCCGGAACAGTTTGATGCCATTTTGCTGGACGCGCCCTGCTCGGGTGAAGGCGTGATGCGTAAGGATGCGGACGCGTTAAAAAACTGGTCGCTGGCCAGCACGCACGACATCGCTCAAACCCAATGCGATCTGATCGACAGCGCCTTTCACGCTCTAAAGCCCGGCGGTACGCTGGTGTATTCCACCTGCACACTCAATCAGATTGAAAACCAGCAGGTTGTGGCCTGGCTACTGGCGCGTTACCCCGCTGCGGTCGAGGTGATGCCGCTGGCGTCACTTTTCCCGGGCGCTGAGCGGGCTGCAACACCAGAAGGTTACCTGCACGTCTTCCCTCAGCGCTTTGACAGCGAAGGCTTTTTCGTCGCGCGATTACGCAAAACTGCCTCCGTTGAACGGCTGCCTGCGCCTACCTATAAAGTGGGCAAGCTGCCCTTTAGCCCTGTGAGCCGTAAGCTGGAAAACGACATTGTGCAGGCGGCAGCAAAGGTTGCGCTTCAGTGGGATGACAGCCTGCAACTCTGGCAACGTGACAATGAGATCTGGCTGTTTCCCACCGACGTGATGCCGCTGTTGGGCAAGGTCCGCTTCTCACGCATTGGCCTGAAGCTGGCAGAAACCTTTGCAAAAGGCTATCGCTGGCAACACGAGGCCGTCATTGCCCTTGCCTCACCGCGTCCCGATCAGACGTTTGCGCTGAACGAAGCAGAAGCCGAAGAGTGGTATCGCGGTCGCGATATCTACCCTGAAAGCCTCCCAGCGCGGGATGAAATAATAGTAACCTATCAGGATCAGCCGCTCGGGCTGGCTAAACGTGTTGGCAGCCGTATTAAAAACAGCTATCCCCGCGAGCTGGTGCGCGACGGCAGGCTGTTCCGGTAACCGCCCCACCCGCCTTTTGTGACACTGTCACGCGATGATCCCACTTTTCACCTTGCAAAGGGGATGATTCGTGGAGGCGAGCGGGCAAGACAGGCGGCAATAAGAACCGAAGAACGCCGGCAGAAGCCGGCGTTTTGATGTCATGACCTCAGACGGGACGCGTTTTGGCCGGATGCGTCAGCAGTTTAGCGGCAGGCCGGACAGGACGCCGGACCAGTTCCCCACCACAGTTCGGACACCGCCCTTGAAGGTGCTGCTCAGCACAGGCGGCGCAAAACGTGCACTCGAACGAACAGATGCGCGCATCATGGGATGCCGCAGGCAGATCAACATCACAACGTTCACAGTTTGGGCGCAGCTCTAACATGGCATCCTCCATAGCGGTAACGGCTTTCAGCGTGGCAAACCCCGCACAACTTGTCGAGGCTATTTAGCGTCCATGAGATAGCGGTTACCCGTGATTATGGGTTACGAGACGATGATCCGGATGTGGCCTGACTGTCACGTTCATCATCCTGTGCGTCCGTCTCTCTGCCCTCGTCGTCACCCTCATCCTCGTCGTCGCCCTCATCCTCATCGTCTTCGTTTTGCTCATCAGTGTTAACCATCGCTGCCTGAATGGCCTCATCTTCCAGTACCGGATTGAGCGCCGCACCCAAAGGCGAGGTGGCCAGGCTGTCGGGTAAAACCACATGGGGCAAGGGCACTTCGGTCGTGGGCAAAGGTAGCGGCGCTTTCTTCACGAAGCTCAGCGCAGCGATCAACAGGGTGCACACCGTAAAGAACAGATAAAGCATATTGCTGCCAAACGGCTGCATTAGCGCCCCCACCAGCAACGGACCCACACTGGCGCCAACGCCAAACGCCATCAGCAGACAGGCCGTCAGCGAGACGCGCTGTTCGGCAGCCACCTGATCGTTCGCCAGGGCTACCTGCAAGGGATAAAGGGCAAACTGCACCATGCTGGCCAGAAAGGCGATGCCCAGTACCCAGTCAAAGGACAGACTGGGCAGCAGCACCAGCGGCAAACACGTCAGCGCCAGCACTGTCGCAATGTAGAACAGCAGCCGCTGACGATCGTAGCGGTCAGACAGCCAGCTCAGAGGAAATTGTGCGACCAGCCCGGCAAAGATCGTCAGGCTCATAAAAATACCGGTTTGCCCGTCGCTGAATCCCTTACTACTGGCGTAAACCGGTGCCAGGCCGTAAAAGGCCCCCACGACCATGCCTGTTAATAAGGTGGTGCTCAGTAATTTAGGGATGGTACGCAGAAAATAGCCCAGCTCCATTGGCGCGGGTGACATGGCGCGGACGTGCGTGCGCGTCGTCAGCGCAATCGGCACCAGGCAGAGCGCAAAGCAAAGCGCCACAATTAATAATGTCTGGAGGCCAAAGTCACTCTGCAACGTCAGCACCACCTGGCCACTACTCAAGCCGAGGTAGGTCGCCACCATGTAAAAGCCAAAGATCAGGCCACGCTGTGAAGATTCAGCCTGATCGTTGAGCCAGCTTTCCAGCACCATATACTGGCACATCATGCATAACCCGATGATCAGGCGCAGGAAAACCCACAAAGGAATAAAATCTGTTAGCCCATGTCCGATGACTGACGCGGTGATAATGCCGGCACAGGCGACATAGGCACGAATGTGCCCTACGCGCGCAATCAGGTTGTGGCCGACCTTACCGCCGATCACCAGTCCGATGTAGTTTGCGGCAATGATGGCACCAATCAGTGCGCCATTTACCTGATCGTGGGCCAGACGCAGTGATACGTAAGTGGTCAGTAACCCCGAACCCAACAGCATCAAAAATGTGGTGGTGTAAAGCGGCAGAAATGTTCTGAGAATTTTTCGCATACGACTCCCTGTCCACAACGGTCATCGGTGTCCTGTAAAATGTAAAGATAGCTGATTTTGCCACGCTTTAGGTCGGGACGATTCCGACTGTCAACGTCACGTTTCACAGGTCGCGCCATGATGACGTGAATCTCTTTTACTGACACCTCAAGGGGTGACGCCAAACCGCCACGGACCGGCAGCGGTGCTCGCCGGGCACTCTTAGCCCGTCAGTGATAAAAAAGCCCGTCAACCTGGCGGTTAACGGGCGATGGGATCAGGCGTTAGGGAACGTAATGTTACTGCCTGGCGCCTCACGATGCAGATGGATAAAGTTCAGGTGGCGTTCATACTGATCGAGAATATCGATGATCACCTGCTCTTTACTGTAGTCCATCAGGTCATTGCCCTGGCTGCCTTCCAGCAGGAAGGTCTCCAGCCGGTAATAGGTTGATTTACCGCTGCGCGCGCGGTAGGTAAAGCCAGGAATCGAATACTGCTGCGGCCAGACCTGATAGAGGAAATCCTGCTCCTCGCCTAGCTGTACGCGCAGATCCAGATACCCCAGCGGATGCTCATCATCAGCGGTCACCCTGTCCAGCGAGACGCGCGCTCCGCGCAACTCCAGCTCTTTTGCCACGTCCTGCATGGCAGGAAAGATCGTTTCATCCATCATTTTTAAGGTGTAACGAGAACCCGGGTAGTTCATCAGGCGCGACAAGCGTTTTTTCCAGGTCAGTCGGTCAGTCGCATGAGCCAGATAAGGAGCCGTATCACGCGTGGCACTGACGCGACGATAGTCTTCTACCTTGAGCGATTTATACAGCCCTGCCATGACAAAGAAAATAACGAAACTAAACGGCAGCCCCATAATTACCGTGGTGTTTTGCAGCGCGGTAATGCCGTTGGCCATCAGCATGCTCAACGTCAACACACCGATAGCCACTGACCAGAAAATACGCAGCCAGTTGGGGGCATCACTGTTGATGTCTTTGAGTTTCGAGGTGAAGTTACCCAGCACCAGCGAACCGGAATCCGCCGAGGTAACGTAGAACAACATCCCGGTAATGGTTGCAACAGAGGCACTCAGCTTGAATGCCGGATACTGCGCCAGCAGGCTGTAGAAGCCGCGCTCCGCATGGCCCATCACTTCCTGTGCAAACCCCGCATCACCGTGGATGATTTCATACAGGGCGGCGTTGCCAAATACCGACAGCCACAGCAGCGTAAAGGTAAACGGAATAACCAGCGTGCCCAGCACGAACTCACGGATGGTACGGCCACGAGAGATACGCGCCAGAAACAGGCCGACGAACGGCGACCAGGCAACCCACCAGGCCCAGAAAAACAAGGTCCAGCTGTTCATCCACTCGGTTGGCCGGTCAAAGGCAAAGGTGTTCAGCGTCATGCCCATAAAGCGATTAATATAATCACCCACATTGAGCACCAGCGCGTTAAGCAGAAATTCGGTATTGCCGGCGAACAGGACGAACAGAATCAGGCCGAGGGCCAGCGCCACATTCAGTTCAGACAAAATTCGAATGCCTTTGTCGACGCCCGAAGTGACTGAAATGGTGGCAATGATCACCGACAGAATAATCAATGCCGTTTGCGCCGTTAAGCCTTCTGGAATATCAAACAGGACTTTCAGCCCGTAGTTTAACTGCACAACACCAATGCCGAGCGTGGTCGCAATACCAAAAATCGTTCCAATCACCGCGGCGATGTCTACGCTGTGCCCGATCGGGCCATTAATGCGTTTACCAAAGATGGGATACAGGGCAGAACGAATGGTTAACGGCAGATTATAACGGTAGCTGAAGTAACCAAGTGCAATGCCCATCAGCGCATACATCGACCAGCCGGTTAAACCATAGTGGAACAGCGTCCAGACCATGGCCTGACGCGCCGCTTCCAGCGTTTGCCCTGCCCCTTCTGGCGGCTTCATATACTGCGAAACGGGTTCGGCTACAGAGAAGAACATCAGGTCTATCCCGATGCCCGCAGCGAACAGCATCGCTGACCAGCTCAGTATGCTGAATTCAGGTTTGGACTGCTCAGGCCCGAGTTTGATTGAGCCAAAGCGGGAACAGGCAATATACACCACGAATACGATGTAGAGCGTGGCGGCGAGCATGTAATACCAGCCAAACGCTTCGGATACCCAGTTAACTGCACTCAGTATCCAACCGGCGGCGTCTTTACTGAACAAAATAGTGATGAGTGAAAAGGCCAGAATCAATCCTGCGGAGGTGTAAAACACCACGGGGTTGATTCTGTCTTTTTCACTGGCAGGTGGACTCATCATCGTTTACCTCTGGTTGTTGGCTTATCAATTTTGCAAGGGTTCTATCCGGTATCGTTACCCGGCTTCCTGTCAGTATGTGTGCTTTGCGCTTCGTTTCCTGTTGTTACATTCTGGTCAAAACTAGCAAATCTGCCACACTTACCGCTTCACTTACTCAACTTTTAAGACACAGCATCCTAACAAGGTTTCTATTTATATTGAACATCCAATCAAAAAAAGACTAAAATAGATGCTCAGTTACAGGTTAGGGTGAACATCATGCCTAAAGTAGGGATGCAGCCAATACGGCGTCGGCAGCTGATTGATGCGACGTTGGCAACGATAAACGATGTCGGCATTAACGATGCCACTATCGCGCAGATTGCCCGACGCGCGGGCGTCTCGACCGGGATTATTAGTCACTATTTCAAGGACAAGAACGGTCTGCTGGAAGCTACCATGCGCGACGTCACCCGACAGTTACGTGAAGCGGTCGCACAACGCTTGCTGCCGTTGGTTGACGCCGCTGCCGAAGAACGACTGTGCGCCATCGTCGAGGGAAACTTCGATGAAAGTCAGGTCGAACGCGCCGTGATGAAAGCCTGGCTGGACTTTTGGTCGAGCAGTATGCACCAGCCGCAGCTTCGACGTCTGGAACGGGTTAGCCACCGACGTCTGTTTTCATCGCTGGCCGTCGAGTTTCGTCGCCAGTTACCTAAGGACAGGGCCCGACTCGCTGCTCACGGGCTGGCCGCAATGATTGATGGCCTGTGGCTTCGTGCAGCACTCAGCGGCAAGCCCTTTGACCCGACAACAGCGCACACCCTGACCACCCAATTTATTCGTCAGCAGTTAGCGGGCGAACATGCGTAACGAACCAGGAGAAATTATGTCCCGATTCAACGAGCAACAACTCTACATCAATGGTACCTACGTTGCCGCCACCTCTGGAGAAACCTTCCAGAGCATCAATCCGGTCAACGGTGAGGTTCTGGCTGATGTTCAGATCGCCGGACGCGAGGATGTCGATCGCGCCGTTGCCGCGGCCAGAAAAGGACAAAAGATCTGGGCAGCGATGACCGCAATGGAACGCTCACGCATTCTGCGTCGTGCGGTTGATATCCTGCGCGAGCGCAATGATGAGCTGGCTGAGCTGGAAATGCTTGATACCGGTAAGCCGTTCAGTGAAACCTCCAGCGTGGACATCGTGACCGGTGCCGACGTACTGGAATATTACGCTGGGCTGATCCCTGCGCTGGAAGGCCAACAAATTCCGCTGCGTGATACCTCGTTTGTTTATACCCGCCGCGAACCGCTGGGCGTTGTTGCAGGCATCGGTGCCTGGAACTATCCGATCCAGATCGCGCTGTGGAAGTCGGCACCTGCTCTGGCCGCCGGCAATGCCATGATCTTCAAGCCCAGTGAAGTCACGCCACTGACGGCCCTGAAACTGGCTGAAATCTACACGGAAGCGGGCGTGCCGGATGGCGTGTTCAACGTGCTGCCGGGAACGGGCGCGGTGACCGGTCAGCTGCTGACCGAACATCCCGGCATTGATAAAGTCTCGTTCACCGGCGGCGTCGTCAGCGGTAAGAAAGTCATGGCGAATGCTGCAGGCTCAACGCTGAAAGACGTCACCATGGAGCTGGGCGGTAAATCGCCGCTGATCATCTTTGATGATGCCGATCTCGATCTCGCCGCGGATATCGCCATGATGGCCAACTTCTACAGTTCCGGCCAGGTCTGCACCAACGGTACCCGTGTTTTCGTGCCCGCCGCATTGCAGTCGGCTTTTGAAGCCAAAATCCTTGAGCGCGTGGCACGCATCAAAGCAGGCGACCTGCGCGATTCAGAGACCAACTTTGGACCGCTGGTCAGCTTTAGCCATCGTGACAACGTGATGCGCTTTATTGAGTCCGGCATTGCCGAAGGGGCTCGTCTGCTTTGCGGGGGCAAGCGCATGACGGGAGACGGGTTCGATCAGGGCGCCTGGGTTGAACCCACCGTGTTCAGCGACTGCCGTGATGACATGAAAATTGTCCGTGAGGAAATCTTTGGTCCTGTGATGTCAATTCTGAGCTACACCTCTGAAGACGAAGTGATACGTCGGGCCAATGACACCGAATTCGGTCTGGCTGCTGGCCTGGTCACGCAAGACCTTAACCGCGCACATCGCGTTATTCATCAGATTGAAGCCGGTATTTGCTGGATTAACACCTGGGGTGAATCTGCCGCCGAAATGCCGGTGGGTGGATACAAGCATTCTGGCGTGGGACGTGAAAACGGCCTGATGACGCTGCAAAATTACACCCAGGTGAAGTCGGTTCAGGTGGAACTGACGCGCTTTCAGTCTGTCTTTTAATCCCCCTACCTGAGGAGCGACGAATGGAATTTGATTACATTATCATTGGAGCCGGATCCGCAGGGAATGTCCTGGCCACCCGACTGACCGAAGACAGCAATGTGAATGTCTTACTGCTCGAAGCGGGCGGCCCCGATTATCGTTTTGATTTTCGAACCCAGATGCCTGCGGCGCTGGCTTACCCTTTGCAGGGAAAACGTTATAACTGGGCCTACGAAACGGAGCCTGAGCCTTACATGAACAACCGCCGGATGGAGTGTGGCCGGGGCAAAGGCCTGGGCGGTTCATCACTGATTAACGGCATGTGTTATATCCGCGGTAACGCCATGGATCTGGACAACTGGGCGACCATGCCCGGTCTGGAAAACTGGAGCTACCTGGACTGTCTGCCCTACTACCGTAAATCAGAAACCCGTGATACGGGTGCCAACGATTACCACGGCGGAGAGGGTCCGGTCAGCGTGACCACGCCGAAGAAAGGCAATAACGTTCTGTTTGAGGCGATGATTCAGGCAGGTGTTCAGGCTGGCTATCCGCGTACCGATGACCTTAACGGCTATCAGCAGGAAGGCTTTGGTCCAATGGATCGCTTCGTCACGCCGGAAGGCCGTCGTTCAAGCACCGCGCGCGGTTATCTTGACCAGGCAAAACGCCGTCCGAACCTGAAAATCGTGACCCACGCCACCACGGACCGGATTGTGTTTGAAGGAAAGCGCGCGATTGGCGTGGAATACATGATAGGTGACAGCAATACGCTGCATACGGTTCACGCCCGCCGTGAAGTCTTGCTGTGTGCAGGGGCCATTGCCTCCCCTCAAATCCTGCAGCGTTCCGGCGTGGGTTCAGCCGAGTTGCTGAACCAGTTCGATATTCCGGTGGTACATGACCTGCCCGGCGTGGGCGAGAACCTGCAGGATCACCTGGAAATGTACCTGCAGTACGAGTGCAAAGAGCCGGTTTCCCTGTATCCGGCTCTCAAGTGGTGGAACCAGCCTAAGATTGGCGCAGAATGGCTGTTTAATGGCACCGGCATCGGGGCCAGTAACCAGTTTGAAGCCGGTGGGTTTATTCGCAGCCGTGAGGAGTTTAGCTGGCCGAATATTCAGTATCACTTTCTGCCGGTGGCCATTAACTACAACGGGTCAAATGCGGTCGATGCGCACGGATTCCAGTGCCATGTGGGCTCTATGCGGTCGCCGAGCCGGGGTCATGTGCGCCTGAAATCGCGCGATCCACGTCGCCATCCTGCCATTCTGTTTAACTATATGTCTCATGAGCAGGACTGGCACGAATTCCGCGATGCCATCCGCATTACGCGTGAGATCATTAATCAGCCGGCCCTCGATAAATACCGTGGCCGCGAAATCAGCCCGGGCATTGAGTGCCAGACTGATGAAGAACTGGATGAGTTTGTGCGTAATCACGGCGAAACGGCCTATCATCCCTGCGGCACCTGTAAAATGGGTAACGACGAGATGGCGGTGGTGGACGGCGAGGGCCGCGTCCATGGGCTGGAAGGCCTGCGCGTAGTGGATGCATCCATTATGCCGTTGATCATTACGGGTAATCTGAATGCGACCACCATTATGATCGGTGAGAAGATAGCCGACTGCATTCGTGGTCGTCAGCCGCTGCCACGCAGCACCGCAGACTACTATGTCGCGGGGGATGCGCCCGTTCGCATTGAACCCGCGCGCCCTGCGTAAGGTGTTATTCGACTTCACAGCCGGACTGCTGTCCGGCTTTTTTTCTACCGAAACGCAACCGCGCCTAAATCAGAGCGATATTGACTTGATATTTGTCAAAATTCCGAACAAACAGTCTGTGTTCTGGCAGGTTTTAATGATATAACGCTACTGTGTTAATTACCGGAGGCTTTCCCCGTCCACTGAAGAGAAGCAATAACGTGGATGCATTGTTTAATTATGAGCAGGATGTTCATTACGCTTTTCACCCCCCTTTTTGCCCTCGCGCCTTTCAGCGTTAACGCCGTCGATCAGCACTGGCGCAGCGCCCTTTAGTCCCCTTTCTGCCAGCCAATTTCTTTTCTGCCGTTGCGTTACGCATCACGGTAAATCATGACGTTGATTAATGGAGAAAACCCATGCGCGCCTGGGGATTATTAGTACTCGCTATTGTTACGGAAATTATCGGTACCCTGACCATGAAATGGTCCAGTCTGAATCAGAGTCAGCTGGGTTATGTGGTCATGCTGGGAATGATTGCCTGTTCTTATTTTTTTTTAAGTTTCGCCATCAAGCGCATTGCGCTGGGTGTGGCCTACGCGCTCTGGGAGGGGATCGGCATTCTGCTGATCACCTTATTTAGCGTGCAGCTTTTTGATGAAACCTTATCGTTAATGAAAATCTGCGGTTTGATCACGCTGATTACCGGCATCCTGCTCATTAAAGTCGGCAGCGGTGAGGTGAAGGAGGCAGAACATGATCCTGCCTGATCTGATCCATTTTGCCTGGCTGGCACTGGCGGTCCTGTTGGAGATAGCTGCAAATATTTTGCTTAAGTACAGCAACGGCTTTAAAAAAATCCTCCCGGGGATGCTGTCTCTGGCCTGCGTGCTGCTGGCGTTTAGCGCGCTGTCTCAGGCGGTTATCGGCATCGATCTGTCGGTTGCTTACGCCCTGTGGGGTGGTTTTGGTATCGTCGCGACCGTGGCAGCAGGATGGATACTGTTTGGTCAGCGGCTCAACCCCAAGGGCTGGGCGGGGCTGGTGCTGTTATTGCTGGGCATGGTCATTTTGAAACTGGCCTGATAACAGGGGGGACGCTGACGTCCCCTTTTTCATCTTTACCCCTGGATTCGCAAAAACATGCCCGCACGTTCTGACAGCAATGCCGGTTCGAAACCACAACGGGCATAAAAACCCAACAAGCCATGACTGGCAATCAAACTGATGTAGGTGTTGCGCTGTTTGCGCGTCGTAATCGGAAAGTCTGTCTGACAGAAGCAGGCGAACAGCTGGCTGACGCGGTCAGTCACGGCTTCGCCATGATCTTCCGCAGCGTAAACCCCTTGCGCGCGGGAACGCGCCAGCGCGTGCTGTCATGTGAACCCACGTTATTAATTGCGTTGTCGCCTCGCGACTGAGCAGGCTCTTAGCTGTATTGCACCAGCATCTGCAATGCCTCATCAAACTGCCCTTTCGCTTCGGCCTCGCGAAAGTAGCGCACGCGTTCCACACAGACTTCGGTGGGCGTTGTGCCGCTATGCAATAACGTCATAACCTCATCGGCAAAGGCATCAAGCGGCATGCTGGCAGGATCCTGAGACTGCCCGGGTGCTAATTCGGTTTGTACCTGTGGCGGGACAATCTCAATCACCTCAACCTTCCCTTTTAACAGCGGCCGAAGGGCTGCGGTATAGGAGTGAAGTGCCGCTTTAGTGGCGCTGTAGGTCGGCGACGCCGGGAAAGGGACAAATGCCAGCCCGGACGAGAGGTTAATAATGGCCGCAGCAGGCTGAGCGCTCAGGTGATCGATTAGCGCATCGGTGAGCCTGACGGGCGCAATAAAATTGGTTTCCGTCATTCTCACAACATCGCTCATGTCGCGGCGTGAAGTGATGTCCTCCGGGCTAAAGACGCCAGCATTGTTGACTAAAACATTCAGGTGCGGATACGTCTGGATAAGCAGAGGAATGGCGTGACTGACGTCATCCGCATTGGTGACATCTAAAACCCAGGTCGCTATGCCTTCTCGTCCGGCCGCCGCTTCCTCCAGCACGTCCTGACGACGTCCGGTAATAATCACCTTGTTCCCGGCATCATGCCAGCGATGCGCCAGTGCGCGCCCAATGCCCGTTCCCCCACCGGTGATCAACATGGTATTGCCGTGCTTATTCATATTGCGTGCTCCCATTTGAACCGCCATAAATAATCAGCAAGCATATTATCTCGCCGATAAATTATTAACCATGGCGTCAGAATCCTCTTACTTTTTTCTCAACGGGTGGACTTAACCACCACGTTAGGGCTTAGTTACCGCCTTAGTGCAAGTATAACTAACTGATTAACGGGGTTTTACCATGTCTGCGACACGAGGTTGGTCCACGGAACTGGAGGGGTTACGCGGCATCGCTTCTCTTTGGGTACTGCTGGGACACATAAGTCTGCTTATCCATTGCCATATTACCTTAATCTCCTCACCCGGCATTGGCGTGGATCTCTTTATCCTGCTATCGGGCTATCTGATGGCAAAAAACTATGTGGAACGCCAGCACAAGGAGCCCTGGCAACACGCGGAAACCATCAAAAAATTCTGGTTACGCCGTTTTTTCCGCATTGCCCCGCTTTATTATCTGCTGCTGGCGGTTGCCCTGATCTATGGCCCCTGGTTTGGTGAGATGCGCGATACCATTGCCCAGTTTTATTCCGGGACCGCAACAGAATCTTCACGCTATGCGGATCAGTCGTTCATGAACGTGCTGACGCATCTGTCATTCCTGTTTGGCGTGCTGCCCGCCTATGGATTCAATACCACGCTGCCCGACTGGAGCATTGGGCTGGAAATGCAGTTCTATCTGCTGTTTCCATTTATGATGCTGGCGGTGATGCGCTTCGGATACGCGACCGCCCTGCTGAGCATGATGGCGCTGAGTTGCGCTGGCCGTTACCTGCTGCCCGACTACTACGAAGCCTTTGAAATGCCGTCAATGATACTGATTAAACTGAATATGTTTATTTCAGGCATGCTGCTGGCTGAAGCGGTACGTCGTAAATCCCTGCTGTACGTGCTGTTTGCTCTTGCCGGACCGGCCGTAAGCGTGCTGATTGGGCTGGGTGCCATTAAGCTGCAGGTGATGCTGGAAGCCTTTATGATTATCGGTATGGCGGCCGTACTCTGGCAGTATCAGGAAAGCAGCCTGATGGCAAAACTGATCCGCATTCCGCGTAAGGTGTTAAACAACCGTCTGAGCACATGGCTGGGCGATGTGTCGTTTTCGGTCTACTTGCTGCATCTGCTGATCGTGATCCCGGCCATTGCGCTGTTGCTCAATCAAACCGACATCGAGTATCAAAATGACCTGATGCGTTTTTTAATTGTTTGCGCCGTATCAATGCCAGTGACCTACGCGCTGGCATCATTACTGTTTAACTATGTGGAAAAACCGGGAATAAAACTGGGTAAGAAGTTTCTGGCGCCCAGAGCTGCACGCTGACGAAAAGATGGCTCGCACTGGCGAGCCATCTTATCACTTCACAATGCGTTACCCACGTTATGCTGCCTCTCCCTTACATGCTCATCCGGTGATTCCGGCGTATCTGCGATGCTGGTGTGCGTCTTTAATCCCGCATAATGGGCGGGATCGGCCCTGCTGTGCGTCAGACTTTGCGCCGTTGCGCCGAATGAAATGATCAAAAACAACCAGGCCACTGCTAACGGTTTCCTCATTGTGCTTTCCCATGCTGTGAATGGAGTCGCTATAGTGAAGAAACTGGCGTAAGGAACTGTCTGATAAACTTAAAATTCATGTCAAGATTGTTACCCAGATCACATATTTATCGGCTGTACAGGCGCTGTGTGCGTCGCACAGGCATCCCTTACCCAACACCGTATTTCAGGGTGTTATCTGTAGGGTAGCGAAACGGGATAACGAATGAGCAAGATAGTGGCGAGCGCATATCCCGTCTCACTACGAGGTCGTGCCTGCCCTTTGCTGCCAGCCGATCAGGGTTAGTGGCATCCACCATTTAAATTTATGATTTAATAAAAAATTCCGCCTAAACCCGACTCAACACATCAACCCTTTGCATATTTTTCGGCCATTCCCTTGCGATATTCAAGACATAACAAAAATATCGTCATTTATTGATTAAGATCATTTTTTAAATTCAAAATAATAATATTAACGATACTTATGTAAATTTTGGTCTTTTTGTTAATCATTTTCCTGACTCGTGCCGATAGAGAACAAAACAGCAATCCATCGGGAACATATCCATGAAAATCTCCACTCGTCTTGCAACCGGTTTCGGTTTGTTAATTTTACTTTCCATTATCTGCACCTCTGTCTCAGTTAACTCGCTGCATCACGCTAAAACCGGAATGGATGAGGTCGTGAACGTTAAAATGCGGAAGTACCAGCTAATTCTCGATATGCGCGGCGAACTCAGGGATTTAGCAATAGCCGTGCGAAATCTGGCCTTGTTTAGCGACGTTAAGGAAATGCAGCCTGAATGGGAGCGTGTTGAAGCGCAAAAAAAACTGTTCACGGAAAACCGTGCAACGCTTGAGGTGATCATGCAGAGCCAGTCCACGGCTGAAGAACAGGCTGCCTTAAACCGCATTAAAGAACTTGAAGGCACGGTGATGAGTGCTTTCGAAGCTGCAGGACAACTGGGGCTGAAGAATGAGCGAGATGAAGCGACGCGTTATCTCATGGAGACCTTGCGCCCTTTGCAACGCAATATGCTGGATGCGCTAAACAAAACCTCAGACATTCTCATGCATAGCAGCCGTAACGCGGTGGAAGTTAACAGCGCGGCAACCAGCCGGGCGTCCTTGACGCTGGTGTTTTTATCCGTGCTTTCGGTGCTGTTCTCCATCGCCACCGGCTATGTCATCACCCGGGTGTTAATGCGCCAGTTGGGCGGTGAGCCTGCGCAGGCTCAGGAACTGGCGGCCGCGATTGCCTCTGGCGATTTGACCGCCAGCGTCACGCTCCGCCGTAATGATTCCACCAGCCTGCTGGCTTCACTGGATGATATGCAGGCTAAACTGCGTGCTCTGGTGTCGGAGATCAAACAGACCTCGGGTAACGTTGCGCTGGCAGCGGAAGAGATTGCCCAGGGGAACACGGAGCTGTCCTCACGGACCGAACAGCAGGCCGCCGCCCTGCAGGAAACCGCAGCCAGCATGGAACAGCTCACCGCCACGGTGAAAAGTAACGCCGCCGGTGCGCAAAGCACGGCATCAACTGCCCGAGAGACCGCCGTGCTGGCGCGCAGTGGCGAAAATGACGTACACCGGATGTCGGAAACCATGAACGACATTTCGCTAAGTGCATCTAAAATTCGCGATATCACCGGCGTTATTGAGGGCATCGCCTTTCAGACCAATATCCTGGCCCTCAATGCTGCAGTAGAGGCCGCGCGTGCCGGCGAACAGGGCCGGGGTTTTGCCGTTGTCGCAGGTGAAGTCCGTACCCTGGCCCAGCGCAGCGCGACTGCAGCAAAAGAGATTAAGTCGCTGATTGAGCAAGCGGTTGAACAGATTGGCAGCGGCGTCAACGTCGCCAACGGCACAGGTGAAAGCATCCTCAAAATCGTCAGCATGGTAGGCGACCTGGCCAGCGCGATGGATGAGATCTCACTGGCCTCCTCCGAACAAATGCAGGGCATTTCTCAGGTTAGCATTGCGGTCAGCCAGATGGACAGCGTCACGCAGAACAACGCGGCGCTGGTTGAAGAGTCATCCTCTGCTTCTCAGTCCCTTTCTGAACAGGCGCACGCATTACGCGGCATGGTAGAAGCGTTCCGGGTATAAACCTGTCGGCACACGGCAGAAAGGCGTTGTCGCGCCGATCAGATCGCTGCCAACCCGTGACGGGGGCTGGGCCAGAACAGTGCGGCCTGGCCCCATCCCGCCTCATCGCGTCCGTCTGACTGCCACACTTCGCCATCGTAAATAATGAAGCTTTTGCCCTGCTTATCGACACGCGGTCCGCTGTAGCCGGTGGCAATGCCATCGCGTCTGACCATATCCAGCAGGTGCTGTCGTGCTTCCCTGTCGAAAGGCCCGGCACTGAGTCGTGACGGCAGTTGCCGTATCTCTTCCGCACTGTATTTGAAGCAGTTCAGCGCACAACGATTGGCATAGACAAACACGGGATCGGCTGCGCTACTGTGGGCAAGAATGCTGTACGGCGCCTGTTCATGCAGCCACTGATACCGGTCATCGATATCATGAGGACAGTAAAGCCCATGTCCGGTGAGCGATCGGTAGCGTTCATCAATGCGCTTCAGTAAGGTCAGTGGGGTGACAGTCGACACGATCATCTCCTTTGCAAGCGGCAGGATACGAGGTGCTAATGTGGCGGGATGCGCGCTGAAAATCAAGCATGCGCAACGGTGGAGAGGCATGACGCGCTGGAGTTTTTCCGGCACGCCGGGCTCAGGCGTGCACGGCCGCGCAATGCACCCTGGAATATTGACGACTCTCTCGCGCCATCCCCAGGGTTATCCCTCACGGCATTCGATTCTCCTGGTTTGCCCTGTTTGCGCTAAAGACAGCCAGCCTGAACGCGAACCCAGGCTGGCTGACGGGCGGTCTAGCTCAACGGCGGCCAGAAGGCTTCGTTTGCCTCGATAAGATCGTCGAGAATCGCTTTTGCAACGGCGGCACTTGGTACCGTTTTAGATAAGGTAATAGCCTGCCATAACTTGTGCCGGGAGCGCTGTTCCCATGCCTCCACCACGAGTTTTTCGACCGCAACCTGCTGACTCATTAACCCCTTCTGGAAAGTCGGAATGTCGCCAACCTGAAGGGGTTCCGCCCCGTTGCGCCCCACCAGACAGGGAATTTCCACCATCGCGTCCGCATCAAAGTTGGGGATAGCGCCCTGATTAGGCACAATGAGCAGCATACGCTCCTGGGTATTGAAGGCGATCGCGGTCGCCAGATCGACAATATAGGAAGCATGTTCGTCTGTCTCCAACTCCCCGGCGGATGAATGCCCGGCATCGGTGATTGCCCTGCAGGCGCTGAACACCTGCTTTTCACGATGCGCCATGACCTCATTCGCGCGGGTGCGTTCAGGGTTGGAATGCGCGACCACATAATCTGGGAACAAATAATATTTCAGATAGGTATTGGGCAACGTCTGGGGGTCCAGCGCTTGCACATCGCGCGCCTTCAGGAAGGTATCGTTCCAGCTGGACTCCACTGACGAGGATCCTGAGGGCGGAACATAGCCGTACTTTGCCACGTACTCGCGCAGTTGTGGCATCAAATCATTTCCCTTCAAATCTTCAACCGCGGTCCACCAGCCAAAATGATTGAGCCCGTAGTAGCGCACCCGCATTTGCTTGCGGTCTTGCAGACCGACAATTTTTGCCATCCGATTTTCTATACCAATCGGCATGTCACAAATATTCAGGATTTTCGCCTCAGGTCGCAGGCGTCGCGTTGCCTCAGCCACGATGGCGGCCGGGTTGGAATAATTCAGCATCCAGGCGTTAGGTGAGTACTGTTGCATATAATCGACAAGCTCAAGAACACCGCCGATTGAGCGCATGCCATAGGCAATACCACCCGGCCCACAGGTTTCCTGGCCCAGAACACCATGACGCAAGGGGATTTTTTCATCTTGCTCACGCATGGGATATTTACCCACCCGAATATGCGCCATGACAAAATCGACATCGCTGAATGCTTCCTGCGGATCGGTGGTATAGCTGAACGCAATATCAGGTGCCTGTTCCTGCAAAATAATCTTACAGGCCCGGGCAATGGTTTCCTGACGGGCCGCGTCATTGTCGTAAAACTTCAGCTGGCGTAAAGGAAAGCGGTGTCGGTTCGCCAGGAGCATTAGCACAATACCCGGGGTAAAGGTGCTACCGCCGCCCGCAATTAAAACTGAGAATGTCTTCATAAAGGTTTCTCCATGGTAAGTGTTACTTCAGACCGGGCCGGGTCTTTCATTTGGCTTTCGAGTTGCTCGCGCACCTGGGGGACCTGTAAGCCCACAATGACCTGAATACCGTTGCCACGCCGGACGACACCGTGCGCGCCCAGCGCCATAAACGCGGCATCATTCTGCGTTTTGGCCTCATCGACCAGTGTTATGCGCAGGCGCGTGGCGCAGTTATTGATGCTGGCTATATTGCTGGCCCCACCCAGCGCATTCAGAAAACCCCAAGCCTGATCGCGTTGCGGGTTATGCCCGCCAGGGAAAGCTGGCGCTTCTCGCGCTGCCCGATAGTCGGCCTTGTTGTAAAGCCTGACTTCACTGTCGTCCCGACCGGGTGTTTTCAGGTTCAGCCGCAGGATGAGTTGGTGAAAAATCACGAAGTAGAGCCCCGTGAAAACCAGGCCTATACCGATTTGGGTAAAAATCATGCCGGCATGGTTAGGGAACATTGGGATCCAGTTTTGCGGCAGAAACTGGTCCAGTAAGCCGCCACCGTAGTTCCCCACCACGCCGCACATATACATTGCTGTCGCCATGCTGGCGGCCAGCACAGCGTGCACGGCAAACAGCAGAGGCGAAATAAACAGGAAGGTAAACTCCAGGGGTTCAGTGATGCCCACCAGGACGGCAGTCAACGTGGCCGGAATTAACAACCCTGCGACTTTGACCCGGTGACGCGCTGAGGCTGTCGAATAGAGCGCCAACGCAATCCCCACTGCGCCGAAGACTTTTGCGTTGCCATGAAGCGCGAAACCGCCCTGAGGAAACAGTTGCTTGAGTGGTTGCGTACTCTGGCTGAACGCCTGCAGATGCTCTGCCCAGTAAACCTGGATGCCACCTTCAACCACTGCCGGGCCAAAAATAAAAGGCCCATAGATAAAGTGGTGCAGTCCGGTTGGGATCAGAATGCGTTCCAGAAAGGTATAAACCCACACGCCAATCGCGCCCGCTTCGCGTAAAAACTGTTGAAGCGACTCGATGCCCATTTGAATTTTGGGCCAGCCAAACAGCGTTAACCAGGCACAGGGGATCATCGCAAAGAAGGCAACAATGACGACAAAAGATGAGCCCTGAAAAATACCCAGGAAAACCGGAAGCGGCTTTTCAAAATAACGATTGTGGAGCGCCGTCACCAGACCGGCAATGACGATGGCACCGATGATGCTGGTATCCAGTGTTTTTATCCCCGCGATCATGGCCAGTCCGCTTCCGGCTTCTGTTCCTTTGGAAAAATCGACGGCAAAAAAATCGCCCCAGGTGCTCCCCATGGCATTAATTAAATAATTCCAGGTTAAAAAACTGACGACAACGGCCAGACATGCTCGTCCCTGAGCCTGTTTTGCCAACCCCACCGGGAGGCCAACCGCGAATATTAAGGGCATGTTTCTAAAAAACCGTCCATCCGCCCTCTTCAATAATGAAGATAATTTGGTTAAATAAACTCTCTGGATGCGTTAATGCTTCCCCTACAAATAAAGGGTTGCGTAACATAATGGAAACACCAACGATGATGCCGGCAAAGGGAAATAATAATACCGGCGTAAACATGGCGCCGCCAAAGCGCTGTATTTGACTGAGCATTTAAGTTCCTCACGTAACGATTCCAAGGATATATCGTTAAAGTCAATGTAAACGCAGCCAAAATAAGGCAATCATGCCTCTGGCGGAGGGGGGCATTATCGACTTCGTGAGCGCCCTCATGGTTTTAATTTTCATCATGACGTCTATTTTAATGGTAATAACTAGACATCTCACATGTGCAGCCATAGAAAATAAAAAATGTATTTATTACTCCCCCGTGCACGCATTAACTTTATGCTAAACCTGTTGACGGTGATGTCCCCCTCTCAGGAGGTACAAAAGTGATCTATAAATTTATCGCTGAAAAACTGCGCCTCCGACTCAATTCACCTTTTATCGCGGTCGGGAGTGCTATTCCGGCTGAAAAAGTACTCGCCACCGAGTTTGGCGTGGCGAGAATGACCCTGCGTAAGGCAATAGACGTACTGGTCAGTGAGGGGTTGCTGGAGCGACGGCATGGCAGCGGAACCTACGTGTCAGCAAAGGATATCAGTCATGAAACCAGTTCGCTCACCGGGCTGGCAGAAGTCTTACGACTGCAGGGAAAGGAGGTGATCAGTAAGGTACTGACGTTCGAGTTAATCGCCGCGCCTCCTGCCATAGCCGGCCAATTACGCATAAACAGTGGTGAACGCCTCTTTTTCTCACGTCGGTTACGTTATGTTGATGAAAAGCTGCTAATGCTTGAAGAAAGTTATATGCCAGTAAAAACATTTCCTGACCTTAGCCTGGCCCATTTGGAAAAATCTAAATTTGACTATATCGAGCAGGAGTGTGGCATTATTTTGGAGGGCAGTTATGAGTCATTAAGACCGGTTTTATCCGATAAGCACCTGTCGCTTCTGATGGATATCGCTGAGAAAACCCTGCTACTCAGAGTCGACTCGCTTTCATACAGCAATACGGGTTCATTTATCAACTATGCCGTGATGTACAGAAACACCCACGATTATCAGGTTAACTACCATTTACGACGCACGGGCTGAATGTCCAAAGATGTGAGTACGCATCAAAAATGCCCCCTGGCGTTTCTCTCAGGTAAAATATCATCGCCCGTTCAAATCACAGGTGCCTTGCGTGAGAGTGAATCTGGCTAACACACTGCAGCATGGTGTTATATTTTTTGGGGAGGGGTGAACGTGTCGTCTTATCTGTCATTTACGAAAAGCGCCACACATCAGGAAAATGACAAGACTTATTTCAAATCCGGGTCAACGCGGTGCTGCTCTCGCCGTTCGTATATCGCGCCCAGCGCGCTGCTGTGTTAACTAAAAGCATTTGAAAATGCCTTTACCGCCCTCCTGATTACCTGCACTCAATTGATTAATTAAACTTATAAGTCCTTTTAAAGGACCATTACTGTGGAAACTTTTACCCTGCTTGCCAAATATACTATTTCAGAAATATGTCTTTTTTATTAATTTTTTACACGTCTTTTGCCGATAAGAAATCTGAACTTAACTTTCAGGAATTCTAAAATGAAAATCTCCACGCGTCTGGCAATTGGTTTTGGCCTGTTAATTCTGCTTTTTATTATCTGTATTACTGTTTCTTTTAAAGCACTTCATTCCGCCAGCAACGGTATGGATGATGCGGTCAATATTAAGATGCGAAAATATCAGCTCGCCGTGGATATGCGAGATGAACTGAGAGACATGGCGATTGCCGCGAGAAACCTCGCGCTTCTTAGCGATATGAAAGCCATGCAGCCAGAGTGGGAAAGGCTGAAACTGCAAAAAGCAGCTTACTTAAAAAATCGTGAAGCGCTTGAAACAATTATGCGTACGGATTCCACGCCCGCCGGTCGTGCTGCCCTGGAAAAACTTCAGGCTAATGAAGCGCTGGTGATTTCCGGTCTGGAAAAGGCCGGTCAGTTTGGCCTGGATAACCGCCCTCAGGAAGCCACAAATTATCTGATGGTGACGGTGCGTCCTGCTCAGCGTGCGTTACTCAGTTCACTTAGCGAAATGACCAACGTTCAGTTGAATAACAGTCGTAACGCAGTGGAAGAGAATAATCGTTCAACCCGAACCTCAACACTCGTTTTGGTTATCCTGGGCCTGCTTTCCCTTGTTTTTTCTGTCGTCACCGGATGGATGATTACCCGTTTACTGATGCGCCAGTTAGGGGGCGAGCCTGCTCAGGCCCAAACCATTGCGGCGGCCATTGCTAACGGCGATCTGACCTCGGCGGTGCACCTGCGTCCTAAGGATACGTCAAGTTTGCTGGCATCCCTTGACGGAATGCAGGCTAAGCTTCGCGGCCTGGTTTCAGAAATCAAAGATTCTTCGGCTAACGTTGCGCTTGCCGCTGATGAAATCGCGCAAGGAAATACCGAATTATCTTCCCGTACCGAAGAGCAGGCTGCCGCGCTTCAGGAAACCGCTGCCAGCATGGAACAGTTAACCGCGACGGTGAAGAGCAATGCTTCCGGGGCACAGCTTACAGCTACATCAGCTCGCGAAACGGCCAATCTGGCTCAACGCGGCGAAGCAGATATGCAACGGATGTCGGCAACCATGAAAGACATTTCAGACAGTGCTGCGAAGATTCGTGATATCACCGGCGTCATTGAAGGCATTGCTTTTCAGACCAACATTCTGGCGCTCAATGCTGCCGTTGAAGCCGCGCGTGCCGGCGAGCAGGGGCGCGGGTTTGCCGTGGTGGCTGGCGAAGTCAGAAACCTGGCCCAGCGGAGTGCTACCGCAGCGAAGGAAATTAAAACCCTGATTGAACAGGCCGTTCAACAGGTTGAAACCGGCGTAACCGTCGCGAGTGGAACCGGGCAAAGTATCCTGAAAATCGTTAACATGGTGGGTGAACTGGCAACGGCTATGGATGAGATCTCGCTGGCCTCTTCCGAACAGATGCAGGGGATTTCTCAGGTGAGCGTCGCCGTGGGCCAGATGGACAGCGTTACTCAGAACAACGCCGCACTGGTTGAGGAATCATCGTCCGCTTCACAATCCCTTTCTGAGCAGGCGCACGCGCTACGCGGTATGGTTGAAGCGTTCCGGGTGTAAACGCCCTTTCGCACAGGGGGGAGAAACGCGATCGCGCCGGTTTCGTTTCTGCCATCCTGTTGCGTGAGCCGGGCCGGTACCGCGCGGCCTGGTGAACACCATCCCCGCTGTCTGGCCGTCATAGAGAACGCTTAAAGGCAAAAAAAGACCGAACACGATTCCTGTATTCGGTCCAGGGAAATGGCTCTCAAGGAGCCGTGCGCTAAAAGTTGGCATTGATAGAGGCTTTCGCCTTGCTTTTAAAGCGTAGGACAACGCGCCAGATTTTCCAGCCAGCGCCGCGGCTCAGACCATAAACCCGACAGGTTTGTGACCCGTAAGACAAATTTGCGCACTCTTACCTGCGTCGTCTTATTTTGTGCACAGCACCTGTGCACGATCCACGACAGGTTGCAGACTCATCATCCGCTCCGGATGCGCTTTATCCGGCGCCTGAATCACGCTGATGGGCTGTGCCTTCACCCGCTTAGCGTTGACCTGAGCCTCCGCCTTCTCATTAAGCGGGTACTGCATCAGCGTGCTGGGATTGATGGCAAACAGCGATCCATCTTTCTCACAGGTCAGCATCACCTCTTCACGATTAAACGGCCACTTGTCTTTACCAATTTCGAAACGGCTGACGGTGATGATTTGTGCCGCTGCTGCCTGACCAGCCAGCGTTAATAACAGCAGTGTGGGGATCGCTTTCTTCAGCAACATAACTTACCTTTATGGGGTTTTCATCATTCAGGTTGGTGACAACGTAGCAAACACGCTGACCAACCCCACTACGCCGCATGCCAGCACAATTTCCAGCTGGGTCATGCGAATAAACAGTCGTTGTGCGGCAAGGCCCGCGATGTGAAAGCGCGGCACCAGCCAGTAACGATTCCAGAGCGCAATCAGTACCATAAGCATGACCAGCCCTGCTTTGCACACTAACAGTACAACATAATCGTTGAGATGCCAGTTAGCTGGCACCCCGGCAATCAGCAGGCTGTTAACGACACCGGTAATTATCGTTAAGGCGACGGCAACGTGACCATAACGGGAAAAACGCATCATGGTGCGGATTGCGGCTGTCCGGTATTCGATGTTACGCGCCATCCGCATCAACACCAACACAGGCACTAACCCGCCCGCCCAGAAGGCGGCGGCGAGGAGATGTAAGGCCTGGTTACTTTGTTGCAGGAGCCCGGCGATACCTTCGCGCATGGCGGCATGGCCCGTTAGTGCCAGACAGCCTGTCTGTAGCAGGCCAGTTAACAGCCAAACCTGCTGACGGGGGCGGTCACGCATGATAATCGCAGCCACGCTACACAGCGAAAAGAGGAGCTGCCATTGCCACACGGCGCCCCAGCGGGTTGAAAATACCGCCAGCCACACTGCCGTCTCTGACAAATTGTGCCAGTCACCGCTCATCATCACATTTTGTGTGGCCAGCATCGCCAGTGCCGACAGCAGGGCCAGCCATGTACTCCACTTCATTAGCGGAAACAATCGCGCGGCCAGCGAGGTTCGAAAGGCAACGGGTGCCAGCAACCTGCTGTAAATGGCACTGCCTACCAGCAACATTAATGCCGTAAAATGCAGTGCGCGCAGCACCAGCCACAACAGGGTCACGGTTTTATTTCACGGTGAAGGTATAGCTTCCGTGCGTTTTGTGCCCGTCAACGGACAGCACGTGCCAGTTTACCTGATAAGCGCCCTGCGCCAGCGGCTGAGCAAAATCAACCCGCAGGCGGTCGTGCTGCTTGCCATCCAGCCGGGCCTTTTCACCCACGGCTTTATGCTGTGCATTCATGACGTCAACGCCACTGAATGCGGCTTCAACGTCTTCGGTGAAGCTCAGCGTAATGTGTTGCGGCGCAGGCGTTACCGCCGCTTTAGCTGCCGGCACCGAAGACGCCAAGTGGGCGTGCGCCAGTGCAAGCTGACTAAACATCAGTGTGCTGGCGGCAATCAGAGCCTGCACCCCACGTGAAATCGCGGTTTTTTTCATCTCTTCATCCTGTTAACGGCGGCAAAGGCCACGAACGTGGCGCAAGAATACGCCGCTGAAATTTAACTGTCGAGGCCAGCAATGCTATCCTGTCCCTTGCGCCAGGAGGAGGAAAACATTACTTTTGGTCACGCTTATCGGGAGAATATCATGAGTCACAACCTTGCCTTGCTGTCGCAAGAAGAGAAAGATAAAGTCAATGTCGATCTGGCTGCAGCAGGCGTTGCTTTTAAAGAGCGCTATAACATGCCTGTCGTGGCTGAAATGGTCGCCAACGAACAACCTGAAGCCCTGCGGGACTGGTTTCGTCAGCGTTTAATGCATTACCGCCAGGCCTCTCTCAACCTGTCACGCCTGCCCTACGAGCCTAAACAGAAATAATGATGCTACGCGTAATTGATACGGAAACCTGCGGACTGCAGGGCGGCGTGGTGGAGGTTGCCTCGGTAGATGTGATCGACGGCCAAATCGTCAATCCAATGAGCGATCTTGTCTCACCCGATCGCCCTATCAGTCGTCAGGCCATGGCCGTGCACCGCATTACTGAAGCCATGGTGATGGGCAAACCGCCGATTGAAGAGGCCATCCTGCGCTACCACGGCAGTCCCTTTTACGTGGCCCACAACGCCAGCTTTGACCGCCGGATGTTGCCGGAGATGCACGGCGAGTGGATCTGTACCATGACGCTGGCTCGTCAGCTATGGCCCGGCATTAAATACGGTAATCAGGCGCTCCGGCACAGCCTCAAGCTGGATGTGACGCCGCCAGCGGATTTGCATGCTCACCGGGCGCTTTACGACTGCTACGTGACGGCCGCGCTGCTCATTCGGATTATGGATCTGTCCGGCTGGCGTGCGGACGAAATGAGTCTGCGCTCGCAGCCTGCCGCGCAGCGTGATGATGTGCTGCCGTTTGGTAAATATCGTGGTCAGGCGCTGGCCGTGGTGGCCCGAAAAGATCCGGGTTACCTGAAATGGATGCTGGATAACGTGAAAGATTTGCGCCCACCGTTACGGCAGGCGCTGCACAAGTGTCTTAGTCAGCTTCCGTAAGCGCGGCCGGAGGCAAACTGCCCTGAGCAAGGGCGATGATGAAGGTGAGCTCCAGGGCAACGCCTTCATAGGCCTTGTAGCGCCCAGACTTACCGCCGTGCCCCGAGTCCATATCGGTGCAGAGCAGCAGCAGGTTATCATCGGTTTTATATTCACGCAGCTTAGCCACCCATTTTGCCGGTTCCCAGTATTGCACCTGTGAATCATGCAGGCCGGTTGTCACCAGCAGGTGGGGGCAGGTTTTCGCCTCAACGTTGTCATAGGGGCTGTATTGCCGGATATAACGATAGTACTCTGCGTCATTCGGATTACCCCACTCGTCATATTCCCCGGTCGTCAGTGGAATAGACTCATCAAGCATCGTGGTGAGCACATCAACAAAAGGCACCTGCGCAACCACACCGTGATAGCGCGTGGGCGCCAGATTCATGACTGCGCCCATCAGCAATCCCCCTGCACTTCCTCCCATCGCATAGAGCCGGTCCGGGTGCCCGAATCCACGCGCCACGAGCCCGTTTGTCACGTCGATAAAATCGGTGAAGCTGTTCATCTTGTTGAGCAGGCGGCCACCGTCATACCACTGCTGCCCCATCTCCCCGCCGCCTCGCACATGCACCAGCGCATAGATGAACCCGCGGTCCAGCAGGCTGAGCCGACTGACGCTAAAGTCAGCGTCCATGCTACTGCCATAGGCGCCATAGCCATACACCAGCATGGGGTTCTGCCCTTTCTGAAAATGGGTGCGGTGATACACCAGCGAGACCGGCACTTCTGTGCCGTCAGAAACGGTGATCCAATGGTGCTCGCTTTTATACTCATCCGGATTGAAGTCTTTGACCGCACTCTGTTTTAAGATGCGACGTTCCCCCGTATCCATATCCAGTTCAAACAGCGTGGCGGGCGTGGTCATGGACGAATAGCCATAGCGCAGCTTACTGGTACGCGGCGTAGGATTGTAAGCCAGCCAGGTAACGTAAGTGGGATCGTCAAACGCAATGCCGCTGGTTTCTCCCGTCTCCCAGTTGATTTGCCGCAGGCTGGTCAGCCCACGCTGGCGCTCCTCTACCACCAGCCAGTCACGAAAAAGCTGGAAATCCTCCATTACGATATGGTCACGCGCGGGGATCACGGTTTGCCAGCGCGCTTCATCCAGATAATGGCTACGGTAGAGTCCGAAATTTTTTCCCTCGCGATTCGAGCGGATGAAGAACGTGTGATCATAATGATCGAGACTGTATTCATGATCGCGCCGCCGGGGCAAAAATACCTGCGGTAGGGCGTCCGGGAAATCCGCATCGATCAGCTGAATCTCGCTGCTGCTGGTGCTGTATAGCACGATCAGGATGAACTGTTTTGACGTGGTTTTATGAATGCTGAGGTGGTAGGTATCGTCTTTTTCTTCGTACACGAGCCGATCGTCGTGCTGGGGCGTACCCAACTCATGCCGCCATAGCTGATAAGGCAGCAGGGTTTGCGGATGTTTACGAACGTAATAAAGGGTGCGTGAATCATTCGCCCACGCAAAACTGGACGAGGCATCGTTAAGCACCTCCGGATACCAACTCCCGCTGTCCAGATTGCGAAAACGAATGCCGTACTGGCGCCGGGAAAGGAAGTCCTCTGCCACTGCCAGCACCCGGTTATCCGGGCTGATGTGCAGTGCGCCCATAGTATAAAAATCACTGTGCGATGCGCGCTGATTCGCATCCAGCAGCAGTGTCCACGGGTCGCTTTCATCGCTACCCGCGGGCTGTCGATAATAGGCGGCATATTCATTGCCGCTTTCATACCGGCTTTGATAGCGATAACCATTTTTCACATAGGGTACTGAGTGGTCCTGCGGCGGAAGGCGATCGATAATCTCATGCAGAATGCGATTCTGTAAGGGCTGCTGTGAGCCCATGATTTTCTGGCCGTAATTGTTCTCAGCGCGTAAATAGTCCAGCACCTCGCTGTTTTCACGCCTGTCGTCACGTAGCCAGTAATAATTGTCGATGCGCGTTTCGCCATGCAGCGATAATTCGTAAGGGATCTTTTTTGCGCTCGGTGCTTTCATGTCATCCGTCCCGCTGAATGTAATGAACACTAAGCGTGGCACTAATGTAAAGAGATGCCAAGTAAAGTGAAGGCAATGTGAGGTTGTGCAGGGCCATATCGCTGGCCCTGCGCGGATTAGCCCGCTTTCTGCTGCAGGATATCCTGCTGAATGCCGTCCCGCACATCCTGCGGGATTTTTAGCGCATCGCCCAGGGCAGAAAGATAGCTGCGCTCCATGAAGTGGTCTATATCAATGGCGGCACAGCTCAGAAAATAGAGTTCAAGCGCCTCTTCTTCATTTTTGACGTCCGCCGCGAGCCACTCGGGGTCCAGCGGTCGCTGCATGGCCTGCTGGATGAGTTTTTCGGCATCCTGACCATAACCAGCCTCGTGAATATTATGCTCAATCGCTGCGCGTTCCCGATCGTCAATATGACCATCGCTTTTAGCAGCAAAAACCAGCGCTGTCACCAGCCGCTCCGCCCGCTGATCCACTGGCGTTTGCAACTCACCAAAGCCGGGATCGTGCTGATGTGTTTCGCGTACCCGCTGCTTGTATTTGTTCCACAGCACGGCACCCGCCGCGGCCCCGCCGCCGATAATCAAAGCCTGACCGCCATATTTCGTTAACAACTTTCGGGATGACTTACTGGCCACCAGCATGGCTGCCAGCCCGCCTAATGCGCCCGGTGCCAGCATATCGCTTAATCCTCCGCTGGATTTACCCTCGCTGCTTTTTTTAGCCAGTACCGATTGAATCTGTTGCAGCCAGTTATTCATCATCATCTCCCTTTACCATTCAGAAACAACATCATTACCAAAAAGATGTCAGGAAACGTCAGAGCAGGAAAAGTAGCGCAAAACCAGGCAAACAAGCTGAAGGGTGAGAACGCAAACGTTTTCGTATATACTGCGCGCGCATTTTGACTGCTTCGATTTTAGGGGAATTTATGACGACTCTTGGAACTGCGCTGCGCCCTGGTGCAACGCGTGTAATGCTGTTGGGCTCTGGTGAACTGGGGAAAGAAGTTGCGCTGGAATGTCAGCGCCTGGGTGTGGAAGTGATTGCCGTTGACCGTTACGCTGATGCACCTGCCATGCATGTTGCTCATCGCAGCCACGTAATTAATATGCTGGATGGTGACGCGCTGGCCGCGGTGATTGCGCAGGAAAAGCCTCACTTCGTCGTACCCGAAATTGAAGCTATTGCGACTGAAAAACTCCTGGAGCTGGAGCAGCAAGGCCAGCACGTCGTGCCGACCGCCCGCGCGGCGCGCCTGACCATGAACCGCGAGGGCATTCGCCGTCTGGCAGCAGAAGAGCTCGCGCTTCCCACTTCCCACTACCGTTTTGCGGACAGCAAAGATAATTTCGTGTCTGCCGCCGCCGAAATTGGTTTTCCGTGCATCGTGAAGCCAGTGATGAGCTCTTCAGGTAAAGGTCAGAGTTTTATCCGGGATGCCAGCCAGTTGGAAAAAGCCTGGGACTATGCGCAGCAGGGCGGCCGTGCGGGTGCCGGGCGCGTTATCGTGGAAGGTGTGGTGAAGTTTGATTTTGAAATCACTCTGTTAACGATCAGTGCCGTTGACGGCATTCATTTCTGTGCCCCCATTGGTCATCGTCAGGAAGACGGGGATTACCGTGAATCATGGCAACCTCAGCAGATGAGTGAGCTGGCGCTGCAGCGTGCGCAGCACATTGCGGAAACCGTGGTGAAAGCGCTGGGTGGCTATGGGCTGTTTGGCGTAGAGCTGTTTGTCTGCGGCGACGAAGTGGTGTTCAGCGAAGTCTCCCCTCGCCCGCACGATACCGGTATGGTGACGCTGATTTCACAAGATCTGTCTGAATTCGCGCTTCATGTGCGTGCGTTTCTTGGCCTGCCGATTGGCGCCATTCGCCAGTATGGTCCTTCCGCGTCAGCCGTCATCCTGCCGCAGTTAACCAGTCAGAACGTGCAGTTCGTCAATGTGGAGGCGGCATTGGGGTCAGGATTGCAGCTGCGCCTGTTTGGCAAACCTGAAATCGACGGTCAGCGCCGTTTAGGTGTTGCCCTGGCCTGTGCGGATACAACTGAAGAAGCCGTTGCGCGTGCCGTTGCCAGCGCGGCGGCTGTCAGCGTTCAGGGATAGTGCCATTGCGGTGAGTCAGTGACTCACCGCTCGCGTTTGACTCTCGCCGGAGATCACTCCGCGCCAGCGACAGCGTCGCGCGCCAGTTGCGTGATTCGCTGCCAGTCGCCCGCTTCCAGTGCATCGTTTGGCACCAGCCAGGAACCGCCGATACAGAGCACGCTTTTGAGAGCCAGATAGTCACGGTAATTTGCCGGTGAAATACCGCCCGTCGGGCAGAAGCGTACCTGAGGGAAAGGCCCGCCGATGGCCTGCAACGCTTTGACTCCACCGTTCGCTTCCGCAGGGAAAAACTTGAATTCCCGTAAACCATAGTCCATACCGGTCATTAATTCTGACACCGTGCTAATGCCGGGAATCAGCGGAATCGGGCCTTCAACGGCGGCCTTAAGCAGAGGCTCGGTAATCCCTGGGCTAATGACGAACTGGGCACCCGCCTGCGTAACTTCCTGCAGCTGTTGGGTGTTAAGCACGGTGCCGGCCCCCACAATGGCGTCGGGGACGTTTTTGATGATGGCGCGCAGGGCATCCATCGCCACAGGGGTGCGCAACGTGACCTCAAGGACCTTGACGCCGCCGGCGACCAGCGCCTGGGCCATAGGAACGGCATGTTCCAGCTTATTAACCACAATCACCGGCACGACCGGTCCGGTTTTCAGAATCTGTTCGGCACTCGTTTTCCAGTTTTTCATCACGTCCCCTGATGGATAACAATGGGAGCAGCACGGCGAGGACTTCGCTACGCCAGCCCGGTTAACAGCGCTACTACCATACAGGATCCGCCGTTTGCCCGTCTATGACCGGAAAAGATTTTTAAAACGGCAGTTCATTTTTGAGAGTTGGTGCAAAAAAAAGCCCGCTTGCGGCGGGCTGAGGGGTTATTCAAATTCGTTCCAGGAGCGGCCATCACGCGTAATCATGGCCACAGAGGCCACCGGCCCCCATGTTCCCGCCTGATAAGGCTTGGATGAGTCGCCGTCGGCTGCCCAGGCGTCGATGATGGAATCCACATAGGTCCATGCCGCTTCCACTTCATCGCGACGAACAAACAGCGCCTGAATACCACGCATGGATTCCAGCAACAAGCGCTCATAGGCATCGGCCAGATGAGACTGATTGAAGGTTTCTGAGTAGCTCAGATCCAGCTTGGTGGTTTGCAGTTTGTGTTTGTGATCAAGACCCGGCACTTTGTTCAGGATCTCAATATCCACACCTTCATCAGGCTGCAGACGAATAGTGAGTTTGTTCTGCGGCAACTGGGAGTAGGAATCCTTGAACAGGTTCATCTCCGGGTTTTTGAAATACACCACGACTTCTGAGCATTTGGTCGGGAGACGTTTACCGGTACGCAGGTAGAACGGCACGCCTGCCCAACGCCAGTTATCGATGTCCACGCGAATAGCCACAAAAGTTTCGGTGGCGCTGGTCTTATTGGCCCCCTCTTCTTCCAGATAGCCTGGCACTTTCTTGCCCTGAACGAAGCCAGAGGTGTACTGACCACGCACCGTTTTCTCGCGGACGTTGGTTTGATCGATAGGACGCAGCGAGCGCAGCACTTTCACTTTTTCATCACGAATACTGTCGGCGCTGAGATCGGAAGGCGGTGACATGGCGATCATCGTCAGAACCTGTAACAGATGGTTCTGAATCATATCGCGCATCTGGCCCGCTTTATCAAAGTAGCCCCAGCGTCCTTCAATACCCACTTCTTCCGCCACGGTAATCTGCACGTGATCGATCGTGCGGTTATCCCAGTTATTAACAAAAATGGCATTAGCAAAGCGCAGCGCTAACAGGTTAAGAACCGTCTCTTTGCCCAGATAGTGGTCAATACGGAAAACCTGACTCTCATCAAAGTATTCGCCCACGCTGTCGTTGATTTCTTTTGAGGTTTCCAGCGAGGTACCAAGCGGTTTTTCCATGACAACACGCGCGGGTTTAGCGTTCAGCTTTGCCGTGCCCAGTCCCTGACAGATCGCGCCGAAGGTGCTGGGCGGCATGGCAAAATAGTTAATGGTGGTGCGGCTTTTCTGGTCCAGCATCTTACCCAGGCGTGGGAAGTGCGACGTATCGTTTACATCAAGGTTACAGAAATCGAGACGGTTGCTGAGCTTATCCCAGAGTGCTTCATCGATCTTTTCCTTCATGAAGGTTTCTAACGCCTCACGCACCACTTTGGTGTATTCGGCTTTATCCCACTCGGCACGGCCCACGCCGATAATGCGGGTTTCTTCATGAATCTGGCCCGCTTTCTCTAACTGATACAGCGAGGGCAACAGTTTACGACGGGCGAGATCGCCTTTGGCGCCGAAAATTACCAGATCGCATGCCTGGGCTATTTGTGTTACCGCCATTTTCCTCTCCTCGTTGCAGGATTGTCCCGGTGGCGTTGCGTCCTGAGCACCGGGTCCAAGTTGTCATTTTCTTTCAGCACAATGTACTTTTTTCCCCAGGCCAGGTAAACCTGCCTACGGCGTCACGACGCTCACTCTGCACCCAATTAGCGTCTGAGGTATGTTGACACGTGCGCTTTCCGTTATTTTTCTGTGTCAAATATTGTCTGGCTAAAATCCAGTACGGGCCTGATTATCACAAAAAAAAGGGCCGCGGACTTATCAGACCTTGCGCCCACCTCGGTCAGGCGGGGTATATTCTCCGTTAATTTCCTGTAACAACAGTAGTTATTCATATTAACAGATATTCCACGCTTATCAGGTCAGGGCCATGTTGGATAAAATTCGGGTGCAGATGAGTGCGCTCAGTAAGTCAGAGCGTAAAGTGGCACAACACATCCTTGCTTCTCCGGAGCAGGCGATACATTCCAGTATTGCTACGCTGGCACGGGCGGCGGAAGTGAGTGAGCCTACCGTCAACCGGTTTTGCCGCCATCTTGGCACGGCGGGTTTTCCCGACTTCAAGCTTCAACTTGCTCAGGCGCTGGTAAAGTCCTCTAACTGGCTCAGTCGGGACGTGCAGGAAGATGACAGCGTTGAGCGTTACAGTGAGAAAATATTCGATTCTGCCCTAGCCGGGCTTCAGCAGATGCGGGAGCGTCTCGATCTTGCCGCGCTGCAGCAGGCCGTGAACCATCTGACGCAGACCAATAAAATCACTTTTTTTGGTTTAGGTGCTTCCGCTGTGGTGGCACACGACGCCTTCAACAAGTTTTTACGCTTTAACCTGCCGGTTATCTGGTCAGATGATGTGGTGATGCAGCGAATGAGTTGTATCAACAGCCGCGACAACGAGGTGTTTGTTTTGATCTCTCATACTGGCCGTACCCGCAACATGGTTGAGCTAGCGCAGATGGCAAAGGCCAACGGCTCCACCGTTATCGCCATTACCTCAGCCGGATCGCCCCTTGCCCATGAGGCCTCGCTGGCGCTGCTCGTCGATGTGCCCGAGGATACCGATATCTATCTGCCGATGGTGTCCAGGCTGGCTCAACTCACCGTGATCGACCTGCTGGCAACCGGTTTTACCCTGGAACGGGGGCCCGCTTTCAGGCAGAACCTGAAGCGGGTAAAAGCGGCGCTAAAGTCATCTCGTTACGACAAACCCGCCATTGCCGATAACGATAGCGTCTGATCTCTTCGCCCTGGATTCACTTTCCTGATACCGCGTAAAAGCGATCGGAAAAGTGACATCCTATGCGCCTGGTCAATTAAGCTTTCGCTAATGCCGTGCGGGGGATGACTTCCTTGATGAGTCTCAGTATTGTATCTAACAAAATCGCCCTTTCTCGACAGGGTTATGGCGCAGTGCCACAGTTCTGACACACTCGAATGTATAATAATACCTCTGTGTGGTAAGCAGTATCTGATGGGCTAACACCTTAAAATGTAACGATTCAGCTTAGTTCCAAACTCCAAAGGAATCCCTATGTCTCGACGTTTAAGAAGAACCAAGATCGTAACTACTCTCGGCCCAGCCACTGACCGCGACAATAACCTTGAAAAAATCATTGCAGCTGGCGCCAACGTCGTGCGTCTTAACTTTTCCCACGGCACGGCTGAAGATCATCAGTTGCGTGCTGATAAAGTCCGTCAGATTGCCGCAAAACTGGGACGTCATGTTGCCATTCTGGGCGATTTGCAAGGTCCTAAGATCCGTGTATCGACCTTCAAAGAAGGCAAAGTGTTCCTGAACGTTGGCGATCGTTTCCTGCTCGACGCGGCGATGGGTAAAGGCGAAGGCGACAAAGAGCGCGTGGGCATCGACTATAAAGGTCTGCCTGAAGATGTGGTGCCCGGCGATATTCTGTTGCTGGATGATGGCCGCGTACAGTTAAAGGTGCTGGAAGTTCAGGGCGTAAAAGTCTTTACTGAAGTGACGGTAGGCGGCCCGCTCTCCAATAATAAAGGTATCAACAAACTGGGCGGCGGGTTATCAGCCGAAGCCCTGACCGAAAAAGACAAAGCAGACATTATCACCGCAGCCAAAATCAATGTGGATTACCTGGCTGTTTCTTTCCCGCGCTGTGGTGAAGACATGCACTATGCGCGCCGTCTGGCGCGCGACGCAGGCTGTGATGCGCTGATGGTGGCGAAGGTTGAACGTGCTGAAGCCGTTGCCTCGCAGGAGGCGATGGACGACATTATTCTGGCCTCAGACGTGGTCATGGTGGCCCGTGGCGATCTTGGCGTTGAAATCGGCGATCCCGAACTGGTGGGTATTCAAAAGGCGCTTATCCGCCGCGCCCGTCAGCTTAACCGTACCATCATCACGGCAACCCAGATGATGGAATCTATGATTACCAACCCGATGCCCACCCGCGCTGAAGTCATGGACGTTGCCAACGCCGTACTGGACGGCACCGATGCTGTGATGCTTTCTGCTGAAACCGCCGCAGGTCAGTACCCGGCTGAAACGGTCGCGGCGATGGCAAAAGTGTGTCTGGGTGCAGAAAAAATCCCCAGCGTGAACGTCTCTAAACACCGTCTTGACGTGCAGTTTGACAACATCGAAGAAGCCATCGCGATGTCAGCCATGTACACGGCCAACCATCTGCAGGGCGTGACCGCCATTATTACGATGACGGAATCAGGCCGTACGCCGTTGATGACCTCGCGCATCACCTCTGGCCTGCCGATTTTCGCCATGTCGCGCCACGAGCGCACGCTGAACATCACGGCGCTGTTCCGTGGCGTGACGCCGGTTTTCTTCGACAGCAATAATGAGGGCGTAGCGAACGCGCACGACGCGGTTAATCTGCTGCGTGATAAAGGCTTTCTGCTGTCGGGTGACCT
>CM060087.1:22777769-23091017 GCA_030522485.1 Stenchaetothrips biformis | reverse complement strand
AAAAATGTTTTGCTGTTTACGCTGTGGAGCGCGCAGAGCGCCTGGCCGAGCACGGGGTAGTGCCACACACAACGCACACGAAGTCGTCCGGGGGCGGGGGGGGGGGGGTCAACCATGCACGGCGCTAGGCGTCAACTGGTCCTGACACTTGATTTATTTAAAAATAATTGCGACGTGCGGAAGAGTTTGGCTCCGGAGTGGAAGCACTTGCTGCTTTCCCAGGCGACGCCAGTCATTAAGCGCGCCGCGCCGTAATTATATGACCATCGTGAGCGATGAACTTGTCACCAGGACCGCTGCTCCCCCTCTCCCGGCCGGCCCCGGCCTCGCTCCAGTGCAGGCCGAACGGCCGACCCCGACAAAAACTTGAATATGAGGCAGGAAGTGTATTGCGAGAAGCGGGTGGCTGCTGGCACGTTGCAATCCGGTAGCGGAAGAGCCAAAGCTCTCGCGGGAACCGCGCCAAAGGATTCAGGTTTATGCGCGGCTTCCTCTAAAACTGGAAGGAACTCTGGTAACCATTTCAAACCGACTTGACAGAGTACCGTCCACCGACGGCCGGAATGCCGTGGGGTCCTAGGCCCTTTCCCTAACATTATCCTCGCAGCCCAAGTGTTTTGAGCAGTGCCCCGCCGCCCCCTCGCCGGGCGGCAGCATGGCGGCAGCATGGCGGCAGGCAGCTAGCGGCAGGCGGGCGCAGGATATTTGTTTTTCCATCCAATACGCGGCCGGGGGGGGGGCGCGAAGGCGCGAACCTTAAATAGCTCTTTGTTGAGCGAAGCCGGGCCGGCTCTCGCCCGGCCCCATCCAGGCCATCCAGCGTTGTCCAGTCCCGCGGATCCCGCACTCACGCCCACCGTCCTCTGAGTGTTGCAGATCTACTCCGACTGGGCCACACCACTACCTGGAGAAGGCCAAGTGCAAGCGGCGCATCCGGAACCCATCAGGGCCGACGTCGCCCGACGGGGTGCTGCTGTCCGAGGTGGTGGAGGCCGATCAGTAAGTACACAGTAGTGTCCCGATTGGCAGCGCTGCCATGCCGCTGCGCCGGCGGTCGCCGCGCAAGGCGGTGTTTAATGAAGGTTGTGACGAAGGAGGGACGCCCGGCCGGACGAGAAACCGGACCCGGAAAAAGGTGAAGCCCACCGTGAGTCCCCTAGTCCGACCCCTAGTCCTGCCCCTGGCAGGGGTCGCGGAGGGTCCTTGCAAGGGAGTGGGGCGCGCCGCCTGGCGCCGCGTCGCCCCAGCGCAGGCAGGTGCCAAAGACGCGGCCCGCGGCCATTGGTTCACCCATCTCCATGCTAAATTATTGGACGTAATGATTACTTTTCTGGCAAACACCTTCTTCGCCCGCTGGGCCCGCGGCCGTTGTACCGTCAGAGGATGCAGCCATCTCTTTCACACCGACGGCCAGGTGCATGACGCGGTCTTTGACGACTTCCCCACTGCGACGGATGACACGTGGCGGGGCGTGGCGGGGCGTGGCGGACGCTGTGACAAGGGTTCCCCGGCGTGCAGCAGGGGCCCGCCCGTAAATCACCTGTTGAGACAATAGCGCCTCGTCTTGTCTCGTTGCCTCGCGGTGGGCGCCTCGATGACAATGCCTTCACAGAGCTCGCCCGGTCGCGGAGGGCCTCGGACACTGTCGGGGAAGCGGAAACAGGGAACCGAATTGAGCCAACCAAGTGCCGCCGCCGCCTCAAGCGTCAAGGTGCGCCGCGCACTGCAAACGCCGAGCGAGCTGCTGTCTCTCGAGATTGCTTTGCTGCATGCGGAAAGCGCACCCAGGCCACTGTGGGGAGGACCTGCCTCTGTCTGTGTGTGTTAGGGGGGGGGGGGCGTGTGTACTGTGTGTTTCTTTTCGCTAGCTTTGCTCTGTTTGTCTGCTAAGGGGTGGCTAAGACTTTCCTCCCTTTTCACCACGGAATAGAAGAGAGAAGGGAAAATAAAAACAGGAAAAAATACGGAAAAGAAAAAGAAAACTTGATATCATGTGATACGCCTCGGGGTGAGCAGCAGCGGCTTTGAGGGCCGCGGGAGGGAGGCGAGGCAACTTGAGGCGGGTGGCCGCACGGTTGACCACGAAGGGTTGTCGCGACGCAGCGACGCACGGAACGCCCTTCGACTTGTTGAAAAGCCACCCTCCCTGTAGCCGTGTCTGGATGGGAGATTGCAGTTCATCGCACAAGGCGGAAACTTAAAAAAAAGGAAAAAGTGTGAGGATACGGAACCTTTGATTTGCTGCACTTGTCGTCGAGGTGCTTTGTGGTTCCGGAATGAAAACATTTTGCCTGCCGCTTATCGGATTTTATGCCTCCGCCGCCCTCGCCCGGTCCCTTGCAGGCCTTGCCCCGCGTGTCTTGCAGATTTCATAAAATCTTGTTATTTTCCCTTTCATCACGCTTCGAGAGAGCGCGCGGCTCATGCATGGATAAGCCGGTCGTCTGCCTGCCCGCGCCTGCCCCCGTAGACGACTCGTCAAAAAAAGACCAACTTGATCTGCGTTTCAAATGCAAGCCGTTGTTGGGAGAGGAGAAAAAATCCACCGTGTTGCATAAGGCCCGAAACAAGAAAAAATTATAATGCCTGCAACAGATTTTTGTGGGGGACCGTATCTTAACACCTTTTTAAGACTCGCAATGAAGAGTCATACTGTATTCGTACCTCGATTCATATCGCCTTTGCTGATTTTATTGTTTGTTTCCATCGAGTATTTCGAAAATCGTCAATAAATAAGCCTCACATTTTCGCATTGCAGTGCTTCTGTTTTTTATTCCCGTGTGGTCTGCTCACATGTGTGTCTGTTTCCCTTTGCAGCCGGGCAGAAAGTTCCTGACATCAACAGAAAACCGAAAAGCTCATCACAAATGGTGAGTAGTCTCAGCAAAATCTTCTTGGCGTTGCCATTGAAAGGGAGGTTGCCGCCGGCTGCGAACGCAGTGGCCGGGCCTTCCTCTTCTTCCTCGGCCGTATTTTTTATTTGATATTGCATTTGGCCTTGATGCGAATCTAACGAAGCGCCAGGGCGCTGCTGCACTACGTGCTGCTGCTCTACGTGCTGGTGCACTACGTGCTGCTGCTCGCCGCGGCCCCGTCACCCTTCGCCAATCTATTCGCGTCCGGCCATAAATTAATCTGCGGTTCCGTTTCCCCGTTCTCGGCTCGATTCCGCCATCAGTGTTCTCAGTCACTCTGTCTCTCTCGCACCTCTATCGGGTCGCCTGTGCGTTGGAGAGAGCAGAGCGACCAAAGCGCGCTGTTCGGCATTATGCTTGCTTGTTGTTGTGGCTCCACCACCGGCACTGGTGGTCTGATTCGAGTGCTTTCGCCGCCACTGTTCTCTCGCACTATGGCCGTGAGAGACGGAGCGACTGGACGGCCACCGCGCTGCTTATCTCCCGCAGGAGACGCGCCGCGTCACATTTGATTTATTCGGCCGAGACCGCAGCAAACTCCCCGTCGTACCCCGGGCTCTTTATTTTGAAGCATGGCGCCCCCCGCCCCTCCGCTGGGCAAGTTTGAGTCGGAAGTTTGCGCGGTGCGGCGGTTTCGCCGTCGGGGGCAGTGACCAGGAAGCGAAATGCTCAGCCATTTACTCTCCGCCCCGGGCCTGCTAAAGAGGCGCCAGTTTTCAAACTGGCCGCTCGTAACTCTACACATGCGACTCCCCTGTCTCCCGCCGGGGCCGTCGCGGCTAGTCCCCGGCCAGTCCCGCCGGCCATGCAGTGCCCCTCCAGCGCCGCACTGCAAGTTTTAATCTCCAGGGAAGGGGTTCGCTCCGGCCGGCCGGCCCGCGCAAATAAAAGTGAATGGAAACGACGCTCATCCGAAAAATAACGTCCCCGTTGTGGTGACCGCGCACAGCCCCTGTGACGAGGCGTGTGCCCGGCGTACGCCCACGCGACCGCACTCGCGCAAGCAGTCTGCAACAGCTACAAAATATGATTCAAATAAAGTCGCCGAGACTTGAAAAATAGTCAGCGGTGAATTAAAAGGTAATCGGGGTATATTTAAAAAAAATAAAATAAGTGTGAATTGAAAAATAGTTTTGTGTGGGCTTGACCTCACGTCAGCGCTGTCCACGCTGTGCGGGGTGGTCGTCTTGGCGTGCTTGTTAGACGGCGGGCCGTCGGGGGCGAGGCAGCCGGTGTCCGCTGCGTCCGCTGCGTCCGCTGCGTCCGCTGCGTCCGCGCCCCAAAGCCTCGGGCCAGATCCACCTTAATTGGAATATATGAGAGGCTGCACTGCGGTGCCCTGCAGGCTGCTTCCGGGGCAGGGCTGTTGTCGCTCTGTCTCTCTCGCACTCGTGGGGTGGCCCGTGTGGGTGCGAGAGAGACAGAGCGACGAAGCCTGAGGCCCTGCGGGACGGCACTGTAGCCTGCTGAGGTGCGACGAGCCGGCCGAGACTGTGTTGGGGCGCATCGTAAAGTAGCTCAATTAGTATCCGAGGGCCCGGGCGCTGAGACCGGGCACACCGCCGGGGCCGCGACTTTACAGCGGCCCCGAAATCTCGAATGGGCCGTAACGAGCAACAACAATGTTTCGCCTCACTCCACCCGAAAGGCCGAAAACTTGCCGCCCGTCCACAACACGGCTGCGGACCGGCCGCGCGTGGGGTATTGACGCGTGCTTCGCCAGCCGGCAGAGTGCAGCCTCTGGCGCGCGGGGTATAGCCACGCAGACGCAACATCACGAGCAAATTTACAGCACCTTCGGCTTCGCCTTTCGAGGTGTCACTTGACGCGGAGGCCGGGGCCGGCGTTCCTAAATCACGCGCGTGTCGCCGGCGTGGCCGTGGCCGTGCTGCCGGCGTAGCCGAGGCCGTGCAGGCCGCCGTATGGGAAGCGGTGGGAAGGGCTGCCAAACGCAGTGAATCATGGCGATGGGGCCGATGACGGCGGCCTCGGCTGGCCGAGCCTCAGAGCCGCGTTAGAGCGTTACGGCGGCCGATCAACGGCCGACTGGCGGGACCCATTTTTATACCTCGTCCGTCGGAGAGGTTTATGTGGTGCGTTGTGGCCGCGGGGTGACCAGTCGCTGCTAAGCCGGGGCGGTGGCGGTGGCGGCGGTGCGCGGGCCGGCGGCGGCGCCGGTAGCGCGTCACGGCCTGCACGGGGATTAGGCGCGGACGTTTACTGCCGGCCGGATCAAAGGTGTCGTGGCAGCCGAGGCACTTCGTGGCCGCGCCGCCGCGCCGCCAACAGGCTGCCAGACACGGCCGTTATTCAAGATTTGACTCGTCGGTGACGGCTTCGACTTCGGCATCGTCCACGCGGAGCGGCCGGACGCGCGCCGCGCCGCCGCGAGCACCGCGCCAACCCCCCGCGAGCACACGCGCCAACCCCCGCGCGGAGTAGCGACATGCGGGGGAAAAACGCCAACAGGGGGTATATACGCGCACGGCGCCGCGCGCTGTGCCTTAATCTTGATTATTGTCTGTTAACAGACGGCGCGAAATTGGTCTTCACTTGGTTTTAATATCCCTGAAACATTCTTACTTCTGCTTCCTTTCGCTTCCTCTCTTTTGCCGGCGGCTCGCTCCACTCTAGTCGGCTTCACGCTGCGCCCAGTGCGTCATCCCGAACAACTTATGATTTGCCTGTCCACAAGGGCCTGTGGAGGGGAGGGGGTCTGGGAGCGCCGCGTCCTCCGGCCACGGTCACGGTGCCGGTGGCCCGGTCGCCGCCGTGCGTGTCGGCCTCCTCGGGGAGCACGTCGGCGACGTCGAGGCAGCCGATGACTCGGCCGATAGAGCACGCGCTAAGTGGCCCGCGTGCCCCGCGAGGCGCAAGGCTTCTTTGTTTCCCGCCGAGCCGCGCAGAGCCATCCGTCCAAGCAGGCCATGCAGCCATGCGGCGGGCTGGCTGGCTCCGAGCACCGTCGCTCCGTCTCGCTCACACGCACGGACGGGGCGACGGTTGCGCCAGAGACACCGGCACTGCGATGAGTAATCGACAGGGGTTCCAATGCAACTCGTTACGCGGCGGGATGAAAATTGGCAGCCTGCTGTCCCTCTCGCGCCCTCGCGGAACGCCCCATGATTGCGAGAGAGCGCTCGACCCGCGGCCAGCCTGGTGGCGGTGATGGTGGCGATATCTACGCACGGTGGGTGGCATGGCCGACGACGTGTCGTGACTGCGTGTGTCGGCTGCTCGTCAGAGCATGGGCACCGCGTCCATGCGGCCTGCAGGACACTGCTTCCTAACCCACTAACTTTTTCTTTCAAAAAATAATAGTGAAAAACACGGAAAAAACATTTTGTTGCCGGGAGAAAATATGTCTGTTTCCCCGCGATGCAGCCGGGCCGCGGCGCGTTTGTCTCCGCGGTTCTAAATCATCTCCAAGTGGCGGAAAAAAATAAATTACCCCCTAGCATGTCGCCTCATGATCCCTGGGAATCTCAGTGTAGGGCGAAGCACACTACAGTTCCGGCCGTCTGGAAAAAATGTACTCACTGCGGCCCGTGCGAGATTTTCCTTTTTTGTCCTATTTTTACGGCGACGGTCCCAACGTTTCTTCTGACGCCCCGTGAATGGGCGGCCAGGAGGGGGGGGGCTGCTATCCTAGAGACGACGGATGGAGAAGAAAGGCATTTGCATAAGACGCTTGTTTCGCAACAAATCTATGCTGATTCGGGCATTTTACTTTGTAATGAATCTGATTGTTTTTTACCTCTTCTTTCCCCCCTTTCCTCGAACGGCCGCGGTATCGGCTGCGCATGTCCGGCGGCCGTCCTGCCCCGTGCGGGGCCGCGTGCGGGGCCCCGTGCCCCCAGCGGCCGTGCCCTCTGGCCGTGCGGCAGGACGGCGCTCCTTGCATACATTCTCCCGATCGCAATGCCACTACCGCGAGGCCGTGACGGACGGCCACGACGGCGCAGTGTGGTTTTGGATCGGAATGTCCGTGGTACACCTCCGTGGGGCTTTAGCGCTTGGCACGCGGCGAAAGAGGGGGAAATGGGGCGCTTAACCTGTCCCGGGAATGTCTTCATGCTGTCGAGGGTCGACGCCGTGAGTAGGTCTTTTGTGTGTGTGTGTGTGTGTGTGTGTGTGTGTGTGTGTGTGTGTGTGTGTGTTTGTGTGTGTGTTGGCTTGAGACCACACCGATACGACAACGCCATTGCCGTCAGGACGATTGGTCATGACCGCGGCCACCGAGGGCAGCATTGAGCCCCGCCGCCGTGCCCCTGTCGCTGGAGGATTAGCAGTGCGGGGCTCACGTGCGCGGCGCTGCCAGAGTCCTGTCACGCAGAGCTGGCGGACGGACAGACACCCATGCGCGAAGGGCGGAACGAAGCGCGCGGCGTCAGGACATGTGGGGAATCCTTTTCCTCGCGTTTGAAGGATGACGCCAGCAGGTTAGGGAAAACATTTTGACAGGGACCACAGGGCGCGGATTGGCTACGGCTGGTGCTGCTGCATCATTTCCGGAGTGATTGATGATTACGAGGGTTTTAATTCCCTCCTCCTCCTCCTCCTCGCTTCGTTACGATTGCTCGCCGAAACGAGCAAACGGTTCCAGTGCGCTGCCCAAGACTGCACCCATCCTGCTTTCATCGCTGCCGACGTGTGAAAGCGGCCTTTTCCGCCGCACTTTTGCCGGCGCCTGTATCGCCTGTACCGGCTCGTGCCGGCCGGTGCATTTGCATGGGCCGCGTCGTGCGTCGCCGTCGCCCTGACCTGCCTCACGCGCGGCGCGGCGCTGCTCGGCCGCCGGGACTTATTTGGGCACCGAAAGTAAAACACGCCGCTGCCGCACCAGCTGGGCGCCGTCGCGTCGCCCTCGCCGAGCCCTCGCCGAGCCCAAAAGCAACACCCCAAAGTCAAGCAAGACACTCACAATTAAAAATTAAAACATGTCCAACGGATCTGTATAAAAAGTTAAAACTTCTCTCGTCACTCCACCCGCATAAATGTGATAGGCCCACGATGCCGACTAAATTCCCAGGTGTCTCCCCCACGCGACACTCCGTGGGACAGGTGAGGCGCGATGACAATGCCCCGCCTGTCTGTCTGTCTGTCTGTCCGTCTCACTCGCTCGGGTCGCGACGAATAATGCCGTTGATGAAAGAGTGTCGCCGCCCCAATTGAGCCGCGGGCCGCGCCGCAGTGCCGCCAAGCGCACTAGCGGCCAGGCCGCGCCGCGCGGCAGTGACGTCACTTCGGTGACGTGTCGGCGCGGCGGGACCGCGGCCGCGGCGGGTCACGGCTGGCTGGTCAGGCCAGTCACTTCCACGAACGCATTGTCGTGCTGAATCCCTCATTGGGCGGTGCGGCCGGCCGGTGCGGCCCGGGTGGCCTGGCCACCGCGTCACCCTTCCATCCAAATCCAAAATGTGGTGCCTGACGGGCGCCGCGTAAATATCACACATTACGGCGGCCGCTCTCTCGATTAGGATCGGGATGAGTTGATCGCGGCGGCGAAGCGAGGTTCCCGGCCGCCGCCGCCACCTGCTGCGATCTCTGTGATCTGGGAGGGTCTGCGGCGACACCGCACAATGGCACATCGGGGTGCCACCCGCATACCTCCTTAGCGTCGCTCTCAGACACACTCACGCACGCGCGCACACACACACACACACACACACACACACACACACACACACACACACACGAGACACTCAGACAAACGCCCATACCGTGCGCCTACCTGTTCAGTAGGACGTTTATTATCTTGTAGTACAACACACTGCTGCACAACCGCCTGCTCCATCCGCCACCAACACAACAACAACAACAACAACAACAACCACGCCATACTTCTTGCCGGACACTGCGGCGAATATAATAGGCGCGCCGGACGGCCTAGGACCGCGGCCGCAGCCGCGCCGCAGCAGCCAGCGTAGCAGTTGGTGGGTCCATCGGAGGGGACTCATTTTTCCCTCCTTCCTTCGGTTCTCATCTCGCATTGTTGCGTTTCGTATAAATAAGAATAATGCGAGACGGCGGGCGTGTCTGCCCGGTCGTGCGGCTCACGTATGTTTGCGTGTGTGTGTGTGTGTGTGTGTGTGTGTGTGTGTGTGTGTGTGTGTGTGTGAATGAATGATCTTGGAGTCCCCCTTCGTTTGCCCTTTTCACCCCCTGGCCCAACGCCCCTCCTGTTTCTCTCTCACACTCGCTCACGCATTTCCCTTATGTTTGCGCCACTTCGTAAAGCCCTGCAAGGTGTGAAACACAGGGAGAGGAAACAGGGAATGCATCCCGAGGCAGTGACTCCGCGTTCTTGGTCGTCACGCCTCGCAGTGCGGCGGCGGAAGGGCGGATCGAGGACCGCGCCAATCGTTTGATTGCATCTCGCAAGGCCAAGGCTGCTTTCATCGGTGTACCGTTTCGCCGCCGGCGCGGGGAATCGAACCCCCGACCCGAGAGCGACGAGGATCGGCAGGCCAGGCAGCGCCGAGGCGGCGGGCGCGGCGACGGAGCGGCGGGAGGCGTAGAGACGGGGCGTTGGGCCCCCTCCCCGCCTCCATCGGCAGCCAGTCTTGGTTGGGCGGCCGGCCGCGCAGGACGCAGGGCAGCAGCTCCGTCACGCGATCCGTCACGCGTGCGTCACGTTGTGTGTCACGTCGCGCCGTGTGACGGGACGTGACGGCGGCGTCACGTCTCCTCCATGTGCCGTGTCCGTCGTGTCGCGTGTGACTCACCGTTTGTTTGAGTCCCTGTTTCTCGGTGGGTGCACCACCTGTCGTAAAAGAGTGCCTCAACAAGTGAGTGCGAGTGAGAGAGCGTGACAGTGAACGGATTTACCTCGCGGCCCCGGTCTGCTGCTGTGAGTAGAGCGAGCAGGCAACCCAACCCCATCCTGCCCTTGTTTTGATTTTTCGTCTCCGCGGCGGCGCGCCGCTGTGCCCGTCCAGCGGGTGTCCGACAGGCAACGAGTGCAGGGCGGTCGGGTGCCCGGCTTGGCGTTGGCCTTGACCGCGGCGGCGAGGCATTCCCTGCACAACCTGTTCCGCACTCGTCTTATTTCCAGCCGGCTTATCGATGATTCGAGCCTTTCCCGGCGGCCTGTTATGTGCGCACACACTCATTGGACCCTGTTTGCCGGTCCCACGCACGCCACCTGACCCGCTCGCCCCTTTCTCCTTCCGTCCGTCCGTCCGTCCGTCTGTCTGTCTGTCTGTCTGTCTGCGTCACTGCAGCGGGTGGACACCGCGGAGCGGCGCTGCTCCAATCAGAGGGTGTTCCGCAGCGTCATCGCGTCGTAAGTGCGGTGCTGCTCGAGGCGCCTGTGCGGCCCGCTCTGTAATGAGGCTGCCGGGGTCGCTCGGCCCGCTGCCCGCAGAAACAGTGACCGACAAACAACAACAAATCGGAGTCCATCGGCATCGCCCGTGCCACATTTTTCGCAGTATCGCTGCGTTTGGAGAAGCAATTTTGTCGCCGCGCGCACCTCCCATCGGCGTCATAAAAGGAAACGGTTCCCTTGCTTGAACGCGGCACCGCCGCGACCCAAGGCCCGAGGTCGTCGTGGCGGAGTGCGGAGCGAGGCGCTGCGTTGACACAGGGTATTGAACTGGACCTGAGCAAACTTCCCCCATGGTGCAACGCGCTGGCGCTGGCCAATCATCATCGCTCTCTCTCCCTCCCTGCGAATACACACACACACACACAAGACTGCCGGCCTCTGTGTCCTCCTCCCCCCTCCCCCCTCCCTTTTCCGGCTGACCCACGTCGGCTAACGGGGGCCCATGTCTCCGTGGCGACGGCGTGGACGACGTACGCGAGGGCGTCGACACGGCGGCCTGGCCCGAGGAAGAAGCCTGTCAATTATTGCCGGCCGGGCTTGCTTGTTTCTCCCCGGCGGCGGCTCTGTCTCTCTCGCACCCCCATGGCGCGCCCGTGAGAGCGAGAGAGAAGGAGCGCCGCATGCACCGTGATTGGCTGCGTGGCCTATGCCGCCCATAACTCAGCCGCTAATCCCGTCCCTTATGGCGGCTAATCTATATCAATTATGGAGGATGTTTCGTCACACGTCGACCTGGCCTCGGCGGCCTTGCTTCGGCCCCCAGGCTGTCAATACGGATAGCGGGCCGGGATGGCCTCTCGCCGCGTCCTCGCCGAGGAGGCCCAGGAAACGTAAGTTTGGATATGAGCGCCGCTGTTGGTGCGACACCCTAACGGCCCGCTAACGCCGCTAACGCCGCCAACGCCGCCAACGCCCTGGAATGGCCGGGGCTGCTTCCGGAGGGCGTCGCCGCTCTCTCGCACCCGCGGGGCGGCCCGCAGCGGTGTGGAGCGACGAGGGCGCCGTTCGGAATGAGCGGCGCGCACGTGGAGGCCCTCTAGAAGCCCTCGGCCTCCATCGCCTCCATCCGCGGCGCCTTTCCTTATTGGACGGTAATGCGGCTTTGGAACGGCGCAGAGGTGCACCGCGTGCTAAGGCCGATCTAGATGCGCGGTGTGGGCGTCGCGCACCTTCCCTCGCTTGTTTCCAGTCTGATAGCTGTGTGTTGGGGATTAGCCAGCCTGGCATATTTTTGGCACCCTATGGATCCATTTTGTCTTTGTCCTTTAGGAAATAATTTTTCACGAAGGCGGGAAGTGGAAGCAAGCCGTATTCCGGATCTGGGATAAAGGGTTTCCCTGACATTTCGCCGCGTGTAGGCCCTCTAGGCCCCCTGGCGTGCCCTATAGGCGGGGCGACCAAGGCGGTGCGAGCGAGCTAATAGAGTTCCGCACTAGATTGGGGAGGGTGGCGAAGGCTTTCTTGGGCGGGGCTGTGGAGCCATCGCGCGACGCGCCTGTCTAAGCAGATGGACTCGCAGTGGCTGACATTTCGCACAGCAGGAGCGACATTTCGTTTTTCCCTGTGCGCTGTCTGTGCTGCGTGGCTGCGCGTTCCAAGTGGGGCTAGGAGGACCGCGAGGATGAATGAAAGGTGGCTGGCTATTGCATTTCTATTCATTTTGTATTTTCTTTTATTGCTCAATAGTTAAGGCGAATTTTTTCATAAACTTCCTCTGAGTCAGTGAAAAACAGATACAAATACTGCACAATGGGTCCGAGACTCGCCGGGGCAGTGTACCAATTCCGCACGGGACTGGCATTCCAGGCACACGACGGCTTCGAAATCGAATCAGGATATTGGGCCGCCCCCGAGCCGCCCCCGAGCCGCCCCCGCCACTCAGTGTGTACATCTGTCTTACTGGATGGAGACCCTCCGTGTCGCTGCCGGGGCTTGCTCGCCGCAAAGATGCACACCATTACTATTCCAGCGCCTCACCTGACGGCCGCCCTCCCCGCCTCATCTCGCAACCCCGACGCGTCGGCCGGGCGCCGTCGCAGAACCCCTTTCCTCCCAGAGGACGCCGTCACCCCCCGCAGGATGGATTCATCTCCGCGTGCAAGCGGTGGGCCGCGTCCTCGGCGAGGTCACACCGCCGGCCGGGCAGCCGGGTCGCAGGGCCCAGCGGCCGCTTGCCACACACTGGACGTGGTCCAGGCATGGACTTTGTCTCCGCGTGTTTCGAAACCGGTGTATGGGACTCTCCGGCGACGCGCTTTTGGCGCCGGTGGTGCTCGGTTACGTCCCGACGAGCTGACAAACGGACTGGCCGTCAATCGGTTATCAACGGCTGTCTGCCAGCCCCGCCAGCCCCGTCAGGCGGCCAGCCATCGGCCGGCAGACGTCGGTAAACAATCGGCCGTGCCGGAGTGGCCGGCGGCCAGGGCCCCTTCATGGCCCCGGCCAGGGTATCGGCAGCCCATCACTCATTGACAGCCCGCCGGACTGCCCGACCCGCCACTGGCGCCGTCGCCACACCCCCCTGGCGAGGCCCCCGGCGAGGCCCCCGGCGAGGCCCCAGTCGGGGTCCCCCGGTGACACTGGCAAAACCGAGGGCACCAAAGTGCGTCGTTGTTTTATCCAACTAAAATCCAACTAAAATAGCGGCCATTTATATATCCACGCATGCGGGGTCCTTTCGAGCGCATCTCTTCTTACTTGCGTGGTTAATCTTGCGCTGGGAGGTCTCTCCTTACGCCTCTGATTTGAACAAATGGCCTCCACGTGAGGCCCGGCCGAGGATGCCCCGAATGATTCAATCAAGTGCCCTCGACGCGTGACGCGCAATTAACGTGGCCTCAAGTTCCCTGTCTGCGGTCCTCGGACTGACTGTCCCGGACTGACTGTCCCCGGTGGTGGCGGTGCAGGCCCCGACGCCGGGTCACGGTAACCCGAAGCCACAATTCCCACTAAACGCGCCTAATAACTGTTAGATCGCCCTTCCGCCCCTCCCGAGCTCGGACGCACTTTCTCCGCGTCAAAGTAAAACCGGCCCATTAAAAGAGTTGTAATTTCACGCGTCGCCTCGCCCGGGGTGATCGATGTTTCTCCATTCCGGTCCGGAAAAATATTTACGAGGTAAGAATCAATTTAGTTCTGGGCACTCGCCGCTCACGACACAATAATAATTGCCCCTGGCGGTGGACGCGTTCTTGGTTCCTTTCGTTGTCAAAAGTGTCGAGTCGAGGCGGACGGCCCCAAAGCTGGTTAGAATGGAGCCGGTCGGAAATGTGAAAATGTTTCCAGTGAGGTGCCCGTGCACGAGTGTAAAGCCACCCGTTTAGTCGGAACCTGGTGATTTTTGATTCACGTGACAATAATCTGAGTCATGGGCTGTTCGTCCGGCGCGAGGCTTGGGCGGGGCGGGCAGGGCGGGGCGGGGCGGGGCGGGGCGGGGCGGGGCGGGGCAGGACTGGGCGGGGCGGGCCCTCCGCCGCGGTTGAACCAAAACGCGCGGCCATCCATTCCCCGAGCCACCCACGTGGTGTCGGTGTGGGCTCAATGGGCCACCAGGGCCGGTGGTGCCGGCTAGTAAATAGACTGGACCTCGCTGGCGTGTGGTGGCGTGTGGGGGCGTGTGGGGGCGTTATGGGCAGCGCAGGCACATCATCGGGGTGCGCGCCGCCACTGGTAGCTAGCCGGCCCGGCCCGGCCCGGCCGGCCCTAGCGCCGTGTTTACTTGCATCCTTCCGTTTCGAAACTCTGACCCGTTTTCCGCGCCACGGTGTTTGGGCCGGACGGCGGGCCGCAGCCGTGAGGCCGCGTGTCGGGCCGCGCTATCTTTAACGATCGATTTAAGCGGCGCAGCGATCGGCCGCCGTGCATCCAATCTGGAGTGTGTGTTGTTGGCAGTGACGCGCGGCCGGCCGGCCCTGCGGCCCTTGCGAGGCGGTGTCTTCAAAGGGCCTCTCGTCCGCGCACTTTACACGTGTTTGTTAAGGGCGAGGCTCACCTCTCCCGCTTGATGGGCCGCACTTATTCACCGCCAAGTTCACGGCGCCGTGGTCGTGCCGCCGTCATGACCCCGCCCTGCGCCGACGCCGTGCTCATGACGTGTTACGACGCCGTGCCGCCGCCGGCCGACATGGCGAGGCTGGCCGTGCCCTTGGGTCCGAGGCTGGCCGACTCGCTCCTGTAATCAGAGCTTCAATTTGGCGCTGTCCAATCTAGTCGGGTCCGGCAGGCAGTCCGCGCCGTCCGGGCCGCGGTGCGTCGGAAACGCGTTTATTTTGGTCCAGATAAAACACGCGCGTGTTTATGCTGTTCAGTGCCCTGTCTGGCCGGGCGGCCCCTCGCGTGTCCATCGGGACGAGCCCTTGTTTACTATTTCAGCGGTTACTTTTGCTACGTTCCCTCCCCAGATTTCCAACAATTTGCCGCCGCCGGCGCGGTTTCCCGGGAAGGTTGTTGGTGGTGAATGAAGGTGAATGCTGGACGAGCGGCGTTCGGATTGAATCTTTGTTCGCGTGATGGTTCCGCTCGGCGCGCGCGAAAACAGCGACTGAAGAAGAAGGCGATGAGATGGTAATAAAGTGACGCGGCGGCGCCGCAATGCCGCCGCAGCAATGAGGCCCGTGGAGTTCCTGGAGAACGGGAAAGGCAAATGTGTACAGTCGCGCAGTGACTGTTTGCCCAGCGAGGGAGGACCTCGACAATGGGCTGTAAAAGGGCCGCAAATTCGCCAAAGAAGTTACTCGGTGCTGTGCCGTCGCACCTCCTGGATTACAAGGCGGTACGAGATCCGGCGTGAGTCACGCTGCCTGAGTGTCACTGCACACTGGTTCGAACGGCCTTGGCCAACCCACCTCGCTAATCCCCTCCCGCCGAGCCGCGCGTTTTCGTGTGAGAATCCCCGCGTTTTTCTCGGGAAGCAATCACAGACGATGCGCGCTGTGTACACTGTCGAAAGTTGGGCCTTACTTTTCTCAAAACAAAATTAATGCTGGAAAAATTGAATATGCCTGTGTAGATGGTGAGCTTAATCATTAACTAAAATTTAAAAATTATGTCTTCAAGAAATGTTTTGCCACAAAGCACTGCCAAGACTATAAATTAAAAACATAATCCAACAAGCTATGTTTTTTCGCGAGTAGGGTGCGTGTCGCGCCAACGAGCCTTGGTGTTGGCCGGGCGCCTAGTGTTTTCCAGGAGGGCAGTGGTGGCGCTCGGTTTGCCTAGAAAACGAGAGTGGCCCAGGCAGTAAAGGGTGGCGATGGACGTTCAAGGCGGCCGCCATAACGTTGGCGGAGTTAAGGTGACAGCGAGCAAGCCTGGGAACGCTCCACCGCGCGCCGCCGAACGCGTCGACCTGATCGGCCGCGAGCGACGAGTGGACACCTTTGTCTGACGCCTGTGCCTCGTTTTTGTTTTCTTTTTTTTTCGGAACTGTTTGGAGCGCAGCGTGCAGGCCTTTCCGAACGCGGCCCGATATTTACGGGCAAATCGCTAATCACCGTCCGCGCCCATCGCGATGCCCATCGCGATGCCCCATCGATGCCCAATCAAAGCACCGTTCCGTTGGGACGGTCGGCGTCAAGAAGGCGTTCCGGCCATAAAAACGGGCCGATTTGTCTGCGTCGCGGTTCTTTATTTATTTTTTCCGGTGCCCGGCGCTGCTCGCACCAACACTCAACGCCCTCGTATGAAAGTAGTGCGCGGATTTCATTGCCGTCTCCTTTTTTTTGTGCCCCTCGCTGAAAGGCTTCCAATGGTGATGACAATGCATGCGTGAGTCACGTCGAGTGGTGCGGCCCGCCATTGTTCCAAACAGATGAGATGACAGGGGAGTCAAGTGAGGCACCATCTCGGGGTGCTTGACCTTCGCTGCGACGCGGGACCGCGGGCCTTCCCTCACAAAGGGCGTCTCAAGCGTTCTGCGGAAATGGTATCTTGTCGTGTTGAGCGTCGTTGGCCACAGCAGCAGGGCGGGGCCTCATCACTCCGGTCCGCCCCTCACCGAACGGGACGCGCGGGGCGGCGGGGCATCGGGACGCGAGATGGAGGCCCCGGAACGTGTTTGGAAATGAATTGTAAAAATGTCGATTAGTATCAAGGCGTTGGTTTACAGTGGTGGCCATGCGGGCGGCCTACCGCCCGATAGGCCGAGGGGCCCCGACCGACGGTTCAAGACGTTTCTTTTCCCTGAATGATGGTGTTTTCGTTTGTCTGGGGTGTGGCCCCGCTGGCCCCGCTATACACGTTGAGCCGGTCTATGCCGGTCTCCGCCAAATCAGCTGATTGGTCAGTGACCGGCTGCGCTGGAGGCCGGCTGGCTGCTGGCTGGCTGCAGGCTGGCTGCAGGCTGGCCGAGGATCTTGAACCTGAACCTGGAACACCGCGGCCGGCCGACGGCCATTATGCAACGCGATGTGCAAGGATAGCCGCACGCACGCCACATTCCGGGAACAACGCCCTGCCGATCCCGCGGGATCCAAACGGGTTGATCAATCCCGCCCGTTGTTTCGAGTCGGCTGGTCGTTTCGGCGCGAACGGGCATCGAAAGGCGATAAAGTATCCCGGCGACTAGGCAATCGTTACAACAACCTGACGGCGGGCTTACAAAAGGCGTGGCGTATCCGGTTGCCAAATTGCCCAGCTCATCAAAATGGACACCCGCGACGCACGGCCACGGCCACGGCCACGGCCACCGCCGCACGCGGAGGGACTGAGGGGACTGAGGGACTTCCCGCGGGGCGCCCCAACATGAATACAACTCAACTTGTGAAGTGTGCCCGCCGCGGAGTCTTCCACTTTAAATCATGCTAGGGCACGGAGTGATCCGACGGGACGTTTCCGTCGGTCGTCTCTGAAATTCGACTCCTTTATTTGATCTCGCCTGGCATGGAAAGCATCATCTTCACTCACGTAGAAATACGTCTTGGAGTGAGCCTACTAATTAAAACAAGTCGCGGGGAATCGCGCTGCAAATTACATGTTTTCCCCTAGCGTTCCTGCGGGTTTCGTTTCAGTCATGGAATAAATTAATCGTTCATTTTTTGGAAGGCGATAACCTTTCGGGCCGCCACGAGACACGAGTGACCGGGAGCGACGTGTTTCTGTGGATGTGGCCCAGTTCCCCGCCCCACCCACTGGACTATGCGCGCCAACGCCGCCCGAGGGCCCCGTCCGATCAATCAACTCACATTGAACTGTCATGCGGAGCGGATCTGGAAATTAAAGTCTTTATAGCTTCTAATGCCTGTTGGTTTTGATCTCCCCGCCTCGTTGCCATGCATGTGGGTCGACGAACTGTGTACAGCGTCGGTGCGAAGAATGGTTCGAGAAATCGCTGCTTTATAGGCCATTCGAACGGCCGCTCGGCCAAAGGCTGGCCAAGGCTTGCCATAGGCTCGCCATGGGCTCGCCATTGGCAGTGAAATAAACAGCTGTGTCGTCCGGCCATCCTAATTGGCGATTCATCTCAGGGAGCTGTGTCGCTGAATCCAGCGGTGCGCGTCGGCTTCCAAGTCCTCTAGCCAAAAGACTACTCGTCGCCACCCGGGGCACGCGTTCGGGTTTGTCAGTGGACCCCGCCTTTTGTACCCTGTCACGTTGAATAAAAAGCAACAAAAATTATAAAACTTAAGTTTTTATATTTTAGGATGGATCACATCGACAAAAATTCGTTGTCTTTAATTTTCAAGGGTAAGAAAAACATTCAAATATCAGTCGGTTCGGAACAGACTTTGATGACAGAGTGACTTTGTGCGTAGCTAACCCCATAATCGAGTACGATTCCCACGACTGGCGCGCCCAGGGCATGGCGCCCTTCGCCTGACCTGCCTCAATGCACATGGCACCACATCTTGCGCGGGCGGGGCGAGGGGCGGGGCGGGCGTGTCAGGGCCAGGAAAGTCCCGCTCGCAGCCTCTGTATATGGAACGAACGACAGGCTTCATTAATTTCATAATGCAAAGCGCACAGTCCCAACACTGTTTTGTGTGCGCTTTGGAAGCTTGGTCTGCTGCTCGGCCCGTTGGGTCCCTCTAGTTGGGGCTGGCGAGGCGGCGGTGCAGCACGGGCCGCGTGCGGGGCGAGGGGCGCGGGGCGCGGTCGCAGCCGGGAGCACCCAGCGAGCAGCCGTTCCGTTACCTCGACCTGTCCCGTCCTCCAGCATGCGCGCTGCGCTCCAAGCGCTCATTCATCCCGCTGCATTTGACCATTTTCGGTTTCGCCTTGGCCGCCGCCAAGGCCGGGAGGCCGAAGCAGGCTCAAGAGGTGAGACGCGGGACTGATCGCTGCCATAGCGGCCCCGCCCCGCCCCGCCCCGCCCCGGCAGTGACCCACATTGCGGCTCATGTCGCCCCTGACGCAATCGCGACTAGCGCTGCCTTTCAAACAATCGGCGTTATTCGGCCGGATTCGGCCCAGACTTGAACGCGACGTTTGTTCTGGTTGGCCGATAGGATGCGCGCTTCGCTGGCCTTAATGAGGATCGCAGTGAAAGGTAGAGGGGATCAGCCTGCAACATCTTATCTTTACGATTTATACACAGTGCAGCGGAAGGGTTTGGGTAAAATGCATCCAGCCGTCCGGCAGCCGGGGAACGCCACGAGAGAGAGCGAGAGAGAGAGAGAGAGAGAGAGAGAGAGAGAGAGAGAGAGAGAGAGAGAGAGAGAGAAGAGAGAGAGAGAGAGAGAGAGAGAGAGAGTTGGGGGTATGTTTATAAATTCAATTAAAGGGGGATGCCTTGATTATAGTGCCGTGCTGTGGAATGCCGTGTGGTATTCGGTACGTTCGACCACGCCTCTGTAAAGCGACGCAAGCCGCGGCAGCCGGCCAGCCAGGCAGCCAGCCAGGCAGCCAGCCAGGCAGCCAGCCAGGCAGCCCCCGCGGCAGATGCAGTCTCGTCGCACCGCCGTCCGTCCCAACGCGGCGCTATCCAACACAGCCTTGGCCACTTCCTCGGCGAGTGCGTCGAATCTGGACGCGTGACTCGTGCATTGTGCAGCAGGCACTCTCCCACAGAGCCATTGTCGTCCACACTGCTAGAGACTGTGATGCAACGCGGCCAATCGGCCGTGTGAGTGAAGCAACCCGCAAACGCCTGCAGGTAGGCAACGTGTGACGAATCCTCGCTGACAAGTGCGACTTTGTTGCAATCGCGGGCAGCGCACTGGACGAGCTACCTGGCCGCAGACAGGACTTATCGGACTTGGCGGGTCAGTGGCCGCCACTCCGCCGGCCATCCTTGAGATAGGCGTGCGTGCCCGGCGGCGCCAGCTCGCGCCAGCTCGGGCGGGGGTGCGGCTCGGAGTGACACCGGCAGCGGTTCAGAGATTTAGAGGGCCGAAGCGTTGCGCCTGCCGGCCGGGCCCGCGGGCTGAGCGGCGCGCTCTCTCTCGCACCCATGGGCCGGTGCCTAGGCGACCGAGGGAGACTGTCGGGAATCACGCCTCGCCTCGCCTTGTCTTTTACGGCTCCATTTTACAGCCACCGTGTCCAAGGCTTATCAATGGCGGCCACTAATGGTCCGGAGGCGCCTCGATGACGTCACCGCGCGATTCAACCCGCCGCCGTGACTGCGTGTCGCTGGGCCGCAGGGTCGTGCCCTTCTGGCCGACTGAGTCGTGCGGCCGAAGGGTGGGCCTTCCCTTGACACGGACTGCGTGATCGGCCTGCACTGCTTCCGCCCCGCCAGGTGACTTGGGCCCGACTGCTGAGATGTCGCAGCTTTCCCGTCTCGTCTTTACTCGGAGCTCTTTGTAACCGCCCGGTACTCGAGCCGATCATGTTTGCTCGCCGACTCCATGGAGCAACAACACAGCGCGCTCCCTGTCATCACTGCGTCATCCTCAGCCCGTCCGAGTGCCGCAGTGGCCCCTGCCTGTCTGCCGGATATCAAACTCGTTTCCGCAGCCGTACGATTTGTATCGATGGACCGGTGGGCACAACGAAGCGGCGCTCCGTCCCCGGAGGGCGTGGCGTGGCGTTGCACGGCACGGTGCAAGGGGGCCGTCGGGGCTGGCCAGCCTCCAGCCTGCCTCACGGACTGCAGTGCCTTTAAAAAGTAATTACGCATCTTAAATGCCTGATTGCTACACTGCTTGGAGAAGGCGACAACATTGTGCGTTCGTTCATCGTGTTTGGTTGGTCAATATGGGACGCAGATCGACAGACAACCCCTGCACTGCACCAAGAGTTTTGGACTTCTCACTGCCCTTTATCCGTGTAAAATAAGTTTAAAATTCCGGCGCTGTCCGTGATTTGGAGCTGAACGCTGCTGCGATAGGCGCCGGTGTGGGTGGGTGGGGTCAAAACTATTAGGAACACACACACACACACAGGCTCGCACGCACGACGCATTACGGGGCCACGCCCCCAACACGAATTAAATATTTACTTGTCTAATTGCTTCTTGATGCGGGGCAATCGCCTTACGCCCCGCCTCGTTTGGGCCCATCAGTGCCCATCGCCGCGGCGCGTCTCGTGTTTGCATTGTCTGTGCAGTACACTGTCAACCCTGGGTGGTCCGCGCGGTGCGTCGCTGCTCCGGTCATAGGGGCTGGCCGGCCGGGCAACCGCAAGCAGGGGCTGTCGACCGCACCGCACTGCCAAGGATCCTTGCTTCGCTCTGTCTCTCTCGCACTTTGACGGGACCCCCGATGAGTGCGACAAAGACAGAGCGACCGGGCGGCTGGGCAGGCCTTGGCAGGCCGACCGCACTCCTTGACGACACCGCCACCGCCCCGGCACGGGCAGGGCGTGAAACCGCACACCGCCCGCCGCGCCCGCCGATACCTCAAAAGTTGATCGCACCTTCCGGACGGACTACGGACCGTGGCGCTCTGGAACGTAAAAGCTATTAAAATTTCCGTTTCTAAAATTCCTGGATTGAGCTTTGTTCTTTTCCGCACGGCGAAAGCGAGAGGTGCGCGGCGTGCATGCAGATCGGCAAGCCTCAGCGGTGCGTGCAACGGAACAGGTTGTCTTTCCAGCGCTAATTGCACTCGGCGATCGCGCTTTGTCTGCTCGCGCGCTGTCGGGCCACAGCGATGTGATGTGCGATGCTGGACTGCGCAGGGAGCGGTTCAGACGCATTCGGAATTGTTTGCCCACGTGCCGCGGTATCGCGCGCCGCGCCCTGCGGTTCCCGAAAGGTCTTCCCTTCCGGCGGGCTGGCAGTGTGGCTGGCGCGGCTGGCAGTGTGGCTGGCGCGGCTGATGCTGGCACGGCGCACCTGACGTGGGGGCGTCCGCGGGTTCCGCCCGCCGCCTCGCACGCAGCCCGCGTCAAAATCATCGGAGTGACTCAGAGAGCCGTCGCTTCCGCCGCGAGCCGGAGACCGCGCTTCGGCTTGACGGCGGGGGGGTCTTAATTTCGCCGGGATGGCCGCCGCCTTCAAGGACGCCGAAACGAGCGGATGGACGTGGCCGCGCCGCCGCGCTCGGGACGACGGACGTCGACGTTTCTGACACTTCACATTTCTGCTCGCAGATCGAGAACATCCAGCGGACGCTGTCCTTCGTGGAGGGCCTGGGCGTGCTCCTCGAGGGCATCTGCGCCAAGGACGTCCGCGACGGCAACCTCAAGGCCATCCTCGGACTCTTCTTCGCGCTCTCCAGACACAAACAGCAGCAGAAGCAGCTGTCGCAGGTAGGTGCTGTTGGTCGGCGATGCCCTTGTTGGCGGCCCGCGTGATGATGCACCCTCTCTGTTGGCGGCCCGCGTGATGATGCATCCTCTCTGTTGGCAGCGCGCCGCGGAACGGGACCGCCTCGGCAGACTGGCTCCGGCGGCTGTGACGACGACTGGGGCCCCCGGGCCAGGCAGCCATGGGCCCACCGGCATGGCCCTGGGACACTCGATGGGCCACCCCATGGGCCACCCCATGGGCCACTCCATGGGACACCCCCTCGGGCTGGGGCACTCGCAGTCGGGGCTCCCGCAGCCCATCGGCCCCGGGCCCGCGCTGCACGCCGAGGACATGCCGCGGTGAGTCATTGTCACGCTGCGACGGACACCGCGACACCGTGCGTCGAACGGCACGCCCGCGGCACGCCCGCGGCACGCTCGCTGCGTGGCGTGCAGCTATGGCCGTAATTGTCTGTCTGGGGCAACAAATTAGTGGCCGCCCAGCCCCGCCCCGCCCCGCCCCGCTGCCCGGCCCCGCCTCTGCTCCCGATGCCCCCGTCCAGCGCCAACGGGTCAGCTCCCCGAAAATAATATGAATGCAGCAAGATAACTGCCCTCACCTCGCGCGAGGCGGACGCGCTCGGCCTGCACGGCCATGCCCGCCTGCCCCGCGGCGGCGTTCCCACGGCAGGGCAGAGAACGCGCCGCCTTGCTCCAGGATGGCTGCAGGATGGCTCCAGGATGGCTCCGCCAGATAACGCAGCATCCGACACGCGGGGTAACGCCGGCACACACGGGCGTCGCGGCGCCGGCAGCAGCAATACCCCGCGCAGCGACGCCAGGCGGGCGATACTCCGCGTCGCTGACTCTGTAGAGTTACCCCTTGCCGCTAGCTCGTATGTGGCTGGGTCGGGAATACCCCTCTCCACCAGCTACACTGATAAACGAATATTGTTGCTGTTTCCAGAAACCATCTTCTGTGTTTGAATAATTTTTGGCTGTATTTTTGTTTGGCGTGGCTAGACAACTCAGAGGAAAGAAATACCTCCTGGAGTCGGCACAGGATTTTTCCAAGAGACACTTTCGCGGAATGAACCATACAGTATTTTTTTTATTCAAAATAATCCTAGTTTTGAATTTGTCTGCACTGTCGTAGTAAATACAATCATGCGCTTGGGTCTAAAATGTACTCCTTCCTTCTTACGATGTGAAAAAGATTGCATCGGCCGGGAATCGAACCCGGGCCGCCCGCGTGGCAGGCGAGCATTCTACCACTGAACCACCGATGCTCATGTGTTGATGAGGAGTGGGGCTGGGCTTACAATACTCCGCATCGAGCTGGTGACTGGTGGGGGAAGGCCAGTCGGAGTGGAGGGGGCCGCGTCGCGCGCGAGCCGACAGGGCAACCCGTGGAACGGGGCTACGCAACGGAAGGAAGTAGGGGAGCGTGAACCTGAACTTGAAAGCGACGCGACCTTGGAACCTTTCTCTCTCCCTCCGTTCTGTTCTCTATTGACTTCCTTTTAAAATTCAATCGAATTAGAAGAACAAGTAAACGCAATTGTGGAGGCGGGGCTGGCTGCGCGGGGCTTGGCGCGGCTCGGCGTCAATCGGTGTGCGTCCTCTGGTTCAGCGCTCTCATCTTCACCGCTCATTTTTTCTGGCTGTGATGTCGAGGTCTCAGATAGTGCAAAAATAGTGTTACTTGTTTATTTTTTGCCAATCATGGTTCCGAGTGTGGCGTGAATCGCGTGTATTTATCACTCATGGGACCAGAGCCGCACTGCAAGCGCACCATCATGCAGGCCCGGTATTGTTTTTCCGCGTGTGTATGCGTGCGTGTGCGTGCGCGCGTGTTTGTGTTACACGATAATGCGCGTGCCGCCCTATCCGATCCTCGGTTTGGCACGTCATCGAATCTCCTCCCCGCCCCGGCCCGCGCGTGCTTTGTTGCTTCCAGGGGGACTCTAATTCTGCCTGGAACTTCCCCCATTGTTGCCTCCCGATGCCCGGCCCGCCCTTTCCATCCACTAAAGCCCGGGCCTAACGCCGCCCTAGGGGAGGGAATGCGTGCAATAAGGATGCATGGAGCCCTGGCAGGCAGGCAGGCAGGCCGGCGGCAGTGAGGGCGACAAAAGCCCTTCGCCACGCCTCGCCCCGCCGGGCCCGCAGATTCGCTCGGCAAGACTGGAAACTCATTTAACTCATTTCCTCGCCTTGACGCCCTTCCACGCGGCCTTGGGCCCTTCCTTCCAGGAAGGGGTGACGGGAAGCGGGTCAAACGGGGCGAGGAGCCGCAGCATGTCGTCGGCCAGGTGAGGCATGCTGCTGGGCCGCACCGTGTAGCACGACGCGTTGCAAAATCTAGACAGATCTACTCATACTCAACTTTTCATTTTCATTGTTTATTGATAAACACTCATAGACCTCGCAGGATCTTTCCAAGATTCGTTCTGAAATTGCTCGCGGCATCGTTAGAATGATGATAAAGTAATATAGCGCTTAACGTTAGGACGTTTCGTTAGCTATTTTTCACAAATGTGGCAAATATGAAAATGACTTTAAAGCACCTTTTTTTGCATAGTCGGTGGACTGTGTGCGGGCACAAGTGGCCGGTCCGACACGGAAGCAATTTCGCTGCCGTCCTGTGCGGAGGACTGGGCGGGGCGGTTAGGGCCAAGGGCTGTGCGAGGGGAGGCAGGCAATACGGTCTGGACTGTGGTCACGGCGGGCCGCTGGTGCGAGGCCCCACACTGTGGCCCCACACTGTGGCCCCACGAGGCGCGCCAGAGGGGCGACTTTCATGTGGTCCGCTCTCAACACCTTCGCCATAATGCTGCGAACGCGGACAGACGGACAAAGCAGGCAGACAGCCAGACGGGCGAGCATGGCGGCTGGATGTTTCGGTCCCTTTGTCAGTCAGCCCGTCGTTTCGCCGCTGTAGATTGCTAGTAAATAACTTGACGCCTGTCGCGGCGCCGTCGCACAGCCCCTCTCCGCGCGGCGCGTGCGAACGCCACGACCCCTCGCCGTCTGTCTCTGTCGCACTCGCCGAGGCAGCTCCACAATCGATCCAACTGCACACCCCGCAAACACTACTAAAATCGAAAACCGTGCTCCGCGGGTCACGCCGAGAGTCACGACAGATTTAAAACAAGGACTAGGACGTCGTTGAGCGAGAAGCGCAAGTTGCCTCCTCGGCGGAGGCGGCAGGCTACCCGGACGCGGCCCTCCGTGCGTGCCGCCCTCAAAGGCAGCGCCTCCCTCCTCGTAGGAGATTCTTTCTGCTGAACGCGATTTGATGCGTCGGCGCGCGCTATCTGCGCCCCTCACGCGAGGCCTCGTCGCTCTGTCCCTCTCGGAGTGACGCTCAGCCCGCCGCAGCGAGGGGAGGAGCAGGCTGGTACCCGCCGTGGTGGTCCATCAATAATGTGCCATTTGCTTCGAGAACTCGCTCGAGTCAGCTTCATCATCAACAAGGCCGGAAAATGGCTTTCGCCCCCCCCTTTTTCTTCTTCTTCTTCTTCTTCTTCTTCTTCTTCTTCTTCTTCTTCTTCTTCTTCTTCTTCTTCATTTTCTCCTCCTTTCTTCTGCGTGATCAGCGGCGATCCGCGGGGGGCGAAACTGTCGAAAAGCGCGCGGCGGTGTGCTGCTGCAAGGGTCGTTGTTATTTATGAAGCGTTGCGTTTGCATTTTCCCCAATCGGAATGGAAGTTTTGGGCAACTTTTTATCTTCCTGCTGCTGCTGGGGCGTAGATTACGGGCAGGCCCGGCCCGGGCGCACAGGAGGGTTTGGTCCGGAATTGTTTTTGGATACCAGGGGAGCAAAAGTTGCAGGACGAATGTTTTGCAGCTCTCCGTTACCTTTTAAAAAATGCACCGTCGGCAATGATGTCTTTTCTGTTTCTTCCGAGAATGGCGTCACTACACGAGGTGTACTCACGCTGCAACTCAATATTTTTATGAGGCATCATCCCTAGAGGCGGAGAGAGTGACAGAGAGAGAGGAGAGAGAGAGAGAGAGAGAGAGAGAGAGAGAGAGAGAGAGAGAGAGAGAGAGAGAGAGAGAGGACTGAGTGAATCATGCAAATGCCAACAAGATAGATTATGTTGTTTTGATTTGGCGGTGGCATTGCCGGCGTTGCGGGAGGGCTGCCGCAACGGGGGCGGGGGTGGCAATGCAATCGGATGAAGTGTAGCAATTTGCGGTCCAGAGCGGCGGCAACCCGCAAACGAATGTATTGAATCAACACACAGGATGCAGCCGAAAGAAGGCGCCAGCTCGTCGAAAGTCCCCCGCATGGTTTGTTTGACGCTTTCGTGTTATTGTTTCTGGAGAGGTCCGCCTGGTTTACGCCCCCCCGGTCGATGTTCGCATTCCGCTATAATTGCGCGTATTTACTCTCCCCTCCTGAAAAAGTTTCTTGAGTGGGCGGCCGCTGTTTAATTAAGGGTCCACCCCTCCGTAACTTAAGCCCCTGGATCGCCCCTGGCAGCGGCGGACGCAGAGGCAGGGCGCGGCGTGGCGCGGCGTGGCGCCGGGCTGCCCGACTCAGCCTCACCTGTGCGTCGCTCAGCCGAAGGCTTTGCAAATTGATTGTCTTTTTCAATGTCCGCATTTGCCGCCGCACTCTGCAATGGTTGGCGGGCCGTTGGCTGGGCCATCTGGCTGGGCGCCGCGCCGCGCCGGCCCGTATGGCTGGCTGGGGTGCGCAGCGCGCGGGGAAGGGTGCGTAAGGCGGGCCGTGGCCGTACTGAGCAAGCGGTGCTGCTGTAACTTTGTTGCCATTGCCGTCCGGGTTATTCGGAATCGCTTCCACCCTTCTCTCCAAGCTTCCACCGCGGCTCCGAGGCAGGCGCGGCTAGGCGCGGCCTGCGGGGGAGTTCACGTCCCGAGTTTGCAATGTCCAAACAGAAAAATGATGAAGTGCGCGCGCGTCGCATTTTCCATTTTCTATCAATTCGAGTTCGGGAGAGGATTGCAAAGTTTTTTTTTTTTTGTTTTTTTTTTCCGGGCCGAGGTGGTGTGGGAATAAACGGGTCGACGGGAGAGCGGAAAACTGAGAAAAACACAAAAGTAAAAAGCAGGGAGCCCAAAAAAAAAAAGAAAAAAAAAGAGGGGGGTAGGGTAGAGTGTATAGCCGAGCACAGCGGGCAGCCAACTTGATTCCCCCAGCTGCAGCCGCGGGTAATAAGTTTGACTCTCGACCCGGGGCATATCCGGATTCAATTTGCGCGCGTAAATTGGCAGCATTGGAGGTCCCGTCGCGATTCGTTGCCAGAGAAGCGGAAGCGAAACTCCAGAGGTCCTATGGTTGGCCCGCCGCGTTAAAGGAGGAACAAACGGCAACAACAACAACTAAACACATCGCACCTCCACTCTGTAAATGTGGTGCGGTGCTAGGCTCCGCACTCCTTGATGAGATGTGCTGCCGCTGGGGGTGCTGGCTGCGTGTCTGGCCGCGTGGCTGGCAGCGATCGCAGTGTAGCGCACGCGGAAGGCAATGTATGCCTCAGCACGCGCGTGGCGCGGCCAGCGGCGCGCGATGCACCGGAATGCGCCTCATCATTTACATACGTTCCCCTTTGCGCGCACTTTCGTATATTTTTGAGCGATCGTCCCTTTTTTGGTGTTGTTGTCGTCGTCTTTGTTGTTGTTGTCTCGCCGGGCGTGTGCCGCTTCGCCCTGGTATCAGCAGCCCCGTGTGTGACGACGACGCTTCCCTCTCTTTGTTCCGTGTTTCGCGTCGTTTTTGCATCGGCCGCCCGTCACATCACACGCCTGTCTCAATGGAAAACGTTCCGGGGGAAATGCGTGTTGGCGCATGTGGGGGACTGTCCATGAGTCACGTGACATCCATACAGCCAGCAGCACGCCCTTGAAGCGCTTCACGATCGAGGTAGGAAGCGGAAAACAGGCGATACCTAAAAGAGGGCAGGCAGCAACCCCTTTCGGAGGAAATGACGGGCAGAGAGACGCGTTCCGGACGCCTACCTCCTCCGCCTGGGACTCCGGAGGCTGCTTATCCGCCCCGCCCCGCCCTGTAAACGGCGCCATTTGTTGGGCCCCTGCAACAAGGCCCTGCAGCGAGCGCTGTGAGTGGAGTCGATGGGCCGGTTATCACGCGGGGCACCCAATGATTCAGAGGCCGCCGTCGTGCGAGGCCAGGCCATGCGTCTTTTCTGCGGTCGTGCTGGCGCCGCCCAGACGGGCTGGCGGCCCCGCGACCGGAAGTAAGAAATATCGCCCGCTACCGTCGGGGGTTTCCCCATGTGTGACGTCACGGCGGTGACGAGGCCGCCGATTGAAGTGCTTTAGGGGACGCTGCTGCCGGTCTCGTTGTTGTGGGGGCCTAGGGCCCAGTGGCCTCAGCCGTCGGCTTCTTCTTGTGGCCCCCAGGGAGCGGCTGGAGTCTGCGCCCGCCCGTGCAGGAAGGCCTCTAGGCTTTGGCCGGATCGATCTCTAATAAGATCGTCATCTGGGTGCCAGTCCCACACAGCCCACTGCTGCGCCCGCGCTGCGCCCCGCGGCCCCTGATTGGCGTGGCTGGGGTGGCAAGCGGGTTGCCGTGCCGCGGACGTGACAGTCCCCCGCCGGAAATTTTCCGCGAGACGCGGGCCGGGGCTCGGGGCGGCTTTGTCTTCCGCCGATTCGCCAGGGCCGTCGATTTCGCGGCGACAATTTTCCATGCCCACTGTGAATTCGCGTATTCTTGTTTTGACTCCGCAGATTCTACCAGGGAATTCCCAGCAGTGTCCATTTACTGCAGGTCTTCTCGTCCGGGTCGCTCCGCACCGCGCGTCGGCCGTGTTCCCGGGGTGGTATACATCAAGTGCTCCGCAAGTTGGGCGCTGCGCAGGTTGGCCCGCTCCATGCCGCCGTGCCTTGTCTAATGGTCCAATCTGAGGCCCGATCCGTTTGCTCCAGGCCCCGCGGGGGGTCTAGGCCCCTCGGGGGGTCCGCGCCATTACGCGGCTGCAGGCCGCCGAGCGGGCCGCCGAGCCGTTAGGGGCGTCGCAGCGTCACCGTCCTGCTTGCGCCCCTCGAGCCGCGAGTGCGGGGAGGGACTAAACGCCCCGCGAGGGAGGGCGGCGCTGTAATCATCCGGAAAGGCGGCCGTCTAGGATAGTCTCACGATGTGTGCGAATAACACGGCGGGGTGGTGGTGAGTGGCCCTGAAGGGAAAGGGATGTTTGAAGGGCCGGCAGCCCAGCCCTTAGTCCAGGGCAACCTACCCCCCGCGGTGCCTCGGGATCTCCTCAGCCCGATGAGGAATCCACTTAGCCGACGAGAAGGCGCGCTTTAATTCACTTTGCGGGTTTTACGCGGAAATCAAAAACTTCCGGCCTTTTTGCTGACGCGGAGATCTTTGAAACTTTTGATGCTGGTTCCGGATAATTAGACTTTAAAGACGGACGGGCCACCCACTTTAGAGCAAAGTGGGTTTGCTACAGAAAGTAATGACTGGTGCACACGAGGTGCATGCTTATTGATTACGCCTCGTCGTTTTCGCCGGAGGAGGAGGAGGATGATGAATCATCTCATAACTGCGGCCGACAGTCGGCCTATTCCCTTCATCTCGATAGCCCTCCATCCCTTCAGCGAAGGGGACCGACTCTGCACTGCATTGCATAAGGGCTGTGCCTTTGGACTGCTCCCTGGATCCGCTGGGAAAAGGAAAAGGGAAGGAAGGGGTGTGAGTTGAACCCGCCTCCTTCCGGCCCGGAAACAACCGCGCTGACCACTACGCTATCGTTGTTTATATTGCGATTCATCGGTGATGCGGTCAATCTGCTCGGACGTGCCGCGCTCCCCGTCATCGTGACCACGCGTCGCCGCGACACCCGAGAGCCCCGCACTCTGCGGCTGAAACGGAACACGGCCGCGGGGCGCAGCGGCGACGCTCCGGTCCAAGGGGCGGCTGCAGGCGGCCGTGTGTCTGCGCCTCCAAGACGCACGGAGTGACGAGATACGTTTTTTTCCCCCTGCGAGGCGGTGGCATCCAGACACGCGCCTGCCTCTTGTAAGCGGCAAAGCAGGGAGGCGGCGTCGTGCTTGCTTGCAGATCGGTTACAGTGTTTGCAGAAGCTGGAGGCCTGGGGGAGTGTGGAGGGACGCCTCGGTGAAGCCGCAACACACCGTCCACGTGGCTCGCCCTGACACACACACATACACACACACACACACACTGCCATTGGTTGGTGGTTTTGTCTCGGAGTGAGCTGGGCGTTCGAACGCCGCCGCGCTAATGAGGCTCGCGGCGCATCGGGTCCTTGCAGTGCTGCGGGGCCCCGCAAGTAAATCACACCCCGACCGGACGGCGCCCTATGTCTCTCTCGCACCCGTGGGCCGCTCCGTGGGGGGTGCGGGACAGACTGTTTGGAAAGCAGGCCGCAGCCAGCAGGCTCAGACTCCGTGCATTATCTCAATCGCCGGCCCCGGATTAGTATGGAAATTGGGGAGACGCGATCGGAGCCCCGCTATCGCCCGCTTGGCAGTGTGGCGTCGGTCGCGCGTTCTCCGGGGACGACGGACAGAGTCACGTCGCGGATCCTCGGAAGAGCTGCAGGGCGGCCTGCGCTGCGTGGGTTTGCTCTGTATCGACTTGCATGCAAGAGCGAGGCCAGGATCGCGCGGGAGTCCTGTTGCTGCGGCCCACGCACCTTCCTCATCATTCATCTCGTTCGCTTGCCATTCATCCTGTGTGTGTGTGTGTGTGTGTGTGTCAATTGACTATTAATTTGTTTCTAAATTTTATTAATCTAATGACTGAGCTATGAGCCGGCCGCCATTCGCTCATTCCTCATTTATTCATTCATTCATTTGAGCATATTCCATAATTATTTCGCTCATTTATTCAATCGTTCATTGATTCATTTTCGCAACCACTATTTCATTTTATTTCGCCATTTTATCCTTTATGTGAACGTCCTCATTCTCCTCATTCACTTCCTTCCTTCATCCATCCAAACATTGCGACGATGCAGTGTTATGAACCACGCGTGACCATCTCGTCACGCCGAAGTGCGTTTGTTTCCGGCCCGGCCCGGGCGGTGCGGGGCGCTGAGGGGGAGGGGGGGGAGTGCCGTTTCTCCCACGGATATCGCGCGGCTCGCCAAGGTGCAGCGCCGTGCGGGTATGTTGCGTGTGTGGGCGTGCGTGCGCGTGAGCGTGTTCTGCCTGCAGCCAGCAAGGGGCGTGCCTTTGAAAAAAAAAAAAAAAGGAGTGCCCCCTCCACCGCCCGCCTCCCCTTGCGCCTTCGCCGCAAATAGCTTTACCTGCGACGAATTGGCGCCGCTACTGCCGGATGGAAAAAAATAATAAAAAAATAAACAAACCGGGAAATAAAGTTGCATTTTGGCATTTGGGCCCCCTCGCCGAGCCGCCGCGCCCTCCGCCCCGCAATCCGGCATTTTGTGCAGAATGGCGGGCCGGCAGTTGCGCGGCTTGACTCGGTGGGCCCTGATTTACCGGGCGAGCAGGCGTGTCGCACACACCGCCGCAGCACACGCGGCTCCCTCACACAGATACAGCCGGGCAGTGTTTGCCAGATGATGATAAAGAGGAAGTTATTGGCATGCCGGACTGGCAGGTTGCCGGCCTGGGCCTGACAGTGGCGTAGCTGTACTCGCGGTGTGCGTCTCGAAGGTGGCCCCGTCTCTCTCTCTCTCTCTCTCTCTCTCTCTCTCTCTCTCTCTCTCTCTCTCTCTCTCTCTCTCTCTCTCTCTCTCTCTCTCTCTCTCTCTCTCTCTCTCTCTCATTGATCGTCCTGTGTGCATGACGCGGCGTTTTTGCTGCGGTCCGCGTTGCAATTATTATCGGCCGGGATCATTTCTCATGGCATCCGCGATCCCACCGAGCAGCGCCTCGTCCGTTGCGGCGTCTCTCTCTCTCCCTCACGAAGCCCCACTTAAATGGAGGCGATGGGGAACGTGTTCAAACCGTCAGGAACAGAAACGTTGAACATTTCAGTAGGCACCGGATGCTCGCAGAGTCGCAGGTGGTACCTGTCCAGTGCTATGCGCTGCGCTGCACACGGCGGAACCTGGGGGAGGGGAGGATGGACGCACTCGGTGACAGTGTGTGTTCCCTGTCATCGTCATCCGGGCGGAAGTGGAAGTCCGGCGAAAAGGGCAGCGGATCATAAAGGCGAGCGAGTGATTTCATTTCGTTTCGTGTTTCATAAACGGAGTGCTGCTTCGCTGTGAGGGTTGCCTCCTCTGCCCACGCGCGGGTTTACGATCCCTTTTTAATGAAGTCCCCACGCGGCGGCTCGTGCGGCGCTCGCTCGGGCCGTGGACTGTGTGACACACATCTCGTGGACCAATCATCGAACGTGTACAAATAGCTGGCCGGTCGTGACGGCTTCTTCGGTGCCGTGTGTGCGTTTTCGACCGCAGCCGGATCTCTCTCTCTCTCTCTCTCCTCGTCCCTCTCGTCCCTCTCCCTTTCTCTTCCCCCTCTCTCTCGCTCTGCCTCAAGCCCCCCGCGGAGCCTCGGACGCGGCCCTCCAGATGTCCTGCGGTTCGACGGCCACACCAGTCTGTTGACGCGAGGGCGCTAGCGCTGTCGACGGCCGTGGACATAGTGCGTGCGCTCGGCGTCCCGGACAACAAGAGCGTCGGCGTCGCTCTCGCCGCGCGCGGGAGGCGCTCGATTGTTTGCTGTGTGCGCACTGACTGAGGCATCGACACTGCCGTTGGACGGCGTGGTCACCGCGGTGTCCCAGTTGGCGCGGGCAGTGCTGAGCGTCGGCGGGGCCGCGGTTTACCCCGAAAGGGGCGCCCGGCCACGGCCCGGCGACCTGGCCACGCCAGCTGGCACAGTGTCGCCGTTTACTCGCCACGATTTTTGTCCGATTTTTCCCCTCCCTTCTGACAGCCCTATTAAAATGCACGCTGGGCAGGGCGGCCCCCGCTGTGCATGGCCGTGGCGCGGCTCGGCGGGGCCCCTGGAGGGGCCTAGGCGAGCGGAGGCGGGGCGGGGCGGGGCGGGGCGGGGCGAGTAAAAGGCGTGCAAGTCAAGGAGCCCGGCGCGGCCAGCCCGGCACGGCCCGCCAGCCAGTCAGTGAGTGCTGAGTCGTGGCCCCGTGTGTGTGTATGTGTGAGCTGGCCGCCAACACCGGTTGGCACGTAAGTACGCGCCGTCGCGGCCTGCCGTTGGGTGTGTACATGTGAAGTGCATGACCCGGCAATAAGGAAAGTGACCCGACCCTGTGGATAAACGCGTGTGGGTCCCCCGTCGTCTAAGGCGCTGGCTCGCGTAAGTGTGTTCTCGAGGTGGACGAAGACGGCTCGCTGCAGCCCGCCAGAATGTCATTTACCAAAATGGCTTGGAAACCGCACCCTTTTTGTATTATGTGGGCGATATTCTAGTGCCGCTGTTCGCTCACATGCAATCGCCATCGAGGCAATCATTTTGCAAGTGCAGCCCACCCGGCGCATTCCTCCCGGACCACGACGGTCGCTCAGCCCCTCACCCGCCGCCAGCCCACCAGGCCCCACTCGGCCCCACCCGGCCCCACCAGGCCCCACCCACCTCCAGGCTTCCGCCGTTTCCGTTTCATTTCGGGGGAGAGAGAGGCCCACTTGTCATCGGCGTCGCTGCCTGCCGTTTTTTTTCGAGGGCGTTGTCGCGCGCGTTGCCATGCCAACCGCGTCCATCCACAGGGAGGTGCGCGTCTCGTCTAGGCCAGAGCCAGGTGTTTGTCGCCGTGCTGCGCCTCCCCGTGCAGGCACACTGTGCAGGCCGTGTCCCAGCAGTGCCGCCCGGGGATGCCCGGGAAGGGCGCACGCCATTGGCTGATCTGTCCCTCGGCTGGGCTGGCTGGGGTGGCGCGGTGCGGCGCGCTGCACCCCAGCAGCCTGTCTCTCTCGCACGCCTGCGGCACTGCGAGCGCGCGGTGAGTGCGAGGGAGACAGACAGCACAGCCTGCAGCCCCGGCGGCGCCAGCCCCGCGCTGCCTGCAGCGGCAAGCACGTTGCACGGCTTGCTTTTGCTTGCCAACTTGTGTGTTCGTGTTCGGCTTGCCGGCCCGTTCCCCAAGTGCGTTCGGACGCCGTTTTGGTTGGAACCAGGACGAGCGCATCCCTATGGAGCCGCCGCCGGCCGGGGTCGGATGTCCGGACGAACCAAGGGTCCGTCCGGACAGTGCGGGACCGGGGTTTGTTTTGTTTTTTGTTTTGCAAGCCGGACTGCCTTGTTGGCGTGTTACCGTGTTACTCGGGCGACAGCCTCGGACGCGGGCTGCGAAGCAACACCCCCCTGGACCACGCGGAGGCCGCGGAGGCCGTGGCGGACGCGGAGGGAGGGGAGGCATTGTAAACTGGCGGCGGGGTGGGGTTCGACGGCCACCCCGCCGCCACGCCGTCTGCTGCCCGCTGCCGCTGCCGCCGCCGCGGCTGCAGCGGCTGGGGTTCGTTCCCCTCCCGCAGCCCGCCCCGCCCTCCGCGCGGACGGGGACGACGGGGAAGAGTAGGCACGGGAGGAGTAAGTGCTTCAGTCGCGTAACAAAATCACACAATGCATGTGCTGCGCCGCGCCGCGTCGTCGTCGGCGTGCCGCTCCGTGACCGTGACGCCCTCGCCGAGGTGTCTGACGACGTGCCCGTAGTGGAGTGCAGCGCGCAGCCATGGGGAACTCCAGCTCCAGCAGGAAGTCGCGCAGCCTGCCGAGCTCGCCGGCCTGCCGCAGGTAGACTGAGGGACCACGGCGTGGTGCTTGTCGTGGATATCACCGGGCGTCCGTCCAACCGATGGCAGCGATCCAGGCCGCCGCTGCCGTGTCGCGTCCTGGGTTCAAATACCGGCTCCGCTGCCGGCGTTTTGCGCAGCCCAGTTGACGGGTACCCCTCCCCCCCCTCCTGGTGAGGAGTGAGAGAGAAGCACCGCAAGGCCCCGTCTGCCAAGCGTACCAGTTGCCGGCTGTGGGTACCCTGGCGGGCCGTGGAAACGAGTGGGTGGTGTGTCTGTGTGTGAGTGTGTGTGTGAAGCAGGGCGCGGCCGTTCCACGTGTTCCTTCCACCCACGTGTGCGGATCCGGACATCAAGTGATGGAAGGCGGTGCAGTCCGCGCCACCCGTCCGCACTCGGATTGCGCTTCGGTGTGCGGACTACTCCAGTGTCGGCGTTTGTTTGTATGTCTGTCTGCTCGCAGAGGGAGGACTGCCAAGCACAGCACTGCAGACTGACTGCCTCCCTGCCTCCCTCGCACTCGTATGGGGCGTCGGGGTGAGAGAGAGAGAGAACACAACCACGACAGACGCTGTGCTGCCAGCCATGCAATGCGAATGCGACGCAAAATTCTAATGAGACCGCACGTCTCGTTTCGTCACAACACTCCACTGTTGCGGTCGGTCGGAATGTTTCCTTCGCGTGCCTCGGCGATTAGCGTACCGGGCCGGCCGGCCGGCCGGGCTCTCGCCGCCCCGCCTCGCCGCGGCGTCAGGTGTACAATCATTTTATGGGACATCCATTTCCGCACGCGGTGTCGGTGAGCAGGAACGGGTCGGCGGATAATTTTATGCCGAACAGCAACCGCAAACTGGGTCGCCCGCCGCATCATCTTTCTGGTGCAACTTTACCGTATCTCTCTCCCTCTCTCTCTCTCTCTCTCTCTCTCTCTCTCTCTCTCTCTCTCTCTCTCTCTCTCTCTCTCTCTCTCTCTCTCTCTCTCTCTCTCTCTCTCTCTCTCTCTCTCTCTCTCTCTCTCTCTCTCTCTCTCTCTCTTTATTAAAAGGGCACTCTAAACATGCGGAAAATGAGCTACACTTGAATTGGCTTTACTGCTAAAACTCTGGGAATTTACTTACCCTGTTGGAAAATTGGAATTATGTTCGTTGATTTGCTTATGTCTTATATCTAAAACGACCCAGCTGAAAATCTCTGTAAATCGCGTCCAAGCTTTCCCGCAGTGCACCCGCGGCGTTCACGATTTCAGAGCGGGTACGGTGCGGCGCGCACTCGCTGTTTGCAAACAGCGCATTTTCGTGCCATTACATTCATGAGCGGCGTGCGTGTGTTTTTGCGTGCACCACGTACTGGCTCACTGCGCGCGTTCCCGCGCAGAAGGGCGCGATTCGGGCGCAAGGCCGCCGCTGGAGCAGCGCTGGAGCAGCGCTGGAGCCGATTGTCTGCTGGAAATGTCTCTGGATTCCCAGTGGGCCGGCCGTCGGGGTCTCTGGGTCGCGGGGTATCTCCGCCCGGTCGGCGGCCTCAGTGCATAATTTGCACATATCGCCGCCAGAGCGGCTTGTCGGTGGGGAGGGGAGGGGAGGGGAAGCCTTGCTCGAAACTGGTTCCTGCGGAAGAGAAGTGTAGCGCTCATAGGGGCCCGCCGGCGTGCCCCTGGCGGCTGATCCCGAACATAGTGCCCTCGTCGCTCTGTCCCCCTCGCTCTCGCGGGTCGTTCCGCAGGGGTGCGAGAGAGACAGAGCGGCGAAAGCACTGCTCGGAGTCGCCCCGCTGGTCCGCCTGTCTCGCGCGTTTTCGTGAGAAATACTCAGCAGCGGCGGGTTTGGCTAATTGGCCCCGCGGTGGGGGACGTCAGATGAGGCGGTTTGAAGCAACGCATCGCCCATCGGCAGCACGCTGTCGGCGGACGCGATGCTGCGCGCCGAGTGCTTCGGAGTGCTGCCAGTGCTGCCCACTGGGGTGGCGAAGCGCCAAGGGTGAAGGCAACAATGGGCGCCGCCGACTTGATATTTTCTTTGTCCTCGGCTGGAGTGGCGAGGGGCGCGCAGGGGCTGGCGGTGCGAGTGAGAGGAACAGGGCGTGGCACCACCAGGGCCTATCCGTCTAAATCAGGCGAATACTAACCGGCCCAAAGCAAGCCCAAACCGAGCCACTTCGATTGCCTGCTGCCATCTATCTCTTTAGCTCCGGTCCAGTGGAACACGCAGGATGGCGTGATGGCAGGAGGCCTCTCTCGCACGCCTCCGGAACGGCCCTCCAGTGCGAAGGAGACAGAGCATCACCCTGTTCGGAACGAGCCTGCTGGACAGCGGGCGGGGCTGTTCTTGGCAGCGGCCCGCGGTCGTCGGGTTGTCAGCCCTGCTTTGGAATATGAATCAGGGATCTACTTTTCCTGTCGCGGCGGGCCGTGGGCCGGCTGCTCATGCCGGCTGTGTGTGATCGGCCACTACTCGTCGAGCTTTTTATGCGTCCATGACCGGAAGTGTCATGGACTCGATGCCCCGCGCCATGCTCCGCCATGCGCCGCCATGCGCCGCCCACCAGCAGGCCGTCACCGTTATGGAGACGTTAGCGAGGCAGCACCGCGCTGCACCGGGGCGGGGGCGACAACGGTGTCAAGTCCTCACGGCTTGAGCGGGGCGCTGCTGCCGACCGCGTCAAGGCGCCGTGTGTGACGGAGCGCCAGCTGCAGCGCGCTATCCGGTCGCGGCACGTGTTGCCCAAACACACACACTGCTCTAATCTGGGGGCTTCCCTCACCGTCGCGCCAACGACAGCTGCAGCCACACCGGGCGGCGCCCGAGACAGCGCGAGCCTGCGTGCCGCGGCCGCCTCGAGCACTCGGTCTGATCAAGTGTTTTCATTGGGGAGCGGGACACGGGACGCGAAGGGCCGCCGCCCTTCCATCGGCCCCTCTGTCAGACTGTCAGCCCCCGCGCCATCAGGCCCTCCAAGGCTGGCCGATGTTTTATTCACGGCCCCACCCAGGTGGCCGTCGTGGCGGCTGATGGCGGTGCAGAACGTCCCTGCCGACGAGGCGCCCAGAAACACCCCTAAAAACCGGCGAAACTTGGCGCCGGCGCCCTGGCTGTTGTTTTGCAATAAGCGGCCGCGGGTTATCCCTCCGCGACTCGGCGACCAGGGCCCGCTGTCGCCTTATTGATAATGCATCGAGGCGCCTCTCTGTATTCATGGACTAGTTGGGCTTGGGCGCGAACGTGCCGGGGGCTGTTTGGAGTGTCGGCGTCACTCGAGGGAGGGCCGGGAATCACTAATCGTGTCGGGGCGTCGAAGCCGCGCGCCGGAAGCGAAGCTCAAATGTCAATCAGGGGACCTCACCACCCACACGGCCGGGACACCCTCCGATGAACCACTGACGATAGCCTGGCGCGCGGAGTATCGCCATCCTGGGGCCCGTCCGCCCTTCCCTTCCTGCCTCGTCTCGGGCCGTGCCCTCGCCGCGACGCGGGGTATGGAAGGCACGCGGCGCTACCCCGCGCGTCACGGTGCGCTTAGCAGAGGGCGCACGGGCCAGCCACCCACCGCGACTAATGGACCTGGGCGGGGGCGGGGCCGCGTGATGGAGCTTCGCCGTCTCCCTGGACGCGAGCGGTGCAGTGTGCTGTGTCTGCAGTCTGCGGGGCGGCAGGGCATGGCGGGGCATGGCACCCCTGGGGCTCGCCGGGGCCGTGCTTCACGCGGCTGCGTTCATTAGATGCACGGCGCGCTGTGCCGGGGGACCCAGAGGCAGAGTGCCTGCTGGAAGACGGGGAGCTGGGCCGTGTGCCGTGTGTGTGCTCGCTGGACCGTGGAGTAGCGACGCGCAGGCCTCTGTGCGAACGGTCCGTGAAAGACAGCCAAGTGGCCTCAAGTCCCCCTGTCGCTGCCGAGCCAATGGACCAGGCCGACGGCACGCTCGGCTGGCTGGCCGTTCATTCGCGCCTACGCCCCAGCGCCCCTCACGCCCTCCCCTCCCCTCACACCTGGAGGCTCAGAGCGGGCTCGGCGCACGGTTGGGTTCACACACGAAATAGGCTGTCCTCTGTGTGGTGTCGGGGCGCAGCAGTAGTGGCTCTGTTTGAACCACGAGAATATTTCCGAGAAAGGGGGCTAATGTATTCAGTCAGCGGCAGTGATTACCTCCCCAGGGAAAAGCAACTCAAAATTTCTTGAATTTATTTAAATTTTTTGAAATTTTTGAAATTTTTCTAATTTTCAGAAATTTTTTTTTAAATTGTAATTTATTTAAAAAATTGCCAAATTTAAGATTTTTTTAAATTTCTTCAAATTACTCATTTTCTCACAATTTTACTATTGTTCGGATGTGGGAAACGGTGTACCCAGGCGCTGGCGATCGTGTTTAACTAAAAATAAATTTTCAAAAATGGAACTCTACACCCCCTCCCCAGTCTTAATGGGGAGGCCTCCTGCTTTACTTCGGTGTTCGGGATGGGAACCGGTGCTATCAGGTAACTGGGGTTAATCCGATCCAGCGACTTCGATATCGTACGCCGGGGGACCCAGTAGGACCCGAGGACGCCGACACGCCTCAAACATGGGCAGAGTAGAGTAAGGCAGAGACGATAGAGAGACAGAGAAAGAAAGAAAGAGAGAGTAGTTTTGGGAGCTTTTGTTTGCGCAGGCTGGTCGGTACCCAAATGGTACACCCGCTGTCCGGCGCTCCCAGACCCGAACATGCAGTCAGTGGGCCAGCTTCAAAGGACTTATCAACTCCATCCGACGAATCGGAATGGACCCACTCGCGACCAATTTCGAGTGGCTGGCTCGATCGGGGATCGAACCAGTGCCGAGGCCAATCCGCCGAAGCGGACTGCTTTTTAGACACCCGGGTGTAATGGCCTGGATTGAGCCTAGACCACTACACCACCCTGACTTGCACGTCTGCCGAGTGTTGGACGACGGGTTTGAGTCGCAGTGGGAGGAAGCCAGTCGAAAAATGAAAGGATTTAATGGGATTCGATCCCCGACCCTTGAAGTCGGGGTCGGACGCCTTAACGCCTTCAGCCACCACGGCTCATGTCTGAGGCCGATTGAAGCGGGTTCTTGAGCAGCGGTCAGAGAAAAAAAGTTGTGAAGCAATAGGAATTGAACCGCCGATCCTCATACCGGGACCGACGCGTTGACACATCCAGCCACCACGGCACATAACGGAGACTGCGCATTGCTGTGGTTTTGAAGCACACTGGGAAGGGCAGTAAAAAATGCATTTTTCGTAATTTTTTTCAAAATAGAATTTTTTAAATTTTCAATAAAATTTTTCAAATATTGCAATGAAATTTTTCATATTTTTCAAGAACATTTTTCAAAATCTTTGCCATTTAAATTTTTGGTGTACATGTATTTGGCCGGTTGTTTCCCCTTCGTTACCCCCTCAGTAAGAGACCCCCCCCCCCCGCGCCGTGTGCGATGCATGTGACGTCGCGTCGTTAGCGAAATTAATACGCCGCCGCTGCCCTCGCGGGAGAGGTGGCCTTAGTGCGGGGGGCGGGCAGAGTTTGTGGTACTTTAGTCCGCAATCGCCCGGAATTTGTTACTTTTTTTCCCGGCCGACTCGGATTTGGGCGCCACCAATGTGATTGCTTATCGTTGAAGGTGAGAGAGTCTCCCCTGTCGCGGTCTTCCTGCCCCCCCTCCCCACCCCTCCCCACCCCACCCCAACCCCCACCCCCACCCCCGCGCCGTTCCGCACCGCGCGCACCCCTGCCAGCCTAATAAGTACACATTCTCGTTTTCCCCACCCCTTGTTTTTTCGCTTTCTCTCTGTCTGCCTCCTACACGCTCACACGCACTCACACACACTCTCACTAGCGCGCGCACACTTCACTGCAGGCTTCCTGATGATGGCGCCTCCCCCTTCCTCCCCCTTTCGCTCCAGCTGCAGTGGTTGTTGTTGTTGTTGTTGTTGTTGTTGCACGCGTGCAGCTTGCTACTCCCTGCGGGGGTGAGGGTGGTGGGTACTTACAGCACCTTACCTCCTCGCCCTCACTCGCGGCATTGACAACAACAGCGCCAGGCTGCTCGGTACTCAGTAGTGAGGAAGTCTTCGGTGGCTTCGGATCTCGCGTTTCCCCGCAGCCGGCGACACGGGAGGAAGGGGGAAAATATGAAAAATCGCGTCTCCTTTGTATCGGGTGCGAGCTCGTTATTCGGACGTGTCGCGTAGCGCGTGTCGGTGGCGTGCCTGTCCTGTCGCCTCAGTGTGTGTGTGCGGGTGCTCTTTCTCTCTTTGTGAACGCGTTCTGGGTTTGGTCCTCACGTGGCTGCCTCCCTGTTGCAGGCTGCCGTCGCCCTTCAACGGCAAGCATGGCGCCGTCACCAGCATCCCGGTGCCCGCGACGTCCACGCCGGTGAGGCGCAACCCGCCGGACAAGGCGCGGCACCTGCTGCCGCCCGGCGCCATCAGCGCCGTGAGCGCCGTGAGCGCGGCCGGCCCGCTCAAGCCCGCCTCCCGCCAGCAGCTCGCGGTCCACCAGCCCCAGCTCCACCTCGCACTCGTTCATCCCCAAGCCCGGCAACCGGGGCTCCCTCACCGAGAAGCACCTCAATGGCAACGGGTGCGTCCCTCAATCAATGGCTGCCCATGCTGTTCTCATCTTCCGTTGTTATTGAAATGATGACCGTGGTGTTGCAGCCGGCAGCACTCCCAGCTGCGCACGCCCAGCGTGGCCAGCCCGTACAGCGCCAACGCGGCGCCGCAGAGCAACGGCAAGAACTCGTCCATGCTGGACAAGTTCAAGCTGTTCAACAGCAAGGACAAGACTGAGAAGATAAAGAGCAGCAGCTCCGGTGAGTGTGGCGTCACGTTGCATCGTGCAGTGCGTCGCGGCGGCCGTGGTCACCTCTGTCTCGTTGTCCGCAGCCACCACCGGGGTGTCGAAGCGCACGTCCAGCTCGAGCGGCTTCAGCTCGGCGCGGTCCGAGCGCAGCGACTCGTCCACCAGCCTCTGCAGCGACGCCAAGCCGTTTTCTCCGGGTAAATTTTGTGGCCAGGAAAAAATGATGTCTTTTGGGGACTGTCTTCAAAAATGCATTATTCAACCCCAGTAACAACATATCGAATAATTATACCGGATCGAGTGAAACTGTGGGTGAAAATTAGGTCCTGCCATAATTCGATATGTTTGTTCCCAGGGTCAAGAGACGCATTTTAAGAGTACAAAAAAAAAATTTGTCGGTTTTCTGGGGTTAGCGACCCGTGGGCTCGGCTTGCCGAATCCCGCGCGGGCCGACTGTTGGGAATGACCCTGTTGCGTTGATTGCCAGGCCCAGGGACTCGACGACGCCCCAGGGCCACTCCCTGCTGCCGAACTACTCCGCCAGCCACGACGCCGCCAGCCCGTGCCCCAGCCCCAAGCCGTCGTTGTCGGGGCTGCGCAGCAAGATCTCGCGCGGCAAGGACGCCAAGCAGGGCCAGCAGGGCTCGCCCAAGAGCAGCGCCAAGGCCGGCGCCAAGCAGCAGCACCGCCAGAGTGGCTCCGTGGTGGGCGTGGGCAGCGCGCTGGTGCCGCAGCGGCCGGCCGAGCACCACCACGACGACGGCCGCCGTGCGTCCCTGCCTCATCCCGCCCAAGGTGTTAGGCACGCCGACGGCGCGGCTCAGCGCGTCCACGCCCGAGCAGGACATGCGGCCGCCTGCCGTGACGCCGGACCGGACGGCCGAACGCACGCCCCAGCATGCGGGACCGCGACAGCGGCGTCAGCGACCTGCGCAGCGGCTCCAACTCGACGGCGTCCTCGCCGCCTGCCAACGGCCCCGGCAGCGGGCCCGGCAGCATGTACAAACGGGTCCCGTGTCGGCCGCTCAGCACGCCCGGCTCCAACGGCCTGCCCAACGGCCTGCCCAACGGGCCCAACGCCACCCCCCACGGCATGCCGGCGCCGCCACAGCCAGGCGCAGGGACGGGCAATCCCCAAGCCCACCGCCGCCGTCAAGGGCACGAGCAAGCCTGCCAGGCCGGATAGCCACCACGGCTCGCTCATCTCGCTCAAGGAGGCCAGCAAGGATCTGGTGATTAAGCCCAGGCAGTCGCCCACCAAGGACGAGGCGGCCCTGAACCACTACAACAACCCCGTGGGACGTTGTCAACTCCATCAACGGCGGCCTCAGCGTGGCGCTCGTCTGCCCCTTGCAGCAGAGCGACCTCAACGACTCCCTTCCAGGACGGACTCCTCCAAGGCGGGACTCGTCCCTCTCCAATTCGACAGGCCACAGCAACTCGTCCGACGGCAGCATCGTGTTTCAGGCCGAGTGACTCTGACTGCAGCAGCATGGTGAGTGCCCCTGCTACTAAATAATTTTGGCTTCAGTAAAGATGGCCTCATGTGGACCATGGACTTGAACATACATTTTTCTTCCTCTAGATCATGAGCAAAGACTCAAACATTTCCAACGGGCCATGCCAACGGCCTCTCCAACGGCCACGCGAACGGCCTCGCCAATGGTCTGCCCAACGGCCACCTCAACGGCAACGGCCATGGCCCATGGTCACGCCCGCCGAGGGCTCCTTCGACGACGAGGACTCGACCATGAACGTGAAGCCGATGCAGCCCCTGCCTGCAAGGGCTACCACCGCACGAGCCGCGGCTTGGTGGCGCCGCAGGGGCAGCCCGCAGGCGAAGTACCCCGCCTACAAGATGGAGCCCAAGCGGTCGTCCGGAGAGGCCGACGTGGAGGCCGACATGTCGTCCGGTAAGAGGAACACACTCCGCATTCGCCCAGGGCGCCGGCCTCTGGCCTTCAAGTCTCTGCGGCAAACGCGCGGGGTATCGCCGTGTGCGGCAGGGGGGTATCCGCAACGCGGGACCACCGTTGCATTGCCAAGTTCAAAGCTTGAGGTTCCAACTGCCAGCCTTGGGGTGGATATGTGTGGATTCACATCCGTGACTCGCATGTGGCGGTTTAAGTAATCACGTGACAACCCTCTCTCTTTCCAGGGTACATGTCGGAACGGGCGACGTGCTGCGGAGGCGGTCCAACCAGTGCGGGCTGCCCGACGTCGCGGACGGCTACATGTCGGAGGGTGGTCATGGCGCCATAGCGTACCGCGGCGCGCACGACAACCACAACCAGTGAAGTACCGCCCGGTTCAATGGTGTCTGTGAGCGGGGGCCGTGTAGCAGCCCCTCCCACCGCCCCTCCACGCAGCACCCCTCGGTGCGGGTCGAGCGCCGCGCATTTCGAGATGGCTTTGAAACGGCTCTGCTTCCTCCGCCCTCTGTGTCCCGCCCTCCGTCCGCCCGCCCCTACCGGGGAGGACTGGAGGAAGCACCGGGTAGGGAAGCATGAGCGCACAGCGCACAGCAGCTAGCAGCGGAGGCCAGGGAATTTCCCCCTCTCGGAACACGGGCCGCCGTGCATCTGGAGAATGTCTGGAGGGAGGGGCGTGGTCTGTAGCTGGATCGGGGTCGTGGCTAGAAACGGCGGTCGCCGCCCCGCGCGCATAGCCCTAGCCTAGGGGTGTGTTCCGCCACAGTTGCTTCACAGCCACTGTCGGGGGGCCCGTTCCGTCTTTGCTGGTTGCGATGCCCGTCCCGTCGACCCGTTTCGTTTTCATTCCAATTCCTAGCCCCCTCTCGCTCTCCCTCTCTCTCTCTCTCTCTCTCTCTCTCTCTCTCTCTCTCTCTCTCTCTCTCTCTCTCCTCTCTCTCTCTCTCTCTCACACTCTCTCCCTCTCTCTCCCCCTCTCTCTCCTCTCCTCTCTCTCTCCCTCCCCTCCTCTCTCCTCCTCTCTCTCTCTCTCTCCTCTCTCTCTCTCCTCTCTCTCTCGCTCTCTCTCCCCTCTCTCTCCCCCCTTCAATCATGCGGCCAGTCCGGCGCCCGATCACTCACCCCCCCTGCGCCCTTTGTAGCCTGTCGAGACCCGCCGCAGATCGCGGCCAGGATTGCTCTCCACTTTGCGGAGAGGGGGAGAGAGAGAGAGAGGAAGGGGGGCTGGAAGAAAAAAGACGCAAGGCTTTTCGTTTTGAAATTCAAAAAGATCTCTCTCTTTGTCCTCTCTCTCTCTCCTCTCTCTCTCTCTCTCTCTCTCTCTCTCTCTCTCTCTCTCTCTCTCTCTCTCTCTCTCTCTCTCTCTCTCTCTCCCTCTCTCTCTCTCTCCTCTCTCTCTCTCTCTCTCTCTCTCTCTCTCTCTCTCTCTCTCTCTCTCTCTCTCTCTCTCACTCTCGTTTTTCCTGAGTGCTGGCGGCGCTGTGGCAGAAAGGAAGGGCGATACCTGGGGTGGGAATTAATAAGGTACTGCCCCAACAGCGTTACCAACTCTAAAAGGAGGGGGGAGGGGGGAGGTCAGCAGCGCGTGGCAGTTGATTCCGCCCCCTCCGTGCGGCCGGCAGCACACACGCAAACACTGGGGCGGTGGGGCTGGGGTTGGGGGGTGGGGGCAGGCCGGCCAGAGTAAAATACCGCTTGCTGCTTGCTGTTGTCCAGTAGTCGCGTCGAGGGCGTCGCGCCGCTGCCACGTCGTCGCGGTCGTGTTGGCTTTGTCTAGCCGCCGGTCCGCGCCAGTGAACCGCGCTTCCGCGGCCAAACAGAACACGGCCCTAAGGCACAGCCTCTTTGGCACGGCCTCTTTGACAGCCTTGCGACACAGCACTGTGGCACGGCCCTCTGTGTAAACTCTGGCTCCGCATGCGCGCTCAGCGTGGCCGGCCGCGCCGCAGGGACCGCTCGCCGTGGCCGCCACGCTGGACTACTCCACCGCCAGGACCTCGAGGACGACCGCGAGGTACGCCGCAGAGCGAGCCGCCGTGGCCGAGCTCCACCTGTGCGCTCCACGAGTGTTTTGCTGGGGGGAGAGAAGTACATGCAAGTTGGATCGGTGTCGCTGGGAGGGCAAGGACTTCTGCCCGTCCACCCAACAGTGGCGCGGTCGCTACAACTACCTATACTACCGTCCTCCAAAAGAATCCGACCCCCCCAATGGCGATACTCCCTGCGCGAGGTCGTTGTCCGATGCTGCCCCCTGGCGGCGAATCTTGCGTCAGGTGCAACTCGGCTGCCCACTTCGCATTTTAAAAATCGCTAGGATTCTTGACTTTCGCACCAGCGCACGACAATACCAGTCCCGTCTCGACTCAGAAACTTGGCAGACATTGAAAGACACCCCACGCACGATATACAGCCCAACAGAACTCAGAAAACGGTCAAAATTCGGTAGTAAGGTTATGGCAGTACCATGACGTCATTCCCCCGACAGATATGGCTTATCTCAGCGTTTACGGACGGCCCCTTGTTAGAAGGGAGGCACGAGTGCACTCGTGCGGGTGTCCACTACACCCCCGCGTCAGGTGTAAACGCCTTTTCTGGGGTTCTCCAAAGGCTTCTACCCGACCGGCAGAGGGCAGAGGAGAACGACCTTCAGCGTGTCACAAGCGTTACCGGACGGCCCCCCGTTAAAAGGGAGGCACGAGAGCACTCGTGCGGGTGTCCACTACACCCCCGCGTCAGGTGTAAACGCCTTTTCTGGGGTTTTCCAAAGGCTTCTACCCGACCGGCAGAGGGGCAGAGGAGAAGGACCTTCAACGTGTCACAAGCGTTTACGGACTGCCCCCCGTTAAAAGGGAGGCACGAGTGCACTCGTGCGGGTGTCCACTACACCCCCGCGTCAGGTGTTAACGCCTTTTCTGGGGTTTCTCCAAAGGCTTCTCCCCGACCGGCAGAGGGGCAGAGGAGAACGACCTTCAGCGTGTCACAAGCGTTTACGGACGGCCCCTCGATAAAAGGGAGGCACGAGTGCACTCGTGCGGGTGTCCACTACGCCCCCGCGTCAGGTGTAAACGCCTTTTCTGGGGTTCTCCAAAGGCTTCTACCCGACCGGCAGAGGGGCAGAGGAGAACGACCTTCAGCGTGTCACAAGCGTTTACGGACGGCCCCCCGTTAAAAGGGAGGCACGAGTGCACTCGTGCGGGTGTCCACAACACCCCCGCGTCAGGTGTTAACGCCTTTTCTGGGGTTCTCCAAAGGCTTCTCCCCGACCGGCAGAGGGCAAGAGGAGAACGACCTTCAGCGTGTCACAAGCGTTTACGGACGGCCCCTCGATAAAAGGGAGGCACGAGTGCACTCGTGCGGGTGTCCACTACGCCCCCGCGTCAGGTGTAAACGCCTTTTCTGGGGTTCTCCAAAGGCTTCTACCCGACCGGCAGAGGGGCAGAGGAGAACGACCTTCAGCGTGTCACAAGCGTTTACGGACGGCCCCCGTTAAAAGGGAGGCACGAGTGCACTCGTGGCGGGTGTCCACTACGCCCCCGCGTCAGGTGTAAACGCCTTTACTGGGGTTCTCCAAAGGCTTCTCCCCGACCGGCAGAGGGGCAGAGGAGAACGATCTTCAGCGTGTCACAAGCGTTTACGGACGGCCCCTCGTTAAAAGGGAGGCACGAGTGCACTCGTGCGGGTGTCCACTACACCCCCGCGTCAGGTGTCAACGCCTTTTCTGGGGTTCTCCAAAGGCTTCTACCCGACCGGCAGAGAGGCAGAGGAGAACGACCTTCAGCGTGTCACAAGCGTTTACGGACGGCCCCTCGTTAAAAGGGAGGCACGAGTGCACTCGTGCGGGTGTCCACTACGCCCCCGCGTCAGGTGTAAACGCCTTTTCTGTGGCTCTCCAAAGGCTTCTCCCCGACCGGCAGAGGGGCAGAGGAGAACGACCTTCAGCGTGTCACAAGCGTTTACGGACGGCCCCCCGTTAAAAGGGAGGCACGAGTGCACTCGTGCGGGTGTCCACTACACCCCCGCGTCAGGTGTAAACGCCTTTTCTGGGGTTCTCCAAAGGCTTCTCCCCGACCGGCAGAGGGGCAGAGGAGAACGACCCCCAGCGCGTCACAAGCGTTTACGGACGGCCCCTCGTTAAAAGGGAGGCACGAGTGCACTCGTGCGGGTGTCCACTACACCCCCGCGTCAGGTGTAAACGCCTTTTCTCGGGTTCTCCAAAGGCTTCTCCCCGACCGGCAGAGGGGCAGAGGAGAACGACCTTCAGCGTGTCACAAGCGTTTACGGACGGCCCCTCGTTAAAAGGGAGGCACGAGTGCACTCGTGCGGGTGTCCACTACGCCCCCGCGTCAGGTGTAAACGCCTTTTCTGTGGCTCTCCAAAGGCTTCTCCCCGACCGGCAGAGGGGCAGAGGAGAACGACCTTCAGCGTGTCACAAGCGTTTACGGACGGCCCCTCGTTAAAAGGGAGGCACGAGTGTACTCGTGCGGGTGTCCACTACGCCCCCGCGTCAGGTGTAAACGCCTTTTCTGTGGCTCTCCAAAGGCTTCTCCCCGACCGGCAGAGGGGCAGAGGAGAACGACCTTCAGCGTGTCACAAGCGTTTACGGACGGCCCCCCGTTAAAAGGGAGGCACGAGTGCACTCGTGCGGGTGTCCACTACACCCCCGCGTCAGGTGTAAACGCCTTTTCTGGGGTTACAGAATGCTTTTTTCAAACGGCAGAGACGCAGTGGCGTCACAAGCGTTTACGAACGGCCCCTCGTAAAAATACTGGTGTGCGCTGGACTTGGTCTGGTTACTACTATGCACTGCTGTGTATTTTTTTTTTATTTCTGTTCCAATCTTAAAAAAAAAAAAATTTTTTGTTGCTGTGGATGTTGTAACTAACAAAGTGTTTGTGAGGCGGAAGGACAATTTAATGTTGTGAAATTGAAACAAAAAAATAAATTTATTTCCGTGACACTATTCTGTACAGGCCCATCACAGCATAATTTGAGTTCATAATGATGTACATTGAAATTTGTTTTGAATCCATAATGATGCACATTGAAAGTACTAGTGCAAAGAGAGAAGTTACGTATTCCATACGTAATTATTCGAAAAAGAGCATATCTTGTCACTTAAAAACTTAATAACTTGAAAGAAGGGAACACGATTGAAAATTCAGTAGGACGTTGGTCCTCCCTGTGCGGCGATGACCTGCTCCAAGCGGCGTCTCATCGACGCAACAAGCCTTGCGACCTTCTCGCGGCCGTTCCGGCCATACAGGCCCCACTCTTCCTCCACATGGGCCCGGAGGGCCTCTCTTGTCCGCTCTGCCCTGTTGTCCCAACCGTCCACCAGCCTAGCCCACACATTCTCAATGGGATTGAGGTCAGGTGAGTATGCTGGCCAGTAGATGACCTGCGATGGAAAAATAAGTAGAGTTGCATTAAAATGATTTTATTGGTGACAAAGCTGGGCCAAGAGTCGGTCCCCGCCACACAGCGAGCCGCGTACTCCAGCACATTACAAGGGGTAAACAGATAAATAAGTGGAAAATGTAAAACATGAATCTTACTTCAACGTCAGGCTGCGCAGCAAGGAAGTCCATGGACCGACGGGCAGTGTGAATGGAGGAGTTGTCCTGCATGAACCTTATTGGCTCGCCGGGATGCAGCGCCCTGACGGTTGGCAGGAACACGTCGCGCAGTATGCCCACATACTCTTCAGAATTGAAGTGGGCGCTAGTGGGCACCATCGCGACGCATCCGTCCCGTGCAGAGATGCATCCCCAATACCCTGCCGTGACGCGGCCACTGGTGGAGGTCTGAACAATGTTCTCCTCAGCATACCTAAAAAAAATATATATATATATTTTGGACAATCATGAAAATCGAGGGGAGGAGGGGTGTCTTGAAAGCAAAAATTCATCGTAGCTGTGCAGCACCGAGGGACGTGAATTCAAGGTGGCACGGCGAGGAAGAGGGGGGGGGGGCTTTCTTTGCCGGAAACTCACCTAGTTCCAGGGCGCCGCCAGACGGTGACGCGGCCGTTCTCGTCCGACCGCCATGTCTTTTCGTCGGACCAATAAATTGAATCCCAGTATTCCTGGGCGCGTCCGACGTTTTCATGGGCAAACTGAAGCCGAGCTTCCCTGTGGTTGTCTTTCAGTCTAGTCTTCTCAGCCGCCTTCCGACTGCGGAGCCCATCCGCACGACACCTAAAATAAAGAAAATGAATTAGGAACTCTTAAATACAGATAACTAGACAAAGTATCCTTTCTTTGACTGCTAGCCCCAATCTTTATACCGGGTGTTTTTTAGAATTTACACGGCAGTGCAATAGGTTGCCTGCCACCCAGGCGGAGCCGCTCCCGCGCCAGCCACGGCAGCCCTAATCTCATGGCTCGGCGACGCCGCACAGTTGGCCACAAGTTCGGCGCAGGCGGCTAAAACTCTCAACGCGTTTTGGGCTCCAGAGTCGCTAAACAGGACTCGAACCGAACGTGTGACCCTTCCAAAAGATTCCGTTTTCGGAGAGCAATCCATAAGCGGGCACACGTTCGGTTCGAGTCCCATTTCGCGACTCTGGATCTCAAAACACGTCCGCGATTTTGACCGCCTCCACTGGTCTTCTGGCCCACTGTGCGCCTGCGGCTAAGCGGGTGGGGGAGGTGGGAGAGGAGTGAAGTGGGAGTGCTCGCTGACACACTCCGCGAAAGGGACGCGAAAGACAGTGGCGGATCCAGAGGCGGCCTTTGGGGGGGGGTGGCAAAGTAGCGCTTTTTGCCTACTTACAGGGGCAAAGTAGCACTTTTTGTTTATCTTTCAAGCGGCTATCTAGGTGCTATGGGGGGGGGAGGGGGAATACCTTCCCCCCTCTGTATCCGCGCCTGGCGAAAGAGAGACGTGGCATGGAGGGGGTGGAGACGCGGGGTAGTCGCGGACTCGCAGGGGTTGTCGCGGAAGCAGTCGCGTAGGACACCAAGGGTGGAGTAGAGCAGGGGTCTCCAACTCAGGCCCGGCGGGCCATGTGGCCCGGCTGGGCCCGCGGGCCCGAGCCCGGGCCAGCGCTACTGCTGCCTCAGCTAGCCGCCGCTCTTCCCCCACTCCCGATCTCGAAGCGCGTTTCTGATGTCCAGCCGTCCCCCACTCCGCCCGCCAGTACCCCCACCCCGCTACCCACTACCTCTCTCTCTCGCTCCGGGCGGGCCACAGCAGGCCCGGCTTGGCCCGCCTGGCTCGCGGGCCAACGAGTTGGAGACCCCTGGAGTAGAGGAAAAGCTGCTTCGCCGAGCAATGTTGCCTGGCGCGGGGACGGCTCTGCCTGGGCGGCAGGCCAGGCTACGTGCGAAGCGGCGGTGCGCGTTAGTGGCATGACCAGTTACAAATGCAACTGATAACATCCTCCCGCCCCCGCCCTCTCCCCCGCGTCTCCCCGATCCTTCGCCTCTAGTTTTATTCGGCCAAAACCTGGGCCATGCCTGGGCCCACAGACTGATTCCGAACAGGCCTGCTGTCGCTCCGTCTCTCTCACACTCTTGAGGTAATTGCGTGCGAGTGCGAGAGAGACAAGGCGAGCACAGGGCTGCTTGGAATTAATTTTCAGGAGGGAGACGAGGACACACGACGACACGTTAGACAATCTGCCGACTGATTTCAAAGGATCATTTCGTCGCTGTCTTTCTCGCACCTCTTAGGGACGCACCATGAGTGCGAGAGAGCCAGAGCGACGAAACGATTCTTCGGAATCTGGCCCCTGGTATCTCTCGCATCCCCCGCCTTGCCTCGCCGCGCAAACAAAAACCAAAACAAACTGCCCCGCAGGCACGGACGCCCCGGACAACTGCGCACAGTGGGCCAGAAGACAGATGCAGGCGGCCTAAACTCTAGACGCGTTTTGAGTTCCAGAGTCGCTAAATGGAACTCGAACCGAACTTGTGACCGCACCAATGGATTGCTCTCCGAGCGAGGAATCCATGGGGGGGGAGGGGGGGTCACACGTTCGGTTCAAGTCCTGTTTAGCGACTCTGGAGCTCAAAACGCGTCTAGAGTTTTGGCCACCTGCGCCGGTCTTCTGGCCCACTGTGCCGCGGTGAGCGTCCGAGGCGGACATGATCGCACAGGGACCGTCCGTCCGGCTCGCCGAACGCGTCCGCTGGCCGGCTAGCAGACGACGAACGCCAGGCGCACGAAACCTGCGCTTGTTGCAGAGGATTGCCCGGAGACATAAACAATGAAAAACAAAAACCATCAGAAAATGTCAGCTCACCTTCTCCGCGCCGTAGTCATTGATGCTGGATAGTCAGGGAACAGCTCTCTCACGACGCTCGTGACGGCCCTCTTCTTGGACGCGTCGACACTGGCCACGAGGTCGGCGTCCTCCTCCCTGGTGGTTGCGCGAGGGCGTCCCGTCTTGGGCCGTGTAGCCAGGTTGCCAAGGCCGCCTTCGTCGCCCCGCTGCGCCCACATCTTGATGGCCGACCGCTTGAGTGTCACTAAAGGGTGCCGCTCGATGTTGTTCCATGTCCAACCCTGCGAGCGCAGAGTGTAGATCAGCGCCCGCTCTGGCTCCGTTGAATACCCCTGACGTAACATTGTGCTGGTGAACCGAACTCTGAGCAACTCTGAGCCATCCACGCGATCATTCCACAGGAACACTAAATTGCGACGTTGCCACCTCGGCGCACATCTCGACGAAGAAATCGATATATTTTTTTAAACGGATAAAATTAACTGTTTAATAAGTCCTGAAGCTGCAAAAGTTTATTGACTTTATCTTACCATTGAGTGCGGCGACGGACTTGATTCATTTCTGTGTGTCGGTAAATTTCTAACTTTCTGCGCATCGAAATGACAGTAAATACGGCAACGTCGCTTGTAAGATTGTTTCGGAGACGAGCGAACGAAGCGGCAAGCGGCTGGAGGCGGAACAGAGAGGGAGGGGTATGAGAGGCGAGGGTGGGGGGGAAAGGTAGCGCAGCGCAGCCAGCGGAGTCCGTGCGGTGGAAGGAGGCGAGAAGAGAGGGGGAAGAGAGGGAGCACCCGGCGGCACCGCAGTCTTGGTTCGGCTGCAAGCCAGAACGTGTCGTCTGCACTCGAGGTAAGTTGAGCTCTGTAATTTTTCATTCAATATACTTTGTGAACCTATGACACAGCCATGGCCGGCAAACTGCAGACTAGATTCGTTTCGTCGCTTCGTCTCTGTTGCTCTAATGGTTCGCCCCGAATGCGTGTGAGAGAGACAGAGCTATGAAAGCGTCTCTTCTTATTTGCGTTGTCGGCTTCTGTAGTCAAGTGCACGTATTTGTTGTGGGCTTGAGCGACCCCGCACGCGCTCTCGCTGGTGGACGTGGTCCCAGCCCGGACAGTCACCTGATTCCGAGTCGTTTCAATCGGTTGCAATCGTTTCGTCGCTATGTCTCTCTCTCTCTCTCTCTCTCTCTCTCTCTCTCTCTCTCTCTCTCTCTCTCTCTCTCTCTCTCTCTCTGTCGTTCCTCTCCGAGATGCTCCATGAGTGCGAGAGAGACAGACCGACAAAACGGTCGTTCGGAATCAGGCGGCTGGCAGGCCGGGCCGAGCGGCAGCAGCTGCCTGGGGAGCAGAAGTGTGTGGTGACGTCGCCGCGTGGAACCCGTCTTCGGCTTGTATCGCCGTTTCGTCTCAGCTTCAAAACAAACTGTCCCTTTGATTAATGTGGGCGAACGGCGGGTGAGGCAGCATTGTGTTTAGTAACCGAGCTGTTGTACGGGCCGGACGGCGGACCGACGCAGGCGGCCAAAACTAACGCGTTTTGAGCTCCAGAGTCGCTAAACGGGACTCGAACCCAACGTATGACCCCGCCAGTGGATTGCTCTCCGAACGCGGATTCCATTGGTGGGGCCACACGTTCGGTTCGAGTCCCATTTAGCGACTCTGGAGCTAAAAACGCGTCCGGGATTTTGACCGCCTCCACTGGTGTTCCGGCCCACTGTGCTGCCTCTGTCTAAACGCCGTCACCGTGCCTCTGCTCGCGACCCGATACGTACGCGTCGAGAAAAGCGTCAGGTGCGAGGGGCTAGGTTTCGAACCTCGGGTGGGCCACGCGCGAGGGGAAATTCACTAGGGGTAAATTGCGTACACCTGGATCACGATTACGTGGATTACGTGTGATCACGTGGATTACGTGTGGATCATGTTAAACGCGTACACGGATTACGTGCAGTGTATTCCCCCTCGGCCACGCGGCAAGAGGCGGGCTTGTCGCTGCTCCGATATTGTTTTTAATTTTCGGTACGGCTACAGAATGGGTCATGCGATTGGCCGTTAGCAGTATCGGGTGTTTCAGTAAATACACGCCAGTCTGATGGGTTGCCTGCCGCTCAGGCGAAGCCGCTCCCGCGGCAAGCACACAGTGGGCCAGAAGACCGCCTCAGGCGGTCGAAACTCGAGACGCGTTTTGAGCTCCAGAGTCGCTAAATGGGACTCGAACCGAACGTGTGACCCCACCAATGGATTGCTCTACGAACGAGGAATCCATTGTTGGGGTCACACGCTTCGAGTCCTGCAGGCAACCCATCAGACTACCGTGTTGGAAAAATGAATTTTGACACCTTAGGTACACCCTAAATGTTTGTGTAGAATTTTGTACGTGTCACCTGCACGGTTTGTGCATGCGGGAAATTTGCATAATATTATACGTAAAAATGCATAAATTTATGCAAATTCGTGCTCAATTTTATGCAAAACGTCACGCAGGTTTAAAATCATGCATCACCACGTACAAAATTCTACATAAACATTTAGTGTGTACGGAGAGTGAAAGCCGATGTCTGGCTTCCGTTCAGGCTCGCTGTCGGCTAGGCCCACCCCACGTGGACAACAGAGGCTGCGATTTAAGAGCGTTGGGCTGCGGGCTTGAATCCGTGCTCCTGTGGCTGCGCGCGCCTGAACCACACGCTTAAAACCTTAAAAAGTATTTTGAGCATATGTAAGCTACAAACTTTTAGTTTGTTATATGAAAAATTTGTTCGTAAATTACGAACTATTTTCTTTGTGAGCTTATGTATGCTCAAAATACTTTGTTATAACAAGCTACTTTTGTTTGTAAGACCTGAAATAGTTTGTAAGGTTTTCTCAGTGCATAGGCCACCAATCATACTGATCTAAGTGTCCTGCACTGTGCTAACAATATTTATTTGTTCTGTGCAACAGGCCGGTTGTTGTGTTGCGTCTTCATGGCTTCGAGACCAGTGACTCGCAGTTCGTTGAAGCGGAATGCGATTTCAAACCAGCCTGTAAGTATTGTCGAATAGGGTGAATATGCTCATGGTGTCATTAATTTGTGGATAGTTGTTAGGCCACTCCTAGGACTCCTACACACTAAATGTTTATGTAGAATTTTGTACGTGTCACCTGCACGATTTTGTGCATGCGGGAAATTTGCATAATATTATACGTAAAAATGCATAAATTTATGCAAATTCGTGCTCAATTTTATGCAAAACGTCCCGCAGGTTTAAAATCATGCATCACCACGTACAAAATAATAAACATTTTGTGTGTAGGGAATATTTTTTCACCAGTGAACTGGTGAAGCGTAAACGTCCAGGTTCGAGGACAGAGACCTCATTCGGGCTCACTGCTACGCCGAAAAGCAGCCCGACGCTACGGAGCGACCAGCCCGAGCCCGGCTCGGCCCGAGGGAAGCAGCCCGGCCCGGCACAGTGGGCCAGAAGACCGGCGCAGGCGGCCGAAACCCTTGACGCGTTTTGAGCTCCAGAGTCGGCAAACGTGCCTCGAACCGAACGTGTGACCCCACCAATGGATTCCCCCTACGGAGAGCAATCCATTGGTGGGGTCACACGTTCGACTCGAGTCCCATTCAAGAGACTCTGGAGCTCAAAACGCGGTAGAGTTTCGGCCGCCTGCATCCGTCTTCTGGCCCACTGTGCCCGGCCCGAGCTTCGTGTCAAGAGCCAGCACGGTCTGCGCGGCAGCGCCTGCCTGCCAGCTCGGCCTGTGCATCTTCTGTCTCCGTGTGGAGCAGCCCGACGCAGTGAGCCCGAATGAGGTCTCTGTTCGAAGATAATTGGCATTTTTAATTGGCTTCCGCGCCGATGAGTTAGGCAACCCACAGCGCTTGCCTGTGCAGCGGGCTGCCTACCTTACCGCCTAGGCTCGCCGTGCGCACAGTGGGCCAAAAGATCGGCGCAGGCAGCCGCAATTTTAGACCCGTTTTAAGCTCCAGAGTCACTAAACAGGACTCGAACCGAACGTGTGACCCCACCTATGGATTCCTCGTTCATACAGCAAACCATCGGTGGGGTCACACGTTCGGTTCGAGTCCCATTTAGTCACTCTAGAGCTCGAAACGCGTGTAGAGTTTTGGCCGCCTGCGCCGGTCTTTTGGTCCACTGTGGTGTGCCGCGTAGATGACACGTGACCGGAGTACCCTAACTACATTAACACAATAAGCATGCATATTAACCCACGTAAATGAACAATTAAATTCATTTAGTGACTAAAATGTCATAAACTCCGATAACATTGTCCTCGAACCTGTCGTAACCAGGTATTTTACTTTTCTTTAGGTTTGCGACGTTGACCCCAGGCACAAGGGTCACATTGTCGGTGAGACCAAGAATGCCAAGACTGCCAAGTTGGCAGCGGAACCCGAGGCAGTCAAGCTCGCAGTGCAGGACGCCAGGCGCGAGGAGGCGGCCAAGCACGCCGAGGCGGTGAAGCTTGCCGTCGAGGACGCCAGGCGCGAGGAGGCGGCCAAGTACGCCGAGGCGGTGAAGCTTACCGTCGAGGACGCCAGGCGCGAGGAGGCGGCCAAGTACGCCGAGGCGGTGAAGCTTGCCGTCGAGGACGCCAGGCGCGAGGAGGCGGCCAAGTACGCCGAGGCGGTGAAGCTTGCCGTCGAGGACGCCAGGCGCGAGGAGGCGGCCAAGTACGCCGAGGCGGTGAAGCTTGCCGTCGAGGACGCCAGGCGCGAGGAGGCGGCCAAGTACGCCGAGGCGGTGAAGCTTGCCGTCGAGGACGCCAGGCGCGAGGAGGCGGCCAAGCACGCCAAGGCCATCGAGCTTGTCATGGAGGACGCCAGGCAGCGCAGGCATGGGGATGAGGCCCACCATGCCGAAGCGGTCAGGTTGGCCGTAGAGGAAGCCAGGCGCGACGAGGTGGCCAAGCACGCTGAGACCGTGAAGGTTGCCATGGAGGTCGCCAGGCTCGAGGAGGCGGCCAGACTTGCCCTGCAGGATCGCCGGTCGATGCTTGAATACAGGGTAAGTGTGACTGTAGTGTGACTTTTACTCGATGTTCAGCTAAGTGTCTAATTACTCTGCCCTCTCCCTAAATCCCTCACGCCCGCCCACTTTCTAATTGTATTTTTCTGTGCAGGACAAAGAGACTCAGACCGCACCAACTAAGCATCACTCGGCGGACGCAGCGGTCCAGGCAGACCAGAAGTCGGCCTTAGAGTGTGAAACCCAGGTAAGGCGGTGGGTCATTTTGGGCACTGATTGTCACTCCATGGCACCCGTAGAGTAGGCAACCCCATTTGCCTCACGGTTTGGCAAGCGTTTGCGGGCGAGCCTCGACGCACCGGACATGCAGCCGGTTGGGGGGGGGGGGGGGGGGGGAATAGGTCATTGGCATGCAACCCTTGTCTCAAAGAGAATTTTCTCGGTTTTCAGGAACAACTTGACGCTGCGATTGGCCAACTGGAAAGTCCTCTTCTAAAGGAATTCGCGAAAGCCGCTCGTGAAAACCCGCTTGTTAAACAATTTCTTATGGTGAGAAATATTAAATTAATTTCATGTTTCTTTTTCATTTAAATAAATATGCTAACTTTTTTCGTTCCTTTCCCCCACAGGGTCATCTAGGTTTGGGAGAAATATTTATGCACCCGACCATGTATTTTGAGTTGGCCACGACGGAGCTCAAGGGGCAGGCAATGCAGCCGATGACGTGGCAACGTCTTTTCGCTGCAGGGAAGCGCGCATTGAACCCACCAAGTTACAAGCGTCTTTACGACCTAATGGATACGGACAACGGCCGCCATCTGTTGGCCATCGTTTTTACGTTTGTCGGTGGTATAGTCTTGCGACCTGAGCCTCAGCATCCATTGGGGAGCAACTTCGAAATGCGACCAGCAGCATTTTTGATTTGCCTAAGGAATACAAAGTGAGTAAAATTAATTGCGTCTAACTGCCTCCATGATTTGATATTTCTCACAGCAAGCAAAACTTTATACGGTAATGTTCTTTTTCTCCAGGGAACTATTACTGAAGTTTCAAGGGGCTCAAAGTCCTTCAACTGTCCTCTTTGCTGTCAAGTGAAACTTAACAAGAATGCAAAGCAGCACATCGTGACAAGAAAGTGTGAAGAGGACAGTAACGTTTCTGATGAAATGCGTGACAAGATAGCTTTTGAAATCAGAAACAATAGATTCTTTATCCAAGAGAGGCAATTAGAGCAACTTAAAAATTATTTAAATAAGCAGGATATGCTCTCTTTACAAGTGGTTATAATGTGTCTAGGAGGGATTATTTTAGATTCCAATTATGCCCCGATAGGCCTTTACAGTGTCGTGTCAAGAAAGTAAATTGCTTTCTGTGTTTTTTTTTTTGTTTTTTTTTTTTGGTTTTCTATACCTTTGAAAATTTTCATAGATTTAAACAAAAACCTTTGTTTGTTAGGAAAAATTTTCAGAAGAGGAATTTACTAATAAAACATTCTTCGATCACAATTATATTTTTGCCACATATCCTGCCATACCTGAAAAAAACATCATTTTACTACAGCTATAACGTTTTCTATTTCACACATGATACAACAACAACCAAACGGCACCACATAAAGTTCTTTTCAAACCATTAAAGAAAAAGATTTAAAAACCATAAACAGTCTAAAAGTAAATTAGTAAGGGCGTTTCCTTGAAGCCCCCTCTGCAGCATTCCACAAACACTTAAAAAACAAAAAGATTTACGCATGCTGCAAGGGTGTACTAAACATGAACCCAAGGACACGCACAACAGTATATTAAGAAGGGCCGTCCGTAAACGCTTCTGGCACCAGTGCCCCTCTGCCGCTTGGAAATAAACCTTTTTCCGAACCATAAAAAAAGCGTTTACATCTGAAGCGGGGGTGTAAAAGACAACCAACCGGGTCCACAAACGCGTCCCTTTACACGAGAAACCGTCCGTAAACGCCTGTGGCGCGCCGAGGGTCGTTCTCCTCTGCCCCTCTGCCGGTCGGGGAGAAGCCTTTGGAGAACCCCAGAAAAGGCGTTTACACCTGACGCAGGGGTGTAAGGGACACCCGCACGAGTGCACTCGTGCCTCCCTTTTAACGAGGGGCCGTCCGTAAACGCCTGTGGCGCGCCGAGGGTCGTTCTCCTCGGCCCCACTGCCTGTCGGAAGAAACCCACAGCCGGGAGGAAGCGTTTGGAGAACCCCAGAAAAGGCGTTTACACCTGACGCGGGGGTGTAGTGGACACCCGCACAAGTGCACTCGTGCCTCCCTTTTAACGAGGGGCCGTCCGTAAACGCTTGTGACACGCTGAAGGTCGTTCTCCTCTGCCCCTCTGCCGGTCAGGGAAAGCCTTTGGAGAACCCCAGAAAAGGCGTTTACACCTGACGCGGGGGCGTAGTGGACACCCGCACGAGTGCACTCGTGCCTCCCTTTTAACGGGGGGCCGTCCGTAAACGCTTGTGACACGCTGAAGGTCGTTCTCCTCTGCCCCTCTGCCGGTCGGGGAGAAGCCTTTGGAGAGCCACAGAAAAGGCGTTTACACCTGACGCGGGGGCGTAGTGGACACCCGCACGAGTGCACTCGTGCCTCCCTTTTAACGAGGGGCCGTCCGTAAACGCTTGTGACACGCTGAAGGTCGTTCTCCTCTGCCCCTCTGCCGGTCGGGGAGAAGCCTTTGGAGAGCCACAGAAAAGGCGTTTACACCTGACGCGGGGGCGTAGTGGACACCCGCACGAGTGCACTCGTGCCTCCCTTTTAACGAGGGGCCGTCCGTAAACGCTTGTGACACGCTGAAGGTCGTTCTCCTCTGCCCCTCTGCCGGTCGGGGAGAAGCCTTTGGAGAGCCACAGAAAAGGCGTTTACACCTGACGCGGGGGTGTAGTGGACACCCGCACGAGTGCACTCGTGCCTCCCTTTTAACGGGGGGCCGTCCGTAAACGCTTGTGACACGCTGAAGGTCGTTCTCCTCTGCCTCTCTGCCGGTCGGGTAGAAGCCTTTGGAGAACCCCAGAAAAGGCGTTTACACCTGACGCGGGGGTGTAGTGGACACCCGCACGAGTGCACTCGTGCCTCCCTTCTAACGAGGGGCCGTCCGTAAACGCTGAAATAAGCCATATCTGTCAAGGGGGAATGACGTCATCGACTGCCATAACCTTACTACCCGAATTTTGACCGTTTTCTGAGTTCTGTTGGGCTGTATATCGTGCGTGGGGTGTCTTCTCAATGTCTGCCAAGTTTCTGAGTCGAGACGGACTGGTATTGTCGTGCGCTGGTGCGAAAGTCAAGAATCCTAGCGATTTTAAAATGCGAAGTGGGAAGCCGAGTTGCACCTGACGCAGATTCGCCGCCAGGGGGCAGCATCGGACAACGACCTCGCGCAGGGAGTATCGCCATTGGGGGGGTCGGATTCTTTTGGAGACGGTAGTACCACCAGGAGGGTGTAGTTTGCCCTGTCACATTGCGCCCCAGTTTATTTACTACAGCCCAAGTGGACAATATTGACCACAATCTTGCATCTACAAATGCAAAGAGCAGTTTTCACACAGTAAATCTAAGTTACCGTTTTGGTACCACCAAATCAGTCAAAATGAACAGAAACGGGAGGGTAAAAAATTCTGTAAGGTTTTTAGGTTGAACCTGTAGCGCTTTGGCGCCATTTTTGTGCGGTCGCGCCGATAGTTGTCGGGTCTGTACTGCGTCGGGCAAGCGCACACTGGATCGGGGAGGCGCGCGCCGGAATCGGTCGCAGGCTGTACTGATTCGGTCGCGGCGCTGCGGAAATACGATCACCGGCGCTCAGGCGCATTTTATCGCTCGATTCGTCGGTAATTTTTTCTTCTTAATGTCAAAATTTAACGATTTTGACAGAAAACCTCTGGCCGATGAAGGTCGTAGCTCATAGCCAACTTCTGAAAGAAGAACAAAAGACGACGCATCGGCAAGCAAGTCAACAACAACAAGTGTTGTTGCTGCTGAACAACACGTTTCTTTCTTCCCACGAGTCTCGTTCGAAATATCTTTCTTGATCCAAGTCCCGAGTAAGTTTGGATTGTAAAAGTTTCAACAAATCTCAAACATTTGTTTTATTTCCGTAGGCAGTTGTCTAGAAGGAAACATATGCCTCTATTCTTACGATTGTAGTCAGAATGAGAACATAGCCTAGACAGGCTAGTGAGAGACTGGTTTAGTTAATCTTCTAGATTGGCGTCACTCACAGGATTTGAATTATTTCCTGAACAACCCGAGGCCTCGATACGCCTCCTTTGTAGTTTGCATGTTTTTGTTATTGATTAACATGTAGTAGAATTTTTAGAGCCCTCTAACTGTCTGTTGGGTATTCTCCCTGGTTGTACATCCTTATTTCAATATTCAAGTTTTCATTCCAATTTCTGTTCCCGAGTAGTTATTTTGTAGTTTGGTTTTCGTGCCCTTTTTTTAAACCATTATGGCTGAGGTTTTTTTTTTTTCTGCCTAACCCCTTTTATTTTGTTTCATGTATTTTCTGGCCCTTCAAGTGAGCCAGCCATAGCACAATGATTTGTGCTAAATGTGGTGACCAGATCTTGGACAATGGGCGTGCAGTGCTGAAACATTTCCGAGATTATCATTCTGGAGATCAAGAATTAGGTATTTAATGTCCAGGATGTAAGGTTGTGTTCAATACACTACCCTTCTTCCAAAAACATTGGTACCAAAAGCACCATGAGAAGCGGCAACGATCTCCAAGTAGTGAGAGTGTCAGCAAGAAGCGTAAGTGTAGTGAGAGCGAGAAAGAACAAGATGATTTAGGTGCGAACAGTGGCCAAGAGGCAAGTGAACAAAGTGAGAACGAGAAAGAACAGTCAGGTGATGTAGCTTCAGTCGGGTTGCTTGGTATGAGTGTTGCAGTGTCAACTGCAGTTGGGTCACTTGATATGAGTGAAGGTGCGTTCACGCTCGTTTCTTGTCGATGTCGCGTTGGTGGCGGAGAGTGGCGGACGCGACATTAGCAGACGACGTGCGAGACAAACAAAGTACAAGGGGCCAGCTAGAAATGGTGCGTACGGGGCAGTGGGGAGGTACAGAGCCCTATCCCGGTGTTGCGAGGACTAGGGCCAATCCATTCTTTTGGAATTAAACCCTAGCCGCCTCGAATTCAGTCGAACATGGTGAAAATGTGTAAAAACGGTGGTGCCATCCTGCCGCACGGCCGGCTGGATCCCGCAGCAGGCAAGGCGCGCACCACCGTTTTTACACATTTTCACCATGTTCGACTGAATTCGAGGCGGCTAGGGTTTAATTCCAAAAGAATGGATTGGCCCTAGTCCTCGCAACACCGGGATAGGGCTCTGTACCTCCCCACTGCCCCGTACGCACCATTTCTAGCTGGCCCCTTGTACTTTGTTTGTCTCGCACGTCGTCTGCTAATGTCGCGTCCGCCACTCTCCGCCATCAACGCGACATCGACAAGAAACGAGCGTGAACGCACCTTGATGGAGTGTCAACTTCAGTCGGGTTGCTTGATATGAGTGATGCAGTGTCAACTTCAAACACTGAAATTAGTGAAAACAGTGACAGCGACGATGAGAGTGTGACATCAAATGAAAGTGATAGTGATTCGGATACCAGTAGTGATCAGGATGGTGGCAATGGAAAGCGTGGTCTCAAAGTTTCTGAGTGCATTGCAAAAGAAGTTGGGGGCATCAAGAACGTACAGAATACATCTGCAGGTGTCAATCCAGCTGCAGCATCGTTTCTTCTCAACTTGAAAGACAGATGTTGCGTTCCCTCGTCTTCTGTGAAAGGTATTGTGTACGATACAGAAAAATTAATTGACAATGCTCTGAATGTCTTCTCTTCTGCTGTTAGTGAAAAACTAAGCACTCAAAGTGTTTCCCTTGAAAGTGTTGTTAATGTCAAAAAGACCATAGCATGTACAACTCAAAGTGTTTTTCAAAATTTGAGAACAGAGAAACAACAATCTAAACACTTCAAAGATTCTCTGGGAGTTGTAAAAGCTCTGCGATATCCTATAGGAAGAGAGTTCTGTGCATCTAAAGTTAAAGGAAAGCAAAAACAAACTACTAAACTGCGCCAAGAAGAAGTAATGTTTGTTCCCCTTGCTTCAGTTGTAGAAAAGTTAGTCAATCATCCTGATTATAACAGATTTGTTGAGGAAGGTCAACTTCAAAATAATTCACATTTTCTAGATAGTTATATGAAAGGAGAGAAGTGCAAGAACAACAAAGTTTTGAAAGAACATCCAGATGCTCTTAGATTTTGTATTGTACTATGATGATGTGGAAGCATGCTCTCCGCTAAAAAGCAGAGCTGGCTATCAAAAGCTGGGAGCTTTCTATATGTATTTAGACAATATTCCTCCTAAGCATCGTTCTAAGACATCAAACACATTTGTTGTTGCCATTGTGAATACAAACTTGATTAAGGTAGATTCTCATGGCCTTGATGCAGTCCTTGAATTAATAGTTAAAGATTTAAAACGCTTTGAACAAGGAGTTCTATTAAAGAATAACCAAAGAGTGTATGGTACATTAATTGCAGTTATTGGAGATAACCTGGCTTCAAACGGAGTGGGTGGATTCAAAGAAGGCTTTACTGCTCATCGCTGTCATCATAGAGTGTGCATGGTCACTTTAGAAGAGTTGAGACGCATGACAAAAGAAGATGTGAGTCTGCATCGCACTGTTGAAGCACATTCTCTTCAATGTTCTAAAATTCAGACGGCAAGAAGAAAAAATGAGAAACTGAGCACTCTTTACGGTGTCAACAGGAACTCTGCTCTGAATGAACTTGACTCTTATCATGTTGTGGCTGGACTTCCTCCAGATTTGATGCATGATATCCTAGAGGGAATTTTACCTCTGACTGTAAGAAAACTTTTGAAATATCATTTATACCAGCGTCCAGGGCCCAAGCTTTTTACTTTGGACTGATTAAATGCAAGAATTCGCAATTTTGACTATGGTTTTGTTGAAAGATCATCTAAACCGTCCACAATTAAAGTTGATCATATTAACACTACTGATGAAAATTGTGCTACGTTTCATCAATCTGCTAGTCAAATGTGGCTTTTGGCATCGACTTTGCCAATGATCATTGGTCCTGTTGTCGGAAAAGACGACAAACACCTGAACAATTTGCTGGATGCTTTAGAAATAACACGCATTAGTTTTACTTTTGACATTGAAAAGTGGATGCTTGTGACGTTGCAAGAAACTGTGGAGAGGTATCTTTTAGATTACATAGATTTGTATGAATGTGGTCTTATCTCCAAGCAGCACAATTTGCTTCATTATGTTTGGTGGATTCTCCAAATGGGAAGTCTTGTCAACTATCTCTGTATGAGGTGTGAGTCAAAGCACAGGACCCTGAAAAAATTAGTTGAGAAGATTGGGTCGTACAAGAATATTCCCTTCTTCGTTGCTCAGAAGCACCAACTGAATCAAGCCGTTGCTTGGTCCAAGTCACTGAGATCAGAACCTTCCTGTGGTCCTACTATAGTTATTCAACCAAAGGATTTTAGCTACAAGGAGTTGTTGCATTCTAATGTAGGCAAACTTATTGAAACAAGCTGGCTTCAATGTGATGGTATGAAATTTCAGAAAGAGTGCTTCATTTGTGTTGGTTGTGACAAGGAAAATATGTTACCTGTGTTTGCTAAGATTGTGCAGATCCTGATTTATCCTAATGTTCACTTTGTGTGCCAAAAAGTAGAAACTGTTATGTTTAAACATCACTTTGCTGCATTTCAGATCAAAGTGTTGGACAGTGTGGTTGTTTATGGTCTGGACTCTATGTTGTTTCACTATGTATTAAACTCTCACAAAATCGAGGGTGAATATTTCATTGCTCTGAGGTGCTGTGCTGGTGGAGCTTTGTTTTAATGTACACCTCACTTTGTTTATCTGTATTCATGCATAGTTTACTTTCCTAGTGTATTTGTTTTTTAGTGTATGTATGGAACTGTAATGGGTTGACATAGTTTGTAGGTGGTTGGTTCTGGTGTAGTTATATGAACTAACAAAAACAATGAGGTGTGTAAATGGTTTATTGAAAAACTTTTTTTGTACATGCAGTATACACATTGTAATTAAGTTTTGTTCTTTTAATTTTTGTTTTAGGATGAAAGATCCTCGAGGAGTCAATCGGGGAAAGTGCACAAAGTGCCCATGCACTGACTATGAGTACGAGGAAGGAGCTAAACGGGCAGACTGCACCTACTGTGCTTGCCCTGCCCCAGCTCATGAAGAAATCACTAGTACGTATTACTTTCATTTCTTAATTAAAGAGGTAGACTCCATTTGGACAACCCTTTACTTTTCCATATAAGATGGGAAAACTGTTTGTTCTGAAGTAGTCCTTTCTTTCATAAACAAATTAACGAGTAGATTTTGTGAAATCTACGATGATGGGTCGTATCAATGGGGAGTTACTTTTGCTGGTACCACTGGTTGAATGGAATGAGGTATCAATAGCCTTAACATTTCTGTATATTTTTCTTATTTTTACAGATGATAGTGGTGCAGATGGAAATCAAAACAGCAGCACTGGATTGAATAGCAGTAGCAGCAGCGATTTGAATTCATCTCAGGTGGGCTTTAAATAATTTCAAGCATCTTTATTTTTTTTTATTTTTATTTGTAAATAAGCTACTCCACACAATAAGTTGCTGCAGGAAGTCACTTGTATTTTGACAAAGTGGCAAAGTAAAAATAACAGGCAAACAGCAATTCATATTTTAGTAACTTTTCTACAAATGATTTAAATTATTGTAAAGCAATGATAAGTGCTGCATTAAATCCTTTTGAATCAAGGACTTGAACATGATTTCTAGTTGCAAATTCACCAAATGTTTTCCATTTTGGTGCATCAGTGGGAAACAATGCTGCTGCGGCACTGACCTTCAATTTTTCTGGTTAGGTTTGGTTGAGCGCCACAGCAGTGTTCTTGCTTGCTGTTGAACGAATAATGAAAATATTTGGTGATTTTGCTGCTGCAATTGTTGCTTAGTTCCTTGATTTAAAAATATTTGATGCAGCTCCAATGATTGCTTGACATACTAGACCAAGGAGAAAATATTTTGGTATAAGTCACCAGAAATTTTTTTTTAATTTCCAAGGCGGGCTATTTTTGCCATATTTCGTTTTTGCCTGTTTCTTTCTGCAACTTCCCTATCAAACTGGGCGCAAACAAAATGCAGTCTGGTGTTAAGGTAGAAAGTGATTATGTTAGTGGTCATCCCCCTGGCGTGGTCTTCACATCCAATGACCTCCAACCCAGAGGGACCATGACTCGAGAGCAGCTCGTCAAGAATGGTGAACATCATTGTGGCATGGAGTCCAACACTTGTCGACACTGTCACCACAGCTTTCTCCAACTGGACAAACAGAGGTTGTTTAAAAAAAATACATCACACTATTCTATATTTTCTTTTGTGTGGGGAAGTGTTTGATAATGTCTCACTTTTGTCAGGAGATTGTGAAGTGAAGTTGATGGCCGCAGGAGCCCTCCCCTTGACCTCAAGTCCAGCAGCGACTCTCGTTCAAGTGCTTCACCTTGCTGCAATAGGAGCTCCTGGCAAACTGAGCATTCTGATGATGGCTTCATACCTCTAACTTTCCGTGCAACATAGCCGCCAAACACTGTCAACGCTTCATTGTCAATGTTGACAGTCAGGCAGTCGCTGATCTCCATGTCTTTATCTTCAGGTATGTCTAAGTCTGAGTCGAGTAATTCATCTATTCTGTCCAGTATTTCTCTTCTTCTCTCTGCATCTGCCTCTCCCTTTAAATCCCTCAAGTCAAGCAAGGCCTCCATCACTTGCGATCCAGTTACATTGCTTCCTCTTGGTGGTTTAATTAAAGAGTATGTCATTAGCAGTCTGTAGACGTTTATGAACATACGGGGATCGGGATGCTGGTTCGACCCACATGCCCCTCGAATGTGGCCAAAGAAATGCTGTGAATACAATTTTTGTTTTATAGCACAAGTAATTGTCAGTGTTAATTGTTTCATTTTCATTTCCAGATCTGTCACCTCTAACGAGTCTTGGTTTACTCTGCGGGTCATCAGGTACAGATAATTGCAACTATTAGCAAGATAAGTGACCAGACTCAAGGCATTTTTTATCGAAACCATCAGTCCAACCCAAGATGATGTTGTGATCTCATCATTGTATTTAACATATGGTTGCCAAGATGGTCTGGCCTTAGGTTTCCTTTTTTTCCTTTGCCCTGAGATCTGCTCTGCTTCCTCGTTCAATGCATGCTTTTCTTTTGCCATCTGGTTCATTACGTTCAGGTATGACAGGAACTGTGTAAGTGTCTAATAATGAAAAAAAATTATTTTAAAAATTTGAAGAGTGGACCCAAAAGATGCTGCGGTGATTACCTGGAAATGAGGGGAATTTGGAGCCGGCTTAAGTGCTTCGCATGGGCGCTGTGAGTTCATTGCATCAACTACTGCATTAATCCTATTGATGAATTGTATTGTTGGCCCGGCATCTTGCAATTCTGGCATACCCTGATCCTTGTAGTGTTGCATACCATCAGCAACCCGCTTCCCAAAAAACTAATCAAATTTTTTTTTTTTTTTTTTTTTTTGGACCACTACTACTACAAAACTATTTACAAAATGAAATTAATAAATTTAAAAATCTAGTTTCAGCTTTGGACTGTTTACCTGCATGGCCAGTCTGACCTTCATCTTCTGGTAGTTTGTCGGTTGTATGTGGTCTTTGGTCAGAGTGTAGACAACTTTTATGCCTAGTTTCTCATTGGCTTCAAACAGTGTTTTCCAGTGGTCCAGTTTGATGGTGCCTTCAGGAAGCTAAAAGCAACCAATAATCAATTTTGTGCTGAAGAAAAGATGCCTCAGTTTAGTGTCAATTTATTTACATTCAACTTTTTCTTATCCAGGATACGTGTCCACAGAGATTTAATTAAATGTCGAAAATCAGAAAAAAATCTGAGCTCCCTGCTGGGATCAACTGGGTGCGGGCATGAGGGTGTTTCGACGTTTACTCCAAATAAGTCCCACATAGTTCTGTTCCACGTTGCAGCATCGGTCACCACACCATCAACAAAAAACCCACTCTTTTCTACCAAGGCTGTGGCCTCTAGAATAAGTTTGTGGAGTTTATCACTTTTTACAGCTCCTGCACTAAGAAAGGCGCCAAGGGCTTGGTACCATTTCCCTTTGAATGGTTGAAACATGATAACAAGGGCATGATTGCCTCTTGCAGGCTCTTTTGTCGAGTCCTCCAGCCCATCAAGATCTACCCAACCATGTACTTCAACTGAGTGTTTTTCAAACCACGTTCTGCTTTCAAGTGCAATTTCATCTATTAGTAGGGTCCCTGTATTATAGGTATAACTTCAAATTCAAATATAAAAAAGTAAACTAGCGTTCAGTTTTTATTTTCTAAAATAATACCCCGAGAAATGCGATACCTTTGCTGGGCAGAAGAACATAGGCACTCCCTTCTCGGTGTAGCCACTGGAGCAGCCCCTCACAGCACATTTTTTTACCATTTTTTTTTTTAAATTTTTAGCGGTGGCTCGCAGCCCCCGCCGCCCTCCCGCTGCTTACCCCCCACCCCTCCGACAATTGGGCCAACCCGGTAACAATATTCAAACGCCACGCGCCCGAGCGCGCCAGCGGGCGGGCACGCCCGAAGCGGCGCTCGGCGCTCGCCAGTGATCGGCTGTTCCCGAAGCGCCAGGAGGCGACAGCCCGTCCGCGCGAAGCTGCGCGGAGGCGGCCGGCCGGCAGCATCGGCCGCCCCGACCGCAGCTACGCGCACCGAGCTTCGTAGTTGGCCTCCCGGCGACGGTGGCGCCCGCTCGGTGGCGAGCGGGCGCCCTAATCCGTCCCCATTTCGGGGGACAGCCCAGGCGGCGAGTGCCGCCACCGGGTCTCCCTACACCGTGAGAGCAGTGCACGTCGCATCCGAATACAAGTCCGCGTCGCGCGCGGTCGCGCGTCATCTCTTTTGTTTCGCTGCACTGCGAGGCGCTCAGCACAGTGTGAATGTTTTGCCTTCGCCTCTCCGTGCCTCAAAATTTGTTCCGGGTGCAGCCACCACTCTAAAGTATATCAGGCTGTACCTGAAATGCCAAGCAGATGGCAAGCAGACTGCGAAACTGGCGTAGCACTGTCATCTGCGCTGATTTTGCGTCTTCAAAACGGAAGGGACGGGCGATGAGCGAGTGGGTGGCGTCTTCAAAATTTGCCATTCCTCTTTCATCCTTGTTCCCAAAGTAAAATCATCGTGTCGAAAGAGTTTCTATACAGTGCTCAACTGGGTCCAACATGCCTGCTGCGTTCTCATGTTCATTGCAGCCTCTCCTGGAGCCTTGCAATCGAGTACTAGGCACGTTTTGGGAACCTCACGCGTGCGCACTTAGGTGTGCTACACTCAACAAGGACTGAATTGCAATTGCTCATTCTTGTACATGCATTCTATGCTTCTGAGATATTGCATGAAGTGGTCTCACAGTTAAGACATAAACGCGGCTTAAAATGCAAGCACACAAAGCGAAAAACTCAGACTGCTAAGTAGTCGAAAAATTCAGACTGCCGAGTTGTCAAAAATTCAGACTACCTGCTTGCCATAAAATTCGGACTACATTTTAGTCTGAAAATTTAGGTGACAAGGAGTCGAAAAATTTGGAATGTCCGGAGGTCTGAAAATTCAGACCACGAGGTTTCAAAATTGACTTCATCCTAAAAAGTCTGAAAATTTCGCCTTTTTTTTTTTAACAGTGAAGCATTTCTACCGTCTATCTCGGTTATGGGCCAGCTAAGAACAAGTGATTCTAAATCAGATCTGGTGAAGTTTCTCACCAACTTGTCCCCAGAGTCTACTGCAACCACGGCCCCTCGAGTGCATGCAAAAGTACTGGATGGAGCTGTCATCGCTCATATGCTGAAGCCGGGAGCCTCACTTACATTTCATGATTACATTGAAAATGTTTTCAAAATCTACTTGCAAAGAGAGATTTCCAGCGTTTCGCGCCTGGATATTGTTTTTGATAGGTAAGGAACAATTCGCTTTTTCCCCTTATGGTTTATTCATTTTAAACCAATTTTTAAAATTTGTTCTGCAGGTACCGAGAAGACAGTCTTAAAACTTGCACCCGGGTAAAACGCGGGGAGGGTGCAAGAATTAAGATTTCCCTGTCAAGCAAGGTTCCAAAAGGCTGGGAAAATTTCCTGAGAAATGCATCTAATAAAACAGCATTGTTCCACATGCTTGCACAAAGTATTTGTGAAATGAAGTTTTCTGAAAAACTTCTATGTGCAACGCTTGAAGAAAAAGTGATCACTGCCACGCCGGAACTTTACACTGTCTCAATTTCCCCTTGTAATCATGAAGAGGCAGACACGCGAATCTTCGTGCACGTTGCACATGCAGTTAATCAAGGAAACACAAAAGTGATGATTCGCACATGTGACACAGATGTACTTGTGCTCGCTATTGCTTGTGTCCCCAAAATTCCTGACTTGGAAGAACTTTGGCTTCACTTTGGCATGGGCAAGCACTCAAAGTTCATCGCTACTCATGAAATTTCAAGGGCTTTAGGTATGAGTTTTCCTTTCTCTCTCTCTCTCTCTCTCTCTCTCTCTCTCTCTCTCTCTCTCTCTCTCTCTCTCTCTCTCTCTCTCTCTCTCTTTCGTTTCAAGTCGTTTCAAGCTTTGCCAAGAGGCGATGTGAAAGAAGGAATGAAGAACTTGGAGTCATTCGTTGTGACTCTCTACAGCAGGTTATAACATAACAACCCCTCTTAACTTCGTACAAAATTTAAGACTGTTCACGATAATCTTTCTTTTTAAAGGTCCGTTCTATGCGAGACAGTCAATGAATGTAGGAGAATTCTTTTCACAAAGAACAGTCGGAGCACTGAGAACATCCCACCGACAAGAGACGCATTGGAGCAGCATGTGGCGCGTGCCGCCCTCCAAGCGCAAATTTGGGAGCAAGCCGTGATACCCATGCAAGGTCTTGTAGACCCTGCCCAATTCGGATGGACAAGAGAGGAAAATATGTGGAAACCCGTCTGGCGCACCATTCCAGTCGCATCCGACGCCTGTCAGGCCCTCGTGCGCTGCAACTGCAAGATGGGGTGCCTTCCTAACAGGTGCAAATGTCGCTTAGATGGCATGCCGTCCTGCTGTGAGTTCTGCGGCTGCACCTGTAAAGAAGCCCAACCAAACCACGGCACACCAGCGGCATAGATTGTATGGCTTTTCTGAATTGAATTAAAAGCGTCATAAAATAGTCTTGTGATAAAAGCATACAAAATAATGAATCTTAAATGTTTGTCATTAATATAAATAGAAATTAATATACAATTATATATTAATTATATATGTTTTATAAAATGGTCAAGTTACCAAAATAATGAAATTTATTTAAGAAAATGATTGTCATATATAACTATTTATTCAGCTAAAACATGTCAATTAAAACCGCAAAAGAATGGTAGGTAAGTGGTTTTTTTTAAATTTCCCCGCCCCTTAAAAGTAGGCAACCTACCCACGGGGGGGGGGAGGGGGGGGGGCTCTAGCGTGCCTGAAATTATTTTTTTCAACTTCAGCGGATGGGAATACCTGAGTGGATCCTTTTTCCAGCTGCGTGAAGTTAGCATAGCCACTTGACGCACAAATAAAAAGCTATATACCAATAATTTGAGCGTAATTTGAGCGTTCGAATGGCCATAGGTATATAATTTGTGCGTCAAAAATAAAGCCTGTATCTAGAATTGTTTATTGGTGATGCCAATTTCACGCCGGCATAGCCATTTGACGCACAAATAAAAAGCTATACACCAATAATTTGAGCGTAATTTGAGCGTTCGAATGGCCATGGGTACATAATTTGTGCGTCAAAAATAAAGCCTGTATCCAGAATTGTTCATTGGTGATGCCAATTCACGCCGGCATAGCCACTATACGCACAGTTAAAACGCTATACACCAATAATTTGAGCGTAATTTGAGCGTTCGCATGGCCATAGGTATATAATTTGTGCGTCAAAAATAAAGCCTGTATCTAGAATTGTTTATTGCCCTGATAGAACTAGGATGTCACTGGGAAGTCATTTTGGACTTCCACACTCTTCCCAACTCTTCCAATGTCGTCCAAATTCGTCCAAACACTTCCACCGACTTCCTCAGTCGTCTAAATGACTTCCCACGACGTCCTCTGACTTCCACTGACTTCCCCGCCACTTCCATTGTCTTCCCACGACTTCCACTGACTTCCCCGCCAATTCCATTGTCTTCCCACAACTTCCACTGACTTCCCCGTCACTTCCGTTGTCTTCCCACGACTTCCCCGCCACTTCCATCGTCTTCCCATGACTTCCCTGCCACTTCCACTGACTTCTCCGCCACTGCCATTGTCATCCCACGACTTCCCCGCCACTTCCATTGTCTTCCCACGACTTCCACTGACTTCCCCGCCAATTCCATTGTCTTCCCACAACTTCCACTGACTTCCCCGTCACTTCCGTTGTCTTCCCACGACTTCCCCGCCACTTCCATCGTCTTCCCATGACTTCCCCGTCACTGCCATTGTCATCCCACGACTTCCCCGCCACTTCCATTGTCTTCCCACGACTTCCACTGACTTCCCCGCCAATTCCATTGTCTTCCCACAACTTCCACTGACTTCCCCGTCACTTCCGTTGTCTTCCCACGACTTCCCCGCCACTTCCATCGTCTTCCCACGACTTCCCTGCCACTTCCAGGGACGTCCTACGACTTCCCACTCACTTCCAGTGACGTCCTACGACTTCCCACCCACTTCCAGTGACGTCCTACGACTTCCCACCCACTTCCAGGGACGTCCTACGACTTCCTACCCACTTCCAGTGATGTCCTACGACTTCCCACCCACTTCCAGAGACGTCCTACGACTTCCCACCCACTTCCAGTGACGTCCTACGACTTCCCACCCACTTCCAGTGACGTCCTAGGTCTTCCCACCCACTTCCAGTGACGTCCCACGAACTTCTCTGCAACTTTCATTGTCATCCCGCGACTTCTACCGACTTCCACGCCACTTCCACTGTCTTCCCACGACTTCCGACCTGGGTTCCGGGTACTCTTTGGAAAGGTCTTCTCAAAATCTATCGAAATAAAGAAAAAAAAATTTCAGTTGGTCAACTCCCTTTTTTCAAGATACTGATTTTTAAACTCTATCTTGAAAAAAGGGGGGTGACCAACTGAGATTTTTTATTGTTTATATGGATAGATATTTTCCAGACGTTTTCAACGAATCGTCGGAAGCTGGGTCGGAAGTCATTTGATGTCGAGGGAAGTCAAGGGAAGTCGGTGGAAATCAATGGAAGTCGATGGAAATACGTGGAAGTTGGTGGAAGTTGGTGGAAGTCGGTGGATGTCGGTGGAAGTTGGACGAAGTCGGTGGAAGTCGAGCGAAGACAATGAATGTCTGGGACGTCAGCAGAATAAGTCTGAAGTCCGTGGACGTCAGTACTTCAGAGTGGGTCGTAAGGGTATGTCTGCTACGCTGCTAGTAGTGGTGTCCACTCGCCGGACGAGTCAGTCTGGCACGGACCTCCTTTGAGTGAGGACGTAGCCGTAGCCTTGCTTGGGCTCGGTTACATGGTGAGGACGTCATCGGGAACCCTGTGAGGTGGCCGATGACGCCCTCCTGGGGACGGCCACGTATAAACACGACCAGCGGCAGACGTACAGCAGCAACATCGAAAAACGTCCCACGACTTCCACTAACGTCCTACTGATTTCCTTTGACATCCAATGACTTCCGACCCAGGTTCCGACGATTCGTTGAAAAGGTCTGGAAAATATCTATCCATATAAACAATAAAAAATCTCAGTTGGTCACCCCCCTTTTTTCAAGATAGAGTTTAAAAATCAGTATCTTGAAAAAAGGGAGTTGACCAACTGAAATTTTTTATTCTTTATTTCGATAGATCTTGAAAAGACCTTTCCAAAGAGTACCCGGAACCCAGGTCGGAAGTCATAGGAAGAGAGTGAAAGTAGCGTGGAAGTCGGTAGAAGTCGCGGGAAGACAATGAAAGTGGCAGGGATATCGGCGGACATCCCTGGGAGTGGGTAGGACGTCTCGGGGAGTGGCAGGGAAGTCGTAGGACATCCCTGGAAGTAGGTGGGAAGTCGTAGGACGTCCCTGGAAGTGGGTGGGACGTCTCGAGAAGTGGCAGGGAAGTCGTTGGACGTCCCTGGAAGTAGGTGGGAAGTCGTAGGACGTCCCTGGAAGTGGGTGGGACGTCTCGGGAAGTGGCAGGGAAGTCGTTGGACGTCCCTGGAAGTAGGTGGGAAGTCGTAGGACGTCCCTGGAAGTGGGTAGGACGTCTCGGGAAGTGGCAGGGAAGTCGTAGGACGTCCCTGGAAGTGGGTGGGACGTTTCGGGAAGTGGCAGGGAAGTCGTTGGACGTCTCGGGAAGTGGCAGGGAAGTCGTTTGACGTCCCTGGAAGTGGCAGGGAAGTCGTAGGACGTCCCTGGAAGTGGGTGGGACGTCTCGGGAAGTGGCAGGGAAGTCGTTGGACGTCCCTGGAAGTGGCAGGGAAGTCGTAGGACGTCCCTGGAAGTGGGTGGGACGTCTCGGGAAGTGGCAGGGAAGTCGTAGGACGTCCCTGGAAGTGGGTGGGAAGTCGTTGGACGTCTCGGGAAGTGGCAGGGAAGTCGTTTGACGTCCCTGGAAGTGGCAGGGAAGTCGTAGGACGTCCCTGGAAGTGGGTGGGACGTCTCGGGAAGTGGCAGGGAAGTCGTTTGACGTCCCTGGAAGTGGCAGGGAAGTCGTAGGACGTCCCTGGAAGTGGGTGGGACGTCTCGGGAAGTGGCAGGGAAGTCGTTGGACGTCCCTGGAAGTGGCAGGGAAGTCGTAGGACGTCCCTGGAAGTGGGTGGGACGTCTCGGGAAGTGGCAGGGAAGTCGTAGGACGTCCCTGGAAGTGGGTGGGACGTCTCGGGAAGTGGCAGGGAAGTCGTTGGACGTCTCGGGAAGTGGCAGGGAAGTCGTTTGACGTCCCTGGAAGTTGCAGGAAAGTCGTAGGACGTCCCTGGAAGTGGGTGGGACGTCTCGGGAAGTGGCAGGGAAGTCGTAGGACGTCCCTGGAAGTGGGTGGGACGTCTCGGGAAGTGGCAGGGAAGTCGTTGGACGTCTCGGGAAGTGGCAGGGAAGTCGTTGGACGTCCCTGGAAGTGGCAGGGAAGTCGTAGGACGTCCCTGGAAGTGGGTGGGACGTCTCGGGAAGTGGCAGGGAAGTCGTTTGACGTCCCTGGAAGTGGCAGGGAAGTCGTAGGACGTCCCTGGAAGTGGGTGGGACGTCTCGGGAAGTGGCAGGGAAGTCGTTTGACGTCCCTGGAAGTGGCAGGGAAGTCGTAGGACGTCCCTGGGAGTGGGTGGGACGTCTCGGGAAGTGGCAGGGAAGTCGTTGGACGTCTCGGGAAGTGGCAGGGAAGTCGTTGGACGTCCCTGGAAGTGGCAGGGAAGTCGTAGGACGTCCCAGGAAGTGGGTGGGACGTCTCGGGAAGTGGCAGGGAAGTCATAGGACGTCCCTGGAAGAAGCAGGGAAGTCAAAGGACGTCCCTGGAAGTGGGTCGGACGTCTCGGGAAGTGGTAGGAAGTCGGTGGATGCGACTGAGAAATCATGGGAAGTCCGTGGACGTCTGTGGAAGAGGGGCCGTGACTTCCAGTGACTTCAAAACATGTTACATTCTGGAAGTCGTCGTTGGGAAGTGGCTTCGTCCGATGAGTTCCAGTCGGTGACTTCCCTGTTCTTCCGAAAATTCCCATGAGGGTGGTGATGCCAATTTCACGCCGGCATAGCCACTTGACGCACAAATAAAAAGCTATATACCAATAATTTGAGCGTAATTTGAGCGTTCGAATGGCCATGGGTACATAATTTGTCCGTCAAAAATAAAGCCTGTATCTAGAATTGTTTATTGGTGATGCCAATTTCACGCCGGCATAGCCACTTGACGCACAATTAAAAAGCTATACACCAACAATTTTAGCATAATTTGAGCGTTCGAATGGCCATGGGTACATAATTTGTGAGTCAAAAATAAGGCCTGTATCTAGAATTGTTTATTGGTGATGCCAATTTCACGCCAGCATAGCCACTAGACGCACAATTAAAAAGCTATACACCAATAATTTGAGCGTAATTTGAGCGTTCGAATTGCCATGGGTACATAATTTGTGCATCAAAAATAAAGCCTGTATCTAAAAATGTTGATGGACATCACAGATACAGGCTTTATTTTTGACGCACAATTTATGTACCTATGGCCATTAGAACGCTCAAATTATGCTCAAATTATTGGTGTATAGCTTTTTATTTGTGCGTCAAGTGGCTATGCCGGCGTGAATTGGCATCACCAATAAACAATTCTAGATACAGGCTTTATTTTTGACGCACAAATAATGTACCCATGGCCATTCGAACGCTCAAATTACGCTCAAATTATTGGTGTATAGCTTTTAATTTGTGCGTCAAATGGCTATGCCGGCGTGAAATTGGCATCACCAATAAACAATTCTAGATACAGGCTTTATTTTTGACGCACAAATTATGTACCCATGGCCATTCGAACGCTCAAATTACGCTCAAATTATTGGTGTATAGCTTTTTATTTGTGCGTCAAATGGCTATGCCGGCGTAAAATTGGCATCACCAATAAACAATTCTAGATACAGGCTTTATTTTTGACGCAAAAAATATATACCTATGGCCATTCGAACGCTCAAATTACGCTCAAATTATTGGTATATAGCTTTTTATTTGTGCGTCAAATGGCTATGCCGGCGTGAAATTGGCATCACCAATAAACAATTCTTGATACAGGCTTTATTTTTGACGCACAAATTATATACCTATGGCCATTCGAACGCTCAAATAACGCTCAAATTATTGGTATATAGCTTTTTATTTGTGCGTCAAGTGGCTATGCCAACTTCACGCAGCTCCTTTTTCCGCGTCAAAATCGGCCGAAATCGGGATGATTTCGAAGCCGTTCAGATACTGCGTTTTTAACGCCGCCATCTTGGCGGGGACTTCAAGAATCGATTATTTTGGTCACGTGGTGATTTCCGGTCCTAAGCGGGATCGATGTGACCACTTTCCGGTCGCACAGCGAAAAAAAAAACCAACAACACGGGTGGAAAACGGCTAAAGTGCAGTTTAGCCCCTGAAGGTAGGCAACCACGCCCAAACGGGGCCCCCACCGTGGTTCCCACCTTGGCAACATTTCTTATTTCGTAGAGTAGGGTCTATCGGACCTGTACACTAAATTTCGTCGCTTGAACCCAAAATGCAAGGTGGTTTCAGCCAATCACAGAGCTCGCAGCTCCCGGCGCGGCACTGTTATAAATACCGCCGTGCATTATTGTCCCTTATCATGAATCATGGCTCAACCACCGCAAAAACGTGCCAAGACCGACGGGGAGAGCGACGGGGATGACCAATGGCCTTCCGACGACGACAACCTGATGCTTCGTTTTTTCTGATGAAGCAGGCAGTGAAGAGGAAGCCCCGCCGTCTGCTGCAGTGCAAGAAGCCGACCCGCTTGTCCCCGTCTCTGCTGAACCGGCCGCACCAGCCCAAAACGCAGTGAATTGCCCCAAGTGCGGCCATAAGCTTTTGCTGATAGTGCCGGAAGGAAAGAAGGAGTAAGGCAGCGTTCGGAATGTAGAACCCAAAAAGCCCTTTTTAGGGCTATTCCACAGTGGCGTATCTAGACTCGAGAAAAGGAGGGGGTCACGTCGTGCTTTTTGCCTACTTACAGGCGGATTGTGCGGCAAATTGCCTACCTTTAGGCGTTTTATTAAGGACAAAAGGGGGGGGGTCATGACCCCCGTGACCCCCCCCCCCCCCCCTGGATACGCGCCTGCTATTCCAGCGGCCCAAGGAATTAAAACACACGGGGCCTCCACTTGTTTCCCGAGAGGGAAACTCGATCAAAGACTTTTCCTTTTCCTTCCCCTCCCCGACCTTCTTTTCCGCCACTTCAACGCTAGAACGCGCCACTGGCAGGAGGTGTGCTGCTGCCGCGCGGGCGGAGCACACCTCGTTTGTATAAATTGGGCCGCACCGCACGACGCTGGCATTGCGTTTCGGACCAGCGACTAGTTACCATCATGCCAATCACGCGAAACATGGCCCGAGCGGAAGAGCCGGAGGAGCACGAGGACGAGTGGCTGGCCGTTACGGAGGAGGTGTTTTACCTTTTCTCTAACCTCAAGAACAAGGAGACGGTGAACCTGGTGCTCGTACCAGCGCCACCACTACCAGTCCGCGAGCTCACCTACAACGAGGTCGCGTGCGTGGACATCCCGCCGAGAGAGCTTGGACGGTCCCAAACATCGCACGTGGACATCCCGCCATCGGCCAGTAAGCCGACGGCGGCTTACTGGACCACCATTCCATGCCCACATTGCGAGGTTCCGATAGTTGTCGAAACGAAGTTGCTGTAGGTGGGGCCTAAGCGCCAATTAAAAAGGTCCTTTTAAGGACCACAACCTGTTTCCCGAGAGGAAAACTCGATCAAAGACTTTAAAAAATGAAAAGAAACGGGAGGATTCGAACCCGGGACCCTCCGCTCCGAAGCTCTGAACACTCACGGCACTCAAACAGGGCCCGGACATGGTGAAGAGCGCATTTAACACACTCCAAAAAATTTGGGCCAACTTCAGTGACGAGATTGGCACCAAACTGAGCTCGGCGGCGGCCCCAAGTCATGGAGCGGCGGGGCATGGCTGCCACCGCGAGGGAAGGCGGGCCAGTTTAAGTGACCATCTTGAACCAAATCAACATTATTCCTCCCCCCCCTAAGGTCCAAATCCAGGGGCGGTGTCAGATTTGTGTGACGTCACGGCTCAGACGAGGTCCGATTTGGGTGACCGTCACACTTTCCTGACGGGGAACAAGCACTACACCCCTTTCCCTTTGCGTCGTCCTTCTCGCCAAATAGTGGCCAGCGCGACGCGTTCAAGTCGCGAGGGACTCGTTGGTGGACTGGCTAGATCGGAGTCCGAGCAGGCCCGGCAACTCACCATCATAACTGTGTGCCCAACATTTGTTCCAAATTTGAGCCCAATCCGTTACCTTAAATTTAGGCGCGCAATCGCCTTATGGTAGCACCAAAACTTACTGCGGCAAAAAACATCCTCACCGCGGAAAATTTCTCTTTCAGCGGGAAATTTCTCTTTCTCTGGGAAATTCGGGTTTTCGGGCGTGCGTGGCCTGCACGCCCAGCAAACCGCCTTTTCAAGAATCGGTTCGGAGCGCAACAATAATGCCGGTAACCGATGCCAACAGTGGACCATGGTTTGCACTTTCGGTGTGCTAAAGCGCTTCGCTCGCATCCTCCGGAAGAGAATCGGAGAGTAATGCGGGTTTAGCTAAGCATTGACTGGAGACAGCGCCGAGGGGGCGTCGGGGAGCCCCACGCCGGGACATGCCGCGGCGGCGGCAAGGGTGTCGACAGGGAGGCCCGCGCCGCCGCCGTGCCGACACCCTCGCTGTCGTGGACTTGCGGTGGTGGCCGTGGGGGTGTGGCCGTGGGGGTGGCGGCGGCGCGGTGGGTGGCCTTTGTGCAGTGGCGATCGCGTCGCTAGCTGTGCTAGTGTCATTAACTTTCCTTTTCAATTTCCAGGTAAAATGAGCTGCCGTGTGTATGCACGCTGCACGCGCTGCATGCACAGCAGCACAGTATCGCTGTACCAGAAAGATCTCGGTGAACAGCAATCTGACCCAGACGTACCGCAGGCACTGGCGGGGCAGGGTGATATGCCACCCCTCCAAGGCCCGAGCGGGTAGATGCTTACACCCAAACGGACTCATCAACTGCGGATATTGACTTAGCTGACATGAAGGTAAGCTCTATGATTTTTGGCCCGTCCCGTATTATAAAAAATACGAAGGACGGGCATATAGTATCATGCTTGCTGTGCGTTCGTCCGTCCGTCCGTCCGAGGATTTCCCGTGGTCCGATCTTCACCAAATTTGGTATGCAGCCTCCTTGGGTGACCCTAACATCCGCCCGGTGGCAGCAAATCCGATCCGAGCCCCGGGGGCTGCTTCAGGTGCATCATGGTCTACAAGGGCTGGAGGAGGATCTCGGCAACGGGTACAGCTAGAAGGGCATGTAGGGTTATTTTTGGAATCGGGGCGACGAGACAAAGCCAACGGTGCTGGTTTCGAGCAAATCTGAGAAGTTTGGACCCAGGTTCAAATCCCGGGGGGACCAAAAGTTTTTTTTTGAGTTTAACGTTGTTTCGTATGTTTTTGAGGGTGCTGATGACGAAAATTGCATCTATTTTGACCCCAGACCCACTTACGAGTCCCGGTAGGGTCAAATGCGACCAAAATTTTTCCTTTTTGACCCCGAACTGCACCCAGGCGGTCGAGTGCCGTTTCCGTCACATACGACCGTAATCTTTATTTCGAGGAAGACATGGTTTCATACGTTAAGGGTGCTACTGATGACGAAAGTAACATCTATTTAGTTTCCGACAGAGATTCGCATCTTTATGGGCTAAAATACGACAGCAATTCTGAATGTTTAAAATGTACGGGACGGGCCAAAGTTGCCGATTTGTATCGCCACTTTCCCTGTTATTTTTAAAATTAAGATTAAACGTCTTTTGTGTTGGAGTGACAGGGACCACCCGTATCCTACTTTGTAGAGCATCTGCAAGTAACCCTTTCATTGTATTTACAGCACAAAGTGGACTTAATACTCTCTTTGACTATGAGGGGCATGGCAGTGGAAACTGTGGACGTCAGTTCGTCCACTGAGGTGACCCTAGATCTGGTGACCTTGAAAGAACTTCTTCTTGTTCCGAAAGAACAAGTTCAGATGACATTGGACTTTGGAACCCTCAAGATAATTCAAGCGTTTGTGGAGGGGGAGAGACCGAAGAAGGTAAGCTACAAGTAGCAGTGGAAGTCAGGAGTCTTTTGTACTCAATAATTATCTAATCGACTAACTGTTTTCAGGTGGAGTCTGAGGACTCTTCTGCTTCCAGCGAGGTCCCACCTGCTCCTAGCCAGGATGGACCGACCAACTGATCGCAAGGACATCAGGAGTCAGAAGACAAGCAAACACATTTTTTACGTTCTAGTTTCTTTTAATTTCTTGTAAATATCAAAACAAGAAATAAAGATATATAATGACCTGACTAGGAACAGCAGAAATCATGTATGTAATAGGTAAAATACAGGCACATTTACAAAAGCTAGTTTAGTATCACCAACTAGAACTTACAAATAATAAATACAGCTAAAGTCATAAACAAAGCAGGAGTTTTATTCAACCTGAATTTTCTGCCACTGTTTGCTAAAACAAAAAATAAAAAAGTCTTGAAAAATATCACGAGCAAGACTTGACATTGCACAAATAATAATGGCACATTATAAACCACAAGGCTAGGATAAAAATAAAGGTACCTAGTAAAACCTCACAAGTATGAATTTCAGTGAACTAGGTGCAGTGCAGAGCTGCCAAATAAAATAAATTTTGCTAAATAAACTTTTGCTGACAACAGAGCAAGGAACAAAGCAGAGAATTAACACGTAAGAACAGGGCTGTAAGCAAAATTAAATACATTAATAGTATAGTTTTTAAGCAACTGGAGGTGTTTCAAGTTTCCTTTTCCTTGAACTAAGATTTTTCTGTAAGTGAAACTGAACAAAACAGTTCATGTTGGTCGTAAAACACAAGCGACAGTCACACTTGGTGCATGCAACTTTTGAAAGCATGGAGCAGTATCTGCAGCGACCCTTTCCTGCAATCTCTGGCCAGTGTTCAAATCCATCAGAGCGCAAGTCATCAACAAGTCTTGAAGTTGTAGACTAAGGTTCCACTCTTGATTTGGAAAGGGAACGGTCAAGTGATGGTCTCCCTTTGTTGCACTGACTAACGACTTTAAGTCCAGCACTTAGTTGAAGACGGAAGTCTTTTGATGTCTCCATCTCTTGTCGAACATGAAGGAGGGTGCAGTCTCTTCTGTACAGAAGCCATGCATTGGTTACACACATATCCAACAGGTACCCAAGCATGGGGAAGTAATACCTGCGGCTTGATTTTGAAGGGATGCTATAGAGTGACATGAGCATGTCCGAAAGATCAACACCACCCATGGAGCTGTTGTATACTTTTACTGCCCGAGGGCAAGGAACAGGTGTTCTTGTCTTGACTTCTTTGTTGTACCTTATTACTTCAGTACAAGGTTGTACGCCAGCTAGAGTGCCTATTAGATGGATCGGCTTGCTGTCCAGCCATTTAATAGCAATGTTTCCATCAGCATTAATTAGGCTTTCAAAGGTACCTCTTGGCTTCTTTTCGAATTCTTTGTTTCTTGTAAAGCAACAAGTCTTGCTCAATCTTTTTTGTTCTATTATTTATTTGCTTACCATCAAATGGTTTTATCTCTGAGGATGAAGACAATAGTGATGATTCCAGTTGCGAGTCTCAATTTTCTCGCTGCCTTCTGGTTTCGGACAAAGTTGTGCCTCCATCTGATCCAGAATCAGACATTGAAAATGAGGTGTCACGTACAAGTAATAACAGGGAAAGTGGCGATACAAATCGGCAACTTTGGCCCGTCCCGTACATTTTAAACATTCAGAATTGCTGTCGTATTTTAGCCCATAAAGATGCGAATCTCTGTCGGAAACTAAATAGATGTTACTTTCGTCATCAGTAGCACCCTTAACGTATGAAACCATGTCTTCCTCGAAATAAAGATTACGGTCGTATGTGACGGAAACGGCACTCGACCGCCTGGGTGCAGTTCGGGGTCAAAAAGGAAAAATTTTGGTCGCATTTGACCCTACCGGGACTCGTAAGTGGGTCTGGGGTCAAAATAGATGCAATTTTCGTCATCAGCACCCTGAAAAACATACGAAACAACGTTAAACTCAAAAAAAAAACTTTTGGTCCCCCCGGGATTTGAACCTGGGTCCAAACTTCTCAGATTTGCTCGAAACCAGCACCGTTGGCTTTGTCTCGTCGCCCCGATTCCAAAAATAACCCTACATGCCCTTCTAGCTGTACCCGTTGCCGAGATCCTCCTCCAGCCCTTGTAGACCATGATGCACCTGAAGCAGCCCCCGGGGCTCGGATCGGATTTGCTGCCACCGGGCGGATGTTAGGGTCACCCAAGGAGGCTGCATACCAAATTTGGTGAAGATCGGACCACGGGAAATCCTCGGACGGACGGACGGACGGACGGACGAACGCACAGCAAGCATGATACTATATGCCCGTCCTTCGTATTTTTTATAATACGGGACGGGCCAAAAAGGTCATATTGCAGAAAAAAAGGATTGAACTTATGCCAATAGTCGATAGGTATGCACCCTTGAAAGGTGTGAAGCGTAACTCCAGGGAAGGTACATGTGCTTGCTATATCCTCCTTTTTTTTATAACGCTTAACGAACAATTGACATTACCGCCTTTGAATTACCTTTCAGATCAGAAACTCAATAAAATAAAGCAACTCGAAGAAAGATTTTGAAAGATTGTGGGCAGAAAAAAAAATTCTACTCAAGGTAAAGTAGAGCTTCGACGACATAATGTCCACCATCATCATGTCCAAAAACAAAAATGTTCTTGATGACCTGATACACCGTCTCGTACGTTTCTTGGGTTAGACCAGTGGATCCCAACCCTGGGGTCGCGAAAGAGGTGAATTCCACTAATCTGGCTGCACCACTCTCACCACAAACACCTCAGCACTCTCCATCCTCCAAACGTCCAAAGCTAAACAACATGCCGCATAATGCTCGCAGAAAATTAACTGTTGTCGAGTCGGTGGACACTTCCGAAAAAGGCGAGTTTCAAACTATTATAGGGCATTTACAGCTTAGTTTATCTTTAACAATTTTATTTTTCTATTCCTTGTCAGCAGTTGCACGAGTATCAAAGAATATATCCCAGCTGTCAAGAACGTCACTCCAGAGAAATTCTAACAGGAATTCAGCTGCAACTAAGGCCAATGATTTTACCGGTACAGTCTTGACTAGTCTTGAAAAATGAAACCTGCACCCGAAGAACATAACTCCTCACCCAGATCTGCCGGATAAAGGTACAAGTTCAAGTTACGCGTAATACAGTAGGCTACATTAACTGCACTTGCATTCCACATGATGCCAGCAACCTAATAATGTCAATATTGTTGAGCTTTTCCATATCGCTAAGTGCGCTTTTGCAACTGATGTTTGAATATAAATTAATTTTGCAAGTGTGCTGTCTTGTGTTGTAAGTTATGTCATTGGTAAGGACTTGTACGCCAAAGGGTTACTCTCTGTGACTGTCAACAACTCATTGCTCATCAACTTTTCAATTCACATCCATCTTGTGTATCCACTGATATGATTGGACGGACTTATTGACCATATAGTTACTGTCTGTAATCAAAATGCAATATAGACTTTTAGAGAACATTATTCCTCAAGGCATAAGACTATTTTCAGTGATATCATCACCACATAAATGATTTTATAGCAAGAATAAAAGTGTCTGATGGAACTTATTCAAATTAAAAATTTTATTTTGGCTATATAATCATAGATGTGGTGATGATATTACTGAAAATGGTCTTATGGCATAAGAAATAACGTTCTCTACAATACTGTATCATATTTTCATAACAGACAGTAATCATATGGGCAACAAGACCGTCCAATCATATAACTTACAATACCTGCACCAAATCTGAAAGGATCAAAGTACAGAGCATGATTTAGAATGGTGATAAAACCAATATTTTTCACTATTTGGTTAGTGTGAAATGATCTGCGCTGCTGCAAGTCGTCTCCCAGACTGTTATTGCAACATTAGTAGCATAAATTTGTTTTCTTGATACTCTAAGTCATGCCCTATTCCTTGGTTCTTTTGAGGTGTCAAGCAGCTCTTATCTCGGCAAGTCAGGGTACTTGCAAAAAGTATTTATCTACGGATATCAGTTTCAAAGGCAGGTTCAGTAACAAACAAAAAAAACAAATCATTTTTAGGACATTTTAATGATGGCATAAACACTTCAAGCGCAATTCAATTTGTCTGCAGTGTGAATGTTCCTTTCTTCATTCATATTATTTTTATAAATATGTTTCAGTTGGTCTTCTTGAAAAACGACATCGGAATGTTCTCATAATAGATAATGATCTTACTAGGGGTGATGTTGAATTAAACGGATTGGGTGAGCCACCTTTTTAGTCATCTCTGGACACTTCTGACACAGGTAAGAAACAAAAGATCTCATTTTAAGTTAACATTTTAGTAGCTACACAATTGAATTTTAATAGTTTTTGGCCCGTCCCGTATTATTTATGAAAATAAATGTCGGAGGACGGGCATATAGTATGATGCGTGCTGTGCGTTCGTCCGTCCGTCCGTCCGTCCGAGGTCTTCCCGTGGTCCGATCTTCACCAAATTTGGTATGCAGCCTCCTAGGGTGAACCTAAGAAACGCCCGATGACGGCTTTTTCGATCCGAGCCCCAGGGGCGCTGCTGCGGGTGCATCATGGTTTACATGGTGCAGGGACGGACTGGCCCGGGTGCGAATTGTTGGATCCCCCCCCCCCCCCGGGATAAGGGTTGCGGGCCCACCTGACGGGCCCTGGGCCCAAAGGGCCCCTCAGGGGGGCCCGCAACCCGATTCTCACATGGGAAGCAGGGAGATTACACGGGCCCGCTTGCGTCGCTGTGGGTTTGAGGTTTGGTGACTTTTAGGACGTCACACAAGTTATAAAAAAAAAATATTATGGCGTAATTAGCTTTAATCAAACATAGAAAAGAGACTGTTACAAGGAAGACTTTCGCCAGACCGTGTCTTGTCATAACAGGCTCCGCGATGCTGCGCCAGTTTCGACAATCCACGCCTGGCGTTTCACCTACCTTGGCCTGTGGCGCACAGTGGGACGAAACGCGAAAAAAGCGATGATAATTACCAAAAAAACCTAAATCATCGCCAAAACTTCTGTTTAGGTTTTTGAAGGGTCGAGAACTTTCTTCTTACTGCATTGAAAAAAAATCCTGGCTATGTTACGCCAGTTCTAACATGTTACGCCAGTACCAACAATCTACACGTTGTGTTTACATGTTCCTTGGCCTAGGGCACCAACGTGCCGTCCACAGGCTTCTTTGACAACCATCGGCAATAAAACCAAAGTGTACGCAAATCGAGACAGCATTTTTCTGGTTTTTTTTTGGCTGGGGGGCTTGCCACCGCACCGAGGCGCCGGCCCATGACGCGGTTTTAAAGGGGATTTTCTCAAAACGCAGATCATCGCGAAACATTCGGTGGTATGGAGCTCAAAGTGGAGTGGCTGGACTATCTTTGACACATCTCAGAACGGTTCGCTAATGTTCGCAACTCAACTTATTGCACCGTGAAAATATTTCAAACGCCAATTTTGCAACACTTTTAACGGCGTTTTACTTATACCCACCTGACCCGAGGGTAAATCTGAGTGCTTCTTAACATTGTTCGGGTTGTCGGCTTTCCAAAAACATATCACATGATACCTTCATCTTGAAGAAGGCGACCACCAGAGTGAAAACTTCACAACAGCTTTCATCTTTGAGCGAAAAGCTGAAAATTTGTCATGTTTGGTGGTCCGCTGCAGCTCGCGCGTGTGATCTTTTGCAAAACAAATTAGTGTCACGCATAGCCCAGACCTTTCTCATGAACATCGACTAGTTTGTAGGACCCTGCCGCTTAATTTTCAAATTGCCACTTCTCATCGCTTTTTTCGCGTTTCGTCCCACTGTGTGGCGCTTCCTGCTTGCCTTCGGCAAGCTGTTTTAAGGGTTCATTGAGGCAATGAGTAGTGCACTACGTGATGAATGGTCGAAGTATACATGCTAGGGCGCGCCCTTCCGTCAAACCGAGTAGGCAGCTCCGCTTCGCTGGCAATTCAGTTCGACAGGGGCCGACACAAAGGTACAGTTTATACAGGAAATGAGTTAACAAGTTTTGAGCAAAAATGTCTAAACTTATTAACAAGTAGTGGTTTGGTAAAGATATCAGCGACATTATCTTGTGAAGGACAGTGAGATATTTTAAACAGACCATTACGTAAAGCTGCACTGATGAAGTAAAATTTTACCAAAATGTGATTGGTTCCAGTACGCATTTGACTAGTTTTGATTAATTTCAGAGCACAGGCATTGCCAATCTTAACACTTGCAGGAACTTGCTTACCTATGAGCTCGTAAAGGAAAGATTTTATATACTGGAGATTTTAAAACAAGTTGCAGCAGCAATATATTCGGCTTGACACACCGAGGTAGCCACCACATCTCGAGGGGGGGCACAACCCACCACATTCGTTGTACAAAATTTGAACACATTCCCACATTCTGGAGGCAAAAAACGCCTGTAAGTAGGCAACATGTGTGACAAATACAGCAGAAACCTTGCACGTTCTAACACATTCCCACATTCATTGTACACAAAATCTTACAGTGAGTCACCCCTCGCCACATCTTGTTTCTTGGATAGCCATACCACAGGACCACCTCCAATATAGATTACATAACCAGAAGTACTCATCATCTTAAAATCAGGTCCAGAACCGGCAAAATCAGAGTCGGTATAGCATATCACACCTGAAGAACTGGACGAAGGAAACAGTATACCAAGATTTTTGGTTCCTTGAAGATATCTCAGAATCCGTTTAACATTCACAAGATCTTCTCCATTTGGATTGACCTTATGACGGCTGACATAGTTTGTTGCAAAGCAGATGTCAGGTCTGTTTTTTGTTGACAGGTATACCAGGCAACCAACCACTTCAGCATATGGAAATTTCATTACTTCCTGAGGAGTATACTGGTGTTGAGAGTATCCATTTTTAGAAATTTCCAGTGGAGTGGGCATGGGATTACAATCCACCATGTCAAATCTTCTAAGTATTGTACTTTGCTTGAGACAGAAAAATACCTTTGTTGTTTCTTGATATTTCAATTCCTAGATAACTGGTAGGATTATCATACACCTTCATTTCAATTTGTTGACTTAATACGAAGAAGAGACGACTCATGAGATTTTCATCTTTGCCCATGAGAATACCGTCATCAACATGTACATCCAGAATAAATTAAGAATCTTTTGTTCGAAAAATGCATTTGTCGGTTTTTAGTTGTACAAATTCATTCTCCAGCAAGAAAGAGGATAATTTGTGATACCATCTCTCTGGTGCCTGACGTAAACCATAGTGCCTTTTATAGGACACATACTTTTCCTTGATGGGAATATCCTTTTGGCACTTTATAAATACTCCTTCTTCCAGACTGCCATTTAGAAATGCTGTCTTTACATCAAATGTCTTAATATACAAATTGTTTTGAGCAGCTAGTGCGAACAGTGCTCTCAAATTGGTAGTATCTACCACAGGACTAGAAGGTCGGTTTACGCCAGACCGTGTCTTATCGTAACAGGCTTCGCGATGCTGCGCCAGTTTCGACAACCCACGCCTGGCGTTACACCTACCTTGGCCTGCGACGCTTCCTACCTGCCTTCGGCAAGCTGTTTTAAGGGTTAATCGAGGCAATGAGTAGTGCACTCCGTGATGAATGGTCGAAGTATACAAGCAAGGGCGCGCCCTTCCGTCGAACCGAGTAGGCAGCTCCGCTTCGCTGCGCCGGCAATTCAGGTCGACAGGGGCCGATACCAGCTTGGCCTGCTGGCGGATTCTTCTCGGGCCTTCTTCAGCTCTCGCACCAGACCTGGCTTGGCCCAATCGGAGGCCGTCTGTAGGGCCTTCGGTCCTCACCTCATACCCCGTGGAGGTAAAGCGCAAACTTATTGATGTAACATCAGGCCTGAGGCCCGCTCTTGTGGTCTCACTGTGCCAAAGTAAATGTGCAAATCATGGCCGTTGCACCAATTTTCACAATACATGAAGGCGGGCTCACAGACCCCCTCCGACCGCTATTTGAAAAGGTCTTGCCGAGACCTGTCGAAATCTGCAATGAAATTTTTTAATCGGTCGATCCCCTTTTTTCAAGATCCTGATTCGGCCAACTGATGAAGTAGAGCTCCTAGACCCCCCTTCCGACCCCTCTTTGAAAGGTCTTGCCGAGGCCTACCGAAATCTGCAATAAAATTGTTGAATCGGTCGATCCCCTTTTTTCAAGATCCTGATTCGGCCAACTGATGAAGTAGCTCCTAGTCCCCCCTTCTGACCCCTCTTTGAAAAGGTCTTGCCGAGACCTATCGAAATCTGCAATAAAATTTTTTAGTCGGTCGACCCTCTTTTTCCAGGATGAAGGGTCGAAGTTGATTATGTTAGTAAATTCGGGCCGAGGTAGCCAATTCGCAGTTAAAAGTTTGGTCAGGGGTCGAAATTGATTTTATTTTCGTCATCAGCACCTTCAAAAACATACGAAACCATGTAAAAATGTCTCTAAAATATAAAGTCACGAAAAAGTTGCACTTTTTCTGCCGTTTTTTATTGTTTTTTCATTAGTACGACTGAATGGAATGAGATAGAAAGCTGAATTTTCGCGTGTGGCGAGCCAAGGACATACCTAATAACCGTACAAAATCTCAGACAGATCGGCTGAGCCGTTCAGGAGTAGTGCTGACACAGAGACAGACACACACACACACACACACAGACAGACAAAACTTTCCAGCCCCAGTGGAGTTACTGGCTTCGCTAATCACTCAGCCAACAGGTCTCGTAAGTCAGCTCTCCCTTAGTTAAATATACCACAAAATCATCATATTCAGAAGGTTTTTCTGTTCTTTGCCGATCTCTTAAATTAAACATGTTGAGTAGATCAGTGTTTTCATTCAGATCTTCCTCCTCCTCATGATTTTTGATTTCATCTTCATGATTTTCACCTTCCTCTATAACTTCTTGTTCTTCAATAATTTCATCATCTTCATTTATATCTTCATCTTCATGAATAACATAGAACTGTTTATTAAGCGTTATGTTGGATGGTTCAGGTGAGTGAGATAAGAATTTAACATCCCTTGCTATAAATATCTTCCGAGCCTCTGCGTCCCAAATCCTGTAGCCCCAATGAACCCTTGAAACAGCTTGCCGAAGGCAAGCAGGAAGCGCCGCAGGCCAAGGTAGGTGTAACGCCAGGCGTGGATCGTCGAAACTGGCGCAGCATCGCGAAGCCTGTTACGACAAGAAACGGTCTGGCGTAAACCTACCTTGTTATATACACAGCACTTTGAACAGCTTCTCCCCACATTTCATTTTTGAGATCAGAGTCAGAAAGGAGTGCTCTGGCACGTTCAAGAATGAGGCGATTGAATCTTCCTGATGTTCCATGCAACTGTGGGCACCGGGGTAAAGTATAATTTATCATGATTTCTTGTTGTTTGCACCATTCTTTCAACTTTGTAGAGCAGTATTCGCCTCCATTGTCACATCTAAGCATATGCACAGGTTGTCCAATAAAGTTCGTTGCCTGCATTACATATTCTTTCAGACATTCAAAAACTTCACTCTTGTGATGAAATATGTAGACAATTCCGTAGTGAGTATGATCACATAAGAAGGTAACATAATATCTTCTGCCATCATATGTTGCCGGAGAAATTGGACCAACCACATCACAATGGATTATTTCAAGGGGTCTTCTTGCTCTTCTTCTCACTGAACTATGTGGCAATTTTGTCTGTTTTGCTTCAAGACACACCATACATTCATTGAACTCATTTTTGTCTTGAGTTAAATAAACCCCACTGCACATATGCGGTAACTTCCTTAGATTGTTGGGTCCAAGATGACCCTTGATTCTGTGCCAGTAATGGGTCTTATTATAGACTCGTCCGACTGAGTCATACGCAGATCATCGTTTAGAGCTTCAGGAGCAGTCCTGAAAACAGGCGTAGACTCGGAAGAAGCCTAAAAATACATGTATGTATCTCCAGTTAGCGTGTACATGGCATGTATGCACTTATTAAAGCGTGCCTGGCAGGCATGCGCTAGCTAGAGCGTGCTTGCAGGCATGCTCCAGGTAGAGCATACAATGTACGCTTTTCGATTTGTAGAGAAGGGGTATCGCCACAGCCCCGGGCATAACTTTAGAGCCTGATAGTACAATAGAAACATTTTCAAGGTCAATAAAATAAAGCCACTCAGATTTATCTCTTATTTGTGCAAAATTCTTCACCCCTCAAAAATGACAGCCATTGCGCTTTTCAGAGGAAACGTCAACTGAAACTCCTGCCCGCCAACTACGTATGACTTGCTGGTAAACGATGTTACAGAAGCATGGATCAAGAACTATAGTGGAGATCGAAGCAATAAATATTTTCATACGTAAGGAATGTTTTATTCTGAGAGCACAAATGCATAGATACACCGTACAAAAAAAGTTCACGTTTCATAAATAAAATGTCACGTCAAAATTCATGAACTTTAAAGGTAGTATCAAATAAAAACTGTATGAGCCTAACCAAAAAATGGTACACTTGTCTGGAAGTTCCTACCGCAATAAGGATATGTTTTCAGAGTCTATAGCTTATGTGGAAAGAAAAATACACAAGCTTTACAGGCACGAATAAAATTAAGAAAACTGATCTGTAGAAGTTATAAGGCATAGATTAGATAAGTACATATTAAAACAAAAATTCTAAGTATCTGATATTCTATTCAATTTACTGTCATTGTCATCAAGTCTTAAGAACTCAGTCATCGTCACTGTCTGAGCCAGAATCTCTGTCAGTTGGCGTGGTTCAGTGCTCCTTGGTTTACCCACGAGACTTTATGCAGAAAGCGGATTGGTGTGATTTCTTCCTTGATTAGTAGAATTGTAAATTTTCGTGCTGTCCTGTTGTTTGCTGCAGTTTTCTATCTTGGAGGATTCTGAACAGCAAATCCACCATCAAGAGCCATGTTATCACATCTTGAAAGGTGTTCTAGTTGAACGAAACCACCTGAAAGTAAATATTTTTTTAAAAAATACTATCGCTTTAGGTCCCTACTGAAAATTACACTGGTGCAATTTTTAAGGTAACTGACCAAGTAGAGTCCAGACGCCTGGATGGTTTTGAGGTAAAACATTAGCCATTGACTTGTTATCACTTTCTGAACAATTATTTGTACGTTCAGGCTGATCAAAAACTGACAGATCACGTCCCGTGGCACCCAGTCTTTTTCAAAATAAGAAAACAATAATCCAAGGTCATCAGCCCAGCCTGATGCATCAACCTCCAGATCAACCTCCTTTAATGTCAAAACAGTTCTCCACTAGGGTCCGCGCCCCCCTTCATTGTCGAAACAGTTGTCCATTCGCGTACGCACCTGGCCCACCCTCAGACGCAGGCTTTCACTCATGTACGCACTTTGTCCATTCGCGTACGCATGGACCCAATTTAAAACAATCTGCCCATTGGCGTACGCACCCTCCCCTGCTCCAGAAAAGTTGTCCATGCGTTTGCAGGGAGAGGTGGCTTTTTCCCAGGAAGTGAATTTTCCCGAAAATGCCACTTTTAGAAATCTGAGGGACAAAGTTATAATATGTACAAAAACTTGAATCGGATAGTAACTTTTGTAAACCTTGGTATCTTTCGAAAGGTAGAAGTGTACTCTTTAAAATTTGCACAAGTATGATCACTAAAAATGCGATTTTGATATTTTAAAGTTCTATTATATATCGAAAAAAAAGTGAGGGACAGGCTTTTTGGGGTAAATCTTGCCTATTTTCAAATTAAAATTTATTTTGCAGATTATAATTTAACCCTAATTTTGACTTCTGATTCCTTTTTCATACTTGCGTATGAATAAGAAGTTAGTGCGGCAAAAAAAATTGACCATTTCCATGGAAGTTTAGAACAAAACTGGAAGGGACACGAATTTCTAAAAAGTTGCCCACTTTTTGGAGAATGAGCCATTACTACCAGCATACTAACGAAGGGAGACGCAAGGTCCCAATTCCTGTCACCAGCTCTTGTCAGATAGCCCCACCGCCTTTTGAGGTACCGGTGAAACGCCTCGCTCGCGCGACTTCTTCTTTCTATCTTTTTCCTTCGGTATAGCCAACTGTGGATACGTGACATTTAGACTGAAGAGAGTAATTATCTCATTATTTTAGGATTATTAAGAAGAAATAACAGAAATTTACTCAATAATGTGTCCAAACAGCCGGTGGCAACTACTAGGGCGACCCGTGACCCCCTCTGCCGCTCGAGCCGCTAGACCGGGCGGCGCTGGGGTCGCGCCGTTTAGAGTTCTTAAAATAATAATAACTGCAACCTATGCTCAGTGGAGCATCAGACTCAATTTGATGACACAAGCCGATTGAGCGCCTGGTTGGAAAAGGTGTACGGGGTGAAATATTTTCTTGGTTGCAGGAAGAATCATTTTGTTTATTCTTGCACTCTAGTGCTTTTTTTAATTTGCTGTCTGAGCACTTAAGGGGGGATCCTAGTGTAGCGGGGTCAAAAGAAGGGTGTTTTGGGGATTTAAAAAAAAAAAAAAAACTAAAGCTTCACTCTAAAATCCGAAGACAGGGTTGAATTTGTGGTTCTTTAATCACTTCAGAAAAAAAAAATTGTGGTGATAGAGTGAAAAATGTTGCTGCACGGTCCGCTGCAAAATGGCCTGGAGTGCCTGGACGGGCGTACACTTACAGCCCAAACGGTTGATCCGATCGAGCTAAAATTTTTTGTGAATGTTTCCGACACTAGTAGCCATAATCTGAACTAGAAGATCCGGGATCGGAGTATCCCTTCATAGAAAAAAAAAATCAAAACTTTGAAAATTTTGCCTAAATTTTGGTACTTAAAGTTTAACTTGCTCAAAAAAAATACTAAAAGTTATTATTTTTCGAAGATTCTAGTTCAGATACTGGACCGATTCCTTATGAGTCTAAAAAAAATTCGAACGACTGTTTTAGGCGTTCGAGTCGACCTGCAGTTGTACGCCCGTCCAGGCACTGCACGCAACACATGCCATTTTGCAGCGGACCGTGCAGCAACATTTTTCAATTTATCACCATAATTTTTTTTTTTCTGAAGTGATTAAAGAACCACAAATTCAACCCTGTCTTCGAATTTTAGAGTGAAGCTTTAGTTTTTTTTAAAAAAAATCCCCAAAACACCCTTCTTTTGACCCCGCTTCACCAGGATCCCCCCTTAAGTTGGCAATTTTTGTGGTAACGAGCATTGTGGAGTTGAAGTGTTGCTTTAATGCCTTCTCCTTCATCAAGAGCGCTAAGCGGAACAACACAAGGTATCTTCTCAGCGGGAAACTTCTTTAGATTTCTATCTATCGTGTCAAATCCATCATCCTTTTTTGCCCTTTTATTTTCTTTGGGGTCCACTAAATCATCGAAGTTATTCCCCTCCTGGCATAAGCAGCAAAGTGACCAATCAATGGGCTGTGGACGTTTTCTACCATTTTCACTATCAATAATATTTAAATCTACTAGTCTAAGTTTTGGAGGCATGATGAAGCATCTGAAAGATCGAGAAAAAAATCACGTTGTGTCTCGGGTAAGCAAAGGAGAGGGCTAACCACACCTCTCGCAGTCTAAAAATCACGAGAGAAACACGGGAAACGCTCAACAAGAACACGCGGGCCGTAATGTTTACAGGAAACAAAACGAAGTTAAAAAAAAAACTTTCAGTTGATGAGGCTGCCTCGATGTCTTCCCGATGACTCCTTTCAAAAGCACACAATCACAACAAAGGAACAAATATCACAAATTCATGCAGCACCGTAAAAGAAAAAACTTCTCTTCGTGTCTTCTTCACTGCGCCGTGCCGCTGAGCGCCGGGCGGCCGGCCGCTGCGAGGGAGGGGGGCGCGCATGCATTGTCGCCGTCGCCTGGCATCGAGCAGGCGGTGCGTGCCGCCCTCCTCCCCTACCCTAGTAGGCGCGCGCAGCGGAGGGAATGACCAGACGATTTAGCCAGGCGGCTTCGGGCGCTGAAAACCCTTAGGTCATTCGAGACCTGGTTCGCGTATGGTCAAGTCCATGTGTATGTCGGTGGAAGGATATCTCTGAGCGTGGAATTTTCTCAATTCGTAATATTTAATTTTGTTATTACCTTTGGCGAACAAAGTGCACCTCCGGGTGAAATTTCAACCGAATTTTCGATATCAGCGACCTTGAAAACCCCCGCAGTCATGTGCCGCACTTCACTATTTCAGTACAATCGACACGAGGGAAATTTCCCTCTTATGCGAGAAATTTCCTGTTTTGAGAGGGAAATATTTGTTTTTTGTCGTGTAATGAGCCCCGTGCACCGCTTTTAGACCCTCCATACAACGCGGCTACACAGAGTTTAAATTGAGGTGAAAATTGTACTTACGCCCCTCCGACATGGGCCCCACGGGGAGTAGGGAGGCCCCCTATCCTAGAAATGTGTGGTCCCCATCTGCTTTACCGATAGTGACCCCAAACCCCCCCAGGGAGCGGCCCTTTCACGAAACAGAGCCTGATAATCGAGAAAAAGCGCATTTTGCCCCTGGTAGGTAGGCAACCGCCCCCTGGACTGCTCCTGCAAGTTGTGCCATCGGGGCACCACTTCTTCAAAGTTACCTTAGGGTATGTAGATGACTTGTGCAAAACGGCAACACAGCAGGAACAAGTGCAAGGTTCGTTAGGATATTGGTCGTTAGCTGCCGTACTACCGGGGATGCAGACTGTGGCGGACCTTTGAGAGGGAATAGCACTCCCCGCCCCCGATTGCTATCTGAACGAGGATTCTAATGGCGGGGTCACACGGTCGGTTCGAGTCCTGTTAAAAGACCCTAGGGCTCAACGCGTCTACGGTTTTAATCTCCGGCACCGGTCTTCTGGCCCACTGTGGAGGCGGCGTGGCCCTCAACCACTCATCGGGGAATCCAATGCAAGTCGCGCAGTCACGCGCTGAGAGTATCCGGTCCAACAGACTGGCAGGGCTCGCCCCAGCCCTTCCTGGCCCCACAGCAACACCCACAGCCCACTGCGACCCTCTGCCTTCCGCACCGCACGCCCCACACGACAGACAGCCTGCCTGTCTACCACGACGGCGAGGTGCGCGTCCTCGCGCTAGGGCAGGGCACTGTCCAGCCTGCAGGCAGCTCTCTGCCTGCACCGGCGTGCGAGGCCGCATCCTCATTCCGTCGATCTGGCTTACTCATGGGGCGCGGCTTAATCCGTGCTTCGCCGCTGTAACACTCACGGCTAACAATCCAGGCAATATGCCTGTAAACGTTTCAAAATCCTAAGGCAAGAACCCATCCGTGCACACGAAAATAAAAAAAGCCAAAACGCTTGCATCAGGGAGTGCAAGGTCGCATCGCTCAGCCGCTGGCCCTACTTTACAGTCAAAGAGTACTCACCCGGCCGCTCCACACTGCCCGCTCGATGTTCAGGAGCCTCGTCAGACGATTAACGGCAACGGCCCGGGGCTGTTGGCGGGGCACCGGTACGTGGAAGCAGGTGGCAAAATGCTCCCTCAGTTTGACGGTGTTGAGGGAGCTCAAGCAGCAGAGCGGGCAGACTACCTAAGCTTTAACTGCTGCTTCAACCCCTCTTAAGGCATTTACAGCCTCCATTTTCTTCGGAACTGGAAGCATCTATAAACAGATAAAACAAAGTTATTTTTTAAATACCGATTTTGTGTCTCAGATCTATTTTTTGGATGGGCCGTTACTTCTAATTTGGCTTGTTTTAGTGGTCACACTGTTACAGCCAGGGACGCCGGAAGTGGGGGGCAGGGGGTGCCGAAGGCCCCCCCCCTAGAATTTGCCGTAGCAAAGCCGGGCCCTTCAGAGCCCGCGAAGCGGGCCTTTTAGGGACTGCAAAGCGGGCTTTTTCTAGAGCCCAGAGTCTGTGGCTGAAGTAAGACGAGCAGCAGGAACCGGCCCAATCACATACCATCTCGTATGGCACGGCACCTCAGTGGCCTTAAATGTCATTTTAATACCACATAGGTTTTCAAAAGCTCTTTGCTCGCTGCGCTCGCGAATGAACCTATGCATACTTTCATGTATGGGACGCAATGTCCCATCGTCTTTCCAATGACCATATTTAGAAGTCAATGAGCGTTGGCTTGAAGCTTGCTTCGCTCGCAAAATATCTATTATTGGGCGTAAATGATTCCAATTACTTCGTTATACAAACCATAGTTTACACTAAAGCCCCCTGCGTTGGGCAGGTTACTGGTCAAACTCCTTGACAGAATTGAACGCCCCTAGCACGGCCATAAAGCATGGGAAACACACAACAACTGACTGCCGCCCAAAATAAGGCCAAAAAAAATGCGGGCCCTTTTGGCACTTTGCCCCCCCTAGTAAAACATACTTCCGGCGTCCCTGGTTACAGCTACCTGCCATACTGTTTAACTTATAGACGCATAGTGATGTTTCTTTGCTTCTGTACATCTTCCTTTAGTGCATGGGCTTACAATACTTTAAGCAACTATATTCGATCTTTGGTAATGTTCATTCAAAAGTACTCAAAATTCAAAGTGAAAAATGATAAACGATGGGTCGATGACTTGGTTGTAGTAGCATCCTATGAAACTGACCAGACTCAAAGCTTGTTGTGGTGCACTGCAAAGCCATGCTCCAAGGGGTCCATTGAAGCCATGTGAGTAGCTAGAAGAGTGGCTAGACACCAGTGGGAGTTTTTACTTCCTTAGTCAGTCCAGCATTCAGCTCCTGGAAAAAACAAGAAAACATTGAAAAATTGAACATTCTTACCATTAACATCCCTGCTTTTGATTCAAAGTTTCTTGCAACGACACTGACAAAAACATTATTTACAGACTAGACAGCAATTCTTGAAAAAAGGTGAAAGCTAACCGGGGGTAGTTCCCTTCCCCTTTTCTTAACAAGCCTCTACAGCAAGTTCATACCCTCCATGAAAGGAAAACAAAAGTTACGAGGAGAGAGCATTGGCATTTATGAGACAAGTCAGTACATACATTGCTAGACAAAATGATTATTTTATTACACACCTCAGCAGAGGCAGCACAATAACATGCACCAACATTTGACAGCAGAAAATAACTAAATTATTGTAAAGCTTGAGAAGTAAGCATTTAAAAGGGGTTGCTATCAATATCCAAAAGAACTACAAACTTTTGGCACAAAGATATAGGTCACACCTTTGACATTCCCCGATAGAGCAATGCCAAATATACTTTTAAATATAACATACCAGTAGGTCTGGAACTCGGAACTCTTGCAGGGGACTGGCCATTTGAATCCATTGACCTCTCCCACAGGGAACGGCTGAGAAAAGTTGAGAGGCGTCGAGAGCAAATAGGAGCAGGCGAGTCAGTTCCATCATGTTGGGTTTTGTGAAAAGCTGCAATAACATCAAACACGCGGTTTGACAAGACGGATTTTTAACTAGTACCAATGAGCATTATTTGAGGTTCAAATCACTCACCTCAATTACAAGTTCACTTTTGCCAATTTGACAGAATGAGAAGCAAACCGACGGTTGGAGCACACCACATGAAGAAACTGCAGAGAGCATCGGGGCTGGGATCCATGCCTCAGCCAGGCTGCTTCGATTCCTGCAAAATTAAAATATACATTACTTCCTGCACAACAATGACCTTATCGTCCTACTTAGTATGCAAATGCTAACGAGGACTGTATTAAAGCATAAGCTTTGCATGCCAAGTTTGACACCTGGAATGTGGAACTAGCAAAACAAGCTATGATGACGGTCCACTTAACGCATATAATTGACGGGCACAGAATAGTGCACGTTCATTGGACGGGTAAGGCGACAAGCATTGCCTTTTTTTTCCCTTTTTTTTTTTCTAAACTTGCACAACAGGAACGGAGCCTGTGTTTACATTCTGAGGCCAGAGCTGCATTTCGGTAGGAATGCAGACGGTCCCAATACTGAGGCTTGCCCACGCCAGCTGCGAAGAGACGAAAAAACGTTGAAGCAAGAGGAACGACGGGGAATCGGTTGAGCGTATAAGATCCAAGAAAACGGGAACGATTGCATTCAAGGGTAGGGTTAACCAAGACGCAGCACTGCGCGACTTACCGCCGCTCCAGAGTGGAATAACGAGAAACAAACGCACACTTGGACGCACACTCGGCCAAAAACACACTTCTGGATGCCGGCAGAGTCAAGGCTCTGCTATCAGAGCGCGAAAATAACAAACAAGAGACATTTCTCTGCTGCACACACACGTCGCTGTCGCCACTCGGCTTGACCGTCTCGTCTGCTGGGGGCTGCATCCCAAACGTCCCTTCCCCTTCCCCTCTTCCGCCGGGCGCTTTGTCACCGGGGAGCTCCCTTACCCCTTACCGCCACGAATACGTTACAGCACTTGGAAAACCCACGAGTGATTCCATATCAAATGGCACCCGTCCCTTCTTGTTTAACCATGGGGCAAGCAGCACACTGTTAAAACGGATATGAAAATTTATAACCCATTTGTTGTGAAATTTAACAACCGCGTTATGAAATTTCACAACAGGCAGCATTTCATAACATTTTCATAACATTTGTCACAACATGGCAAACTTTTTCATTTCGTGTGTGTTATGAAAATGTTATGATTCCCGCGACCGTCCCCCCACCCCCCTCAAGGCACGCTGAGAACGACGCTGTCACCGAAACGTCGACGTTGATCAACGCCAGTGGTGTTTGTCTGATTATGTGTTCTCAAAACTTTAAGGTTATATAAATCGGAAACCTATTTTGCGGTTCAGCCACCAAAGGCCTTACATTTTTATCTTGATCCCTTGTTTCAAATCTTAGGCCCATTTAATTGTGTCTTCTGTGGTTAGGTTATGGTTATTTGGTTATTTCTGAAGACACCTAAAAAAAGTGAGTTTTGGAGCAATTCTACTTAACACCTTAATGAGGGACATGCCTTGAATTTACTACAATTTTTTGTTTCTTAGGAAATAATCATGGACGAATTTCACTGCAAGTTCTGCATGGACAAATTTTCACAGTTGAAGCAATATTTGTGTCATCTGAAGCATCATAGGCACGTTTCTGAAACATTTCCATGTGCACTAATGACATGCTCAGAAGTATTACCATCTGAAGGATCTTTAAGAAATCACTTGTTGCGTAGGCACAACATTCGACTTACTTTGTTACGAGAGCGAGCAGCCTACAATGCACTGGGTGCACAAGGCAAGATTGCATGTAATGTTCCTTCATGTGTCCAAGAATTTGATTCCTTATCTAAATTAATGAGTCATCTAAGAAACCACATTATAGGTGGGTATGCTGTAAAGTGTCCTTCTTGTAACAAGAGGTATTCAGTCTTTGGTTCTCTTAAAGGTCATGTCTTCCGGAGTCATCAGTGGAAACTGCCGAGTGCAATAAGTGAATGTGATCCCTATGGCACTGATGATACTGACAGTACTTTTGTTAATTTTGATGAAGAGACTCAGGATGTGTGTGCCTCTGAGGCAAATGTAAGTCGTCCTAATCATGAAATGTGGCTGCGAGCCATGGCAGAATTTTATATGACATTGGAATTTAAATATCTTGTACCCGCAAGAACTGTTCAGGCAATTTCCTGTGAAATCCGCAGTGTTCACCGTAATGGTATGTCCACTGTGTTGGCTATCATGGACAACGAATCTTTGTCCAATGAGGAGAAATACGCAAAGATGAGAGAGGTTATTGCTAAATTTGAAAGCGGCTTTTCAGATCTGCGCAGCTCTCACATTACAAATTTGTATTTCAAACGGAATTTCATGTATGTGACCCCTGTAAAAGTTGGCCTTAAAGGCGACAAATTCTTCCATTATGTACCCATTCTAGACACTTTGCAAATGATGGTGGCTACTCCATGCTTGCAAATTGACCTTTGTTCACCTCAAAGTTCTGGAAGAGACATATATACTGATTTTTATGATGGTTTGCTTTACAAAACTAATCTGTTTTTTCGAGAGAATAGAAAAGCTTTCTCTGTTATACTGTACCAGGATGGTTTTGAGATGTCTTGTCCAATTGGCCCTGCCAAGAAAAAGTACAAGATGATAGGAATATATTTATCACTGGGTAATATCCCTTGTCATATTCGTACCCACACTGATGCAATCCAATTGGTAGGTTTATGTCTAGAGTCCAGCTTCGATCATGAAAAAGTGTATGGCACCATACTTGCAGATCTTAAAAAGCTTGAGGAGGTTGATGTTGAAATTCCTGGTCACGGGATGTTTAAGGGAAGCTTGATTTATGTCAGTGGTGATAACCTTGGGAGCCATGGTCTTGGAGGGTTCAATGAGTCCTTCAGCAAGTGTAGATATTTCTGCCGCTACTGTTTGGTTCCTCGAGCATCTTTCCATGCTGAGGATGGTCATCTTGCCTCGTTCCCTGAGCGGACCAGAGAGAACTACAACGCATGCATAGAAGAGAGAGGGATTGAGGGGAGGAAAGGAATAAAATTCAGAAGCAAGTTTAATGAGCTTCAAAATTTTCATGTCTGCGATCCAGGCCTTTCTCCATGCTTGGGCCATGATTTAATGGAGGGTGTGGCTGCCCATGATGTATGTCTGTTCTTCAAATATTTTGTGGACATCAAGAAGTGGTTTTCATATGATGACGTAGCCGCCATAATGTCAGCATTCCCTTACAGTGCAGCAGATAGACGAGACAAACCCTTGCCCCTAAAAGAAAAATACACCATGGTGGCATGTGGCAGGTTTACAATTTTGTGAGGCTTGTTCCACTGATGATTCACCACCTCATTCAGGATAAAGCTGATCCAGTATGGAAACTATTCCTACTGATTGGAGAAATTCTTGATATTGTGTGTGCACCAACTATTCACAAATCTTACGTTGGTCATCTTCAGGTTCTGATTGTAGAGTACCTAGATATGAGGCGGCATGCATTTCCTCTGGTTCCTCTGCGCCCAAAGCACCATTATTTCACGCACTACTGCCTTATGATACTCCTGTTTGGTAGTTTGGGAAAAGTATGGACACTGCGATATGAAAGTAAACATCAATTTTTTAACAGAGCCATCAGAGCTAGCAAAAATTTTATCAACGTGACCTCATCTTGTGCTGAAAGACACGAGTTGTTTCAGGCTTATGTTAGAGCTGGAGGTGGATTGCGCTGCGCTTTGAAGGCAGTTAAAACTTCCCCCTATGTAGGGGCTGTGTATTGCAATGAAATTAGGGGTGCTGTGCAAAAAGTTTGTAATGGAGAACTGACACAGTGTCTTAAATATGAGATGAAGGGAACTGTGTACTCTAAAGGCATGATTCTGGCTCTGTCTAAATTGGCATACCACGTTGATGTGTCAATGGGGAGAATTGTATTCATTTTAGAAGACAACGAAGGTAAAATATACTTCCTTGTTGAAGTGCTTGAATCTGAGTATAATCAGAATGTAAGGATGCATGAAATTGGCAACTTAATTGAGTACAATTGCATTGCTTACGATAATCTTGCCAGTCCCTTCCCTATGCATGCTTATAACTACAAGATGAAGTTGTTTGTTAAGTTGAAATATGCATTGGTTTCTGAATCAATGTCGTTTGAAAACGATGTTGCTTAAGGCATATTTGTGTAAAGTACTAGTTTTAATAAAAGAATTAGCGAATATCCTGCTTTGATTTCTAAAACCACTTTTTGCTATGAGAAGCCTGTTTCTTTAAGTGCACTTTTTTAAATGCAAGTGAATACATGCCACTTTTAGTTTTAGTATGTGGTTTTCCTGTAAATACCCTACATTGCTTTTTAAATCCATCTCTGACTTGTCAAACAAGTGTCCTTTTTTAAATGCAAGTGACTAAATGCTAGTTTTAAGTTTAGTATGTGGTTTTTCTGTAAATATCATGCATTGCTTTTTAAATCCATCTCTGACTTGTCAAACAAGTGTACTTTGTTTAATGCAAGTGAAGTTTTAAATTTAGTGTACTAGATTTTTCTGTAAATATCCTGCAATCTGTAATATCTGCAATTGGTTTCCGAAACCATTGAATCATACATATGTAAATTTTTCATAATGTCATCCATTTTGTTAGTGTCAATCATTTGTCTTGTCATAGTGTCATCTCCACTCCTGTATTTGTGGCTAGTGTTGGGAAGTTGGAAAAAAAACATGGAAAAATACGTTTTTTTCCAATGTTTTTTTCGTTTTTTTCCATGGCTATACTTTTCGTTTTTTTCCAATTTTGAAATTTTTCTAACTTTTGAGTGTTTTAACTAGGTTTTCTCTTTTTGTGATTGGGAAGTATTTAAATGAGAAACATCTTAATTTATCTAATACCCCAATTACCTCAAAAGCCCCTTAAGACTGTATGGTGTGGGAAATAAAATTCTGAAAAATACTAATAAGGTTTTCAAGTATTGATGAAACAAATATTTTTTCTGAAAACACTTTGTTTTTATTACAAACACATGAGATAAAATAAATTTTTATAATTTAGAGTCACTTATATCGCTCTTGTTATTAATACATAAGATAAAATTAACAAATTTAATCATACAGAGTCACTAATATCACTCTCTTTACTATTATATAGAATAAAATAACCAATTATGATTATTCAGAATCACTAATATCACTCCCACTCTCTAGTTCTGAATCAGGATCAGGATCAGTACAGTATTCATCATCACTATCAGTGGTTTCAAGCACAATATCGGGAGTAAGACTAGCTGTGGGGTAAGATTTCATTGTTGAAACCCTGTGAGCCTGGCTCTCTTTCATTTTTTCAAATTTCTTATAAAGTAGCTCTGCATTCAGGTACCACTTTGTAGCAACAAGTTTTCCTACTCTCTTATTCAATAACTTATTTCTTTTCTTTGTATGAATATTTTCTTAACCAGCCTAGATACGCTCACAGCTGGTAGAGGTGGGGCAACATGTCATAATTCTTACGGCAACGGGATACAAATCCTGTTCGCTGCAAAAATATTGCCACCACTTGAGTGAGTCAGTGGTGTGTGACTTGGACCAGAGGGTATTGTTAGCAAAATGACCACTCTTGGAGCGGAAATCAAGCAGATTTGAGAGGACCTTTTCCTCATCACAGTCTAACTGTAAAGCAATTTTTTTGATTACTTCGGTTGCCAACAACACCTCATTGTCAGTTAAGCCATTGCCACAAAAATTAGGGTCAATCAAATATGCAGCCAAGTGCAAGTCAGTGAGAATAAATTTGATAGCCTTGGGAACAATGCTTCTTATTCTGTTGGTGTCTATAATATTGAAGGGGTTGATGGTATCCAAGTCACCATCTTCATCTACAAAGTTATCCCAACAGTGCCTTATGTTCATCAAAATGGGAACAAGATGAGACAGCTTAGCATCATTAGCTTCAAGAATTTGAACTCCCTCAGCAACAGGCTGAATAAGATCACATAAAACATTAAGATTATTCCAAAAGCCATCATTATCTAAAACCCTAGAGCGAATGTCATTAGGAACGTCAATACTTTCTAAAATCACAGTGGACTGTAGGGCTGCCTTATTTTTCCAAAGCGAATCCAGACAAGAAAAAGACCCAAAGAATCTTGTCGGAGAAGGTAGTATCAGCTCTCTGGTATCGGAGTCATATTTGTCCTCTTGCTGCTTTTTGAAGAGCGCATGAACAACCTCCCAGCTTTAAATCCCATATGGATATCTGGTCTGGAATATTTCCATTCTGGTTTCTGATATCCATATGGTTTTATTGTCCATATGTAAATTGGAACATTTTTCCACTCTGGGTTTTCATATTCCATTCTGGAAAAAAAATTCCATAATGGAAACTGAAAATCCATTCTGGAAACAATGAGATCCATAGTGGTGCATGAGTGGTGCATACTGGTTAAAGATTCGTCTAAAATCGTGAGCTTTGATAGCCGACCTAATCGGCTATGCAGAGGCTAGCACCCAGAGGGCGAAAAGGCAAGCCTTAAAAATATGTGATGTGCGGTTAGCAGTTCACTTCGCACACATGGGGGGGAAGAGAGCCCGCTTACCTAACTAAATCGCGACCCGTAGCGACAAGCGAGAGCCACCCAAGATTTTAAATAGCTAAGGCTACAATTATCATACAGGAGTTCAATCATACGTAGGTACGTGATTCTCAAGTAGACCTTGCAGTTTCCGTCTACTTCGAAGTGTTGGGACATTCTCTCCCGGCTTGGGGAGCTCTTTTAACTGCTTGACTAGAAAAAGCGACACTAGCGCCACCTTGCGGACGAAGCTCACAAAATCCACTCTGGAAATTTGAAAATCCATTATGGATTTGGTCCTTAAAAAAACCACTCTGGTATTTCATAATTCCATAGTGGATTATTATTCCCATTCTGGATTTGACAATTCCACATGGAAACTAAATTTCCATCTGGAATCATAATTTCCAGACAAAAGCCCAGTATGGAATTTCTCTTTTCCATCTGGATATTTCTAAATCCACATGGATAAGAATATTCCAGATGGAAACCCGGAAATCCAGAGTAAAATCCAGATGGAATTTAAAGCTGGGCTTGCGCCTCTTGATGTACTTGATCACAGATTTAGCTTGCTGATACAAAGTTTTAGGTGCCCCCTTCTTAAACAAATGTTTGATGATCAAGTCAAGTCCATGAGCTCCACACCCAGCTGCAAAAATTTTGGGATACTTCCTTTGAACTTTCTTCCATGCAGCTCGCATGACTGGGGCATTGTCTGTTATGATTATGAACACTTTAGACGGGCCAACCTCTTCAATTACATCAATGCACAAGGAAGCAACATAATCACTATCTTCTTTGTTGGCACCTTGCTCAATGGTTTTAAAGAAAACAGGGTACGGAGTAGCAAGGAGAAAGTTTATAAGTCCATCCGATCTTCGATTTGTCCAACCATCACACATTAAGACAACACACACAGCATCATCAATTCTCTTCTTGTTGCTTGTCGTTGCTTCGTCATATTCAGCGTCAAGAAGAGGCCCTCCCAATTTGCAGTGGTCTGGAGGCTTGTAAGCGTTGTTCAGGTTAGAAATTGCTTTCAACATATGGGGTCCTTCAAATATGGATAAAGGCGCACCTTTAGCAAACACAGCTCTAGCCATGAGTTTATCTTGGTATTTTTTCTGATCACTGGTCATGTAATGAACATACGAAGAAATTTTAGATTTACTGGCAGGAGTGTTTTTCAGGGAAGAGTTAGTCGCCTTGGGTTGGGATTGCGATTGAGATTGTGCTGCAGTCTCAACAACTTCTTCGACATCATCCTCTTCCTCTTCTAAATTTGGATGACCTGATAAACAAAATATAAAAGCTAATTAATTTCAATAGAAAACAAAACAACGGTGGATTTTAGTGTTTGATTAGCAACTAAAATGAAATATTTATGATCAAGTTCTAACCTTTTTTAGGAGCAGGAAACTTCTGCTTTATATAGTCTGGGCACTTAGGACATTGACTGATGTGGGTTTTCATGCGACTTGCATTTGGAAAGTTATATTTGGCATCTGTGCAATACTTGCATATAACAGTTTTTATCTTGTCTTTGTCCGTTTCGTCCATGATATGTTCGAAGTGCTTCCATATTGCACTTTTCTGGGGTGGCACTTTAACAACGTATCAACGTGAATTTGATGCTGAAAAAGACAAAAGAGCAGGAAAATATCAGTAAATGAACATAGGCTCACAGAAACCTAACCTCTTTTGAATGAATTTGACTCCAGAGATTATGAAAACCAAAACCGGACTCTAAATCAAAGGTCTCTGACCGTTTGTAACTAAACACTTGTAATTTTCGCTATTCATTCATGGTTGTGTCTTTGTCATTTGACTTACCGTTAAAAAAGCCGCCGACTTATTTACTCCGCACTCCACACAACCGCCTCGCGCCACCGCTTGGCGCTTGCCGCCTACACCTGCTCGTAGGCTTCGGGGAGGGAAGGGAACGGAGGGTTGGAGGGAGCAGGAGGGAGATATAGAGCCCAGTATAGACCAATCGGGAGAGACGTGTCATCAAGCGGGAACTTCAAACAACCCCAAACGAGAAAATGCCTTCAGGGCCCGCGCAAAGTAGATATTGCGTGACATACATCGTCATATTTACCAAATCCGAGCTTTCAGACACGACAATCTATTATCCAGTAATATTTTTAAACTAAATTACGCTTTTTTTTTTAAATTTTTCATACTTTTCCATTTTTTCCGGAAAAAAACATGGAAAAGTATGTTTTTTTCCGGCTGATTTAATTTTTCCGGAAAAAAACCAACACTATTTGTGGCCTTGTGTGTTGTGCCTGCTTTTTGTTCCATAATTTGAGAACTGGCAATGGATCCCATTATCTCATTATCACCCATTAAACAAGAAGGATTCTTCACGGTTGAAACGCAGGAGAGTGAATCCCTGAGTGTCTCAGGCCAAGCTGAAGCACCACATAGTGTAAGTTTAAAAATGACAGGTTAGGATCTTTGCATTTATATACTTTATTTACAAGAAGGATTCTTCATGAAAGCATTGTGTAGGTCCCAAATTTTTTCAAGTACCTTCTACGCCAGAAGAAATTACACGCCCAGCAGTGCGGAAGGTGGGACATTGCGACAAGTCATGAACTACTGGTGATCAAGTTTTACAGACCAACAAGTTTGAAACATCTCAAGATATGCTCTAAGTCACTTTACAAGTATTGCGTGATTACACTTACAGGACTGTACATTAATTTCCTTTCTTTGCCTGCAGTGCCAGATTTCAAGTGTTGCGGTTAGTGTTGGTTTTTTTCCGGAAAAATTAAATCAGCCGGAAAAAAACATACTTTTCCATGTTTTTTTCCGGGAAAAATGGAAAAGTATGAAAAATTAAAAAAAAAAGCGTAACTTAGTTTAAAAATATTACTGGATAAAAGATTGTCGTGTCTGAAAGCTCGGATTTGGTAAATATGACGATGTATGTCACGCAATATCTACTTTGCGCGGGCCCTGAAGGCATTTTCTCGTTTGGGGTTGTTTGAAGTTCCCGCTTGATGACACGTCTCTCCCGATTGGTCTATACTGGGCTCTATATCTCCCTCCTGCTCCCTCCAACCCTCCGTTCCCTTCCCTCCCCGAAGCCTACGAGCAGGTGTAGGCGGCAAGCGCCAAGCGGTGGCGCGAGGCGGTTGTGTGGAGTGCGGAGTAAATAAGTCGGCGGCTTTTTTAACGGTAAGTCAAATGACAAAGACACAACCATGAATGAATAGCGAAAATTACAAGTGTTTAGTTACAAACGGTCAGAGACCTTTGATTTAGAGTCCGGTTTTGGTTTTCATAATCTCTGGAGTCAAATTCATTCAAAAGAGGTTAGGTTTCTGTGAGCCTATGTTCATTTACTGATATTTTCCTGCTCTTTTGTCTTTTTCAGCATCAAATTCACGTTGATACGTTGTTAAAGTGCCACCCCAGAAAAGTGCAATATGGAAGCACTTCGAACATATCATGGACGAAACGGACAAAGACAAGATAAAAACTGTTATATGCAAGTATTGCACAGATGCCAAATATAACTTTCCAAATGCAAGTCGCATGAAAACCCACATCAGTCAATGTCCTAAGTGCCCAGACTATATAAAGCAGAAGTTTCCTGCTCCTAAAAAAGGTTAGAACTTGATCATAAATATTTCATTTTAGTTGCTAATCAAACACTAAAATCCACCGTTGTTTTGTTTTCTATTGAAATTAATTAGCTTTTATATTTTGTTTATCAGGTCATCCAAATTTAGAAGAGGAAGAGGATGATGTCGAAGAAGTTGTTGAGACTGCAGCACAATCTCAATCGCAATCCCAACCCAAGGCGACTAACTCTTCCCTGAAAAACACTCCTGCCAGTAAATCTAAAATTTCTTCGTATGTTCATTACATGACCAGTGATCAGAAAAAATACCAAGATAAACTCATGGCTAGAGCTGTGTTTGCTAAAGGTGCGCCTTTATCCATATTTGAAGGACCCCATATGTTGAAAGCAATTTCTAACCTGAACAACGCTTACAAGCCTCCAGACCACTGCAAATTGGGAGGGCCTCTTCTTGACGCTGAATATGACGAAGCAACGACAAGCAACAAGAAGAGAATTGATGATGCTGTGTGTGTTGTCTTAATGTGTGATGGTTGGACAAATCGAAGATCGGATGGACTTATAAACTTTCTCCTTGCTACTCCGTACCCTGTTTTCTTTAAAACCATTGAGCAAGGTGCCAACAAAGAAGATAGTGATTATGTTGCTTCCTTGTGCATTGATGTAATTGAAGAGGTTGGCCCGTCTAAAGTGTTCATAATCATAACAGACAATGCCCCAGTCATGCGAGCTGCATGGAAGAAAGTTCAAAGGAAGTATCCCAAAATTTTTGCAGCTGGGTGTGGAGCTCATGGACTTGACTTGATCATCAAACATTTGTTTAAGAAGGGGGCACCTAAAACTTTGTATCAGCAAGCTAAATCTGTGATCAAGTACATCAAGAGGCGCAAGGTTGTTCATGCGCTCTTCAAAAAGCAGCAAGAGGACAAATATGACTCCGATACCAGAGAGCTGATACTACCTTCTCCGACAAGATTCTTTGGGGCTTTTTCTTGTCTGGATTCGCTTCGGAAAAATAAGGCAGCCCTACAGTCCACTGTGATTTTAGAAAGTATTGACGTTCCTAATGACATTCGCTCTAGGGTTTTAGATAATGATGGCTTTTGGAATAATCTTAATGTTTTATGTGATCTTATTCAGCCTGTTGCTGAGGGAGTTCAAATTCTTGAAGCTAATGATGCTAAGCTGTCTCATCTTGTTCCCATTTTGATGAACATAAGGCACTGTTGGGATAACTTTGTAGATGAAGATGGTGACTTGGATACCATCAACCCCTTCAATATTATAGACACCAACAGAATAAGAAGCATTGTTCCCAAGGCTATCAAATTTATTCTCACTGACTTGCACTTGGCTGCATATTTGATTGACCCTAATTTTTGTGGCAATGGCTTAACTGACAATGAGGTGTTGTTGGCAACCGAAGTAATCAAAAAAATTGCTTTACAGTTAGACTGTGATGAGGAAAAGGTCCTCTCAAATCTGCTTGATTTCCGCTCCAAGAGTGGTCATTTTGCTAACAATACCCTCTGGTCCAAGTCACACACCACTGACTCACTCAAGTGGTGGCAATATTTTTGCAGCGAACAGGATTTGTATCCCGTTGCCGTAAGAATTATGACATGTTGCCCCACCTCTACCAGCTGTGAGCGTATCTAGGCTGGTTAAGAAAATATTCATACAAAGAAAAGAAATAAGTTATTGAATAAGAGAGTAGGAAAACTTGTTGCTACAAAGTGGTACCTGAATGCAGAGCTACTTTATAAGAAATTTGAAAAAATGAAAGAGAGCCAGGCTCACAGGGTTTCAACAATGAAATCTTACCCCACAGCTAGTCTTACTCCCGATATTGTGCTTGAAACCACTGATAGTGATGATGAATACTGTACTGATCCTGATCCTGATTCAGAACTAGAGAGTGGGAGTGATATTAGTGATTCTGAATAATCATAATTGGTTATTTTATTCTATATAATAGTAAAGAGAGTGATATTAGTGACTCTGTATGATTAAATTTGTTAATTTTATCTTATGTATTAATAACAAGAGCGATATAAGTGACTCTAAATTATAAAAATTTATTTTATCTCATGTGTTTGTAATAAAAACAAAGTGTTTTCAGAAAAAATATTTGTTTCATCAATACTTGAAAACCTTATTAGTATTTTTCAGAATTTTATTTCCCACACCATACAGTCTTAAGGGGCTTTTGAGGTAATTGGGGTATTAGATAAATTAAGATGTTTCTCATTTAAATACTTCCCAATCACAAAAAGAGAAAACCTAGTTAAAACACTCAAAAGTTAGAAAAATTTCAAAATTGGAAAAAAACGAAAAGTATAGCCATGGAAAAAAACGAAAAAAACATTGGAAAAAAACGTATTTTTCCATGTTTTTTTTTCCAACTTCCCAACACTAGTTGCGGTGAGCCGCATTGCCACTTTTGGCCTTCTGTTGTTAAGCTCTTCTGTGACGAACACACTTTGGAAAGTGACTTTGCCCCACCCAGGAGACGGAAATTGCCCGAATGGATGGAGACATGTATTCCCTCCCCCTCCCTTCAACCCTCCCCACGGTCCAGAAGTATGACCCTGTCAGAAAGACGCAAGCATCTTAAAAAGTTGTTTTGATTGCAGAGTATCGTGAAGCAACATGTGGAAAAATAAAGACCATGCAAGTAAAGCAGCTCATTTAAATGGAAGACCCTTCCCGCTCTCAGACACACACACATGACAGAAGGGAGACTGTGCTCGGGAAAGGCAAAACGGCAGTCACCCCATTTGTTTGGACCAATTATACCGCACCTCTTTTCTCTACTTCTGCATTGACTATCAGTGTACCAAACGCGGGTTCCACTGCACGTTAAAAGCAACTTCAGACCAGCTAGGAGAGATCAAATGTATGACTTGTGCCGTCATCTCGTAGAAGCACTTTGTTACATCACACTTTGCTAGATAAATTGTTAGGACAGGCTTCCTCAAAGGTTCTTATGTGGTCCATGGCATTTAATTCTGTGCTGTTCTCTTTCCTGAAATCCGTACTCTGTACAGTTCAATGTGTAGCTGCTGTTGTGTCCCATAGGCTTACTTATGTTATGACTCCCTTAGCAACAAAGCAGTAACATTACTGTGCCATGGGAGGAGAAAGAAAGTACAGGAAGAGAAAGAGAGGATACAGGAAGCATTTTTCAAAAAAAAAAAAAGAAAGGTTGCAGGCCCTGCAAAGGATCAGTATGTGATGTATTACTTAGCAACTGTAACATAACCTGTACATTTTGGTATAACATTGACCGTTCCCTTTGCTTAGGTGAAGGCCGATGAACACAGTTCCACCAATGATTTTTGTGGTTTTGAGACCCCACCCTTCCCTCGCATCAGGGTACTTTCCCTGTTTGATGGTATAGGAAGTGCAATGGTTGCTTTGGAAAAGTTGAACCTCGATGTTGAATCGTATTATTCGTCTGAGGTAGATGAGAAAGCCATAAGGCTACTACGATTTCACTATCATGACAGAATACAAATGGTGGGACCCGTCGAAAACCTAACCGAAGAGAAACTGGCATCTCTTGAAGTCATAAATTTATTATGTGGCGGTTCGCCTTGTTCTGAGCTGAGTTTGGTCAATCCTGGACGCAAAGGCCTCAATGGTACGCAGAATTTATGATTTCATGTGAAATGCTGCACAATGTGATGGACTCGAACTGTCACTCTTGCTGTTGCAGATCCTTCTTCCTCCGGTTACCTATTCTTTGATTATCATCGAATTCTGCAGTATCTGACTAAATCAGCAGAAGAGAAGGGCCATCAGTTTTACTGGCTTTTTGAAAATACCTTTTCTATGGAATTACAATGCAAAGAACAAATATCAAGGTACATATTTATGAATCTCAATTTACTCATCCCATTATTCCAGTGAACGAACTAAACAAATTAATGTGTAAATATCTGTCAATTAATCCTCTTTACTTTTTCTCCCCCCCCCCCTCTTGCAGGCTTCTGCAGTGCCCACCTGTAGTCCGGTGTGCCTCTCAATATGTAGCTATGAAACGAAAAAGGTTCTTCTGGGGAAATTTCCCAACAGCAAGCAATGTGGAGGGCGACAGTGACGGCATTGACCTACAGTATTTCCTTAAGCCGTACAGAGAAGCAACTGTTCATCGTTTGCCAACTCTAACAACAAACTCCCACTCTCAGAGAAGTGGTAAGATAATGACACTTTTGTCTTGATGTGAGCTCCAAGCCGATACTCTCTAAAAGCTTCTTTCCCTACCAGTCAGACAACAAGTTCTTCCAGTGACAGAAGAGGGCGTTCCATCACATCTGTACATTACAGAACATGAAGAGCTCTTCGGTTTTCCTGCACATTACACTGATGGACCTAATCTATCTGTAACAGATAGGAAGCTTCTTGGCAAACCTTGGTGTGTACCGGTTGTTGTTGATCTTTTAAACTTTTAAACTGTATGTCTGAAAATGAATAGTGACCTGCAAAGAAGGGAATATTAGAGTGATAAATTGTACAGCTCATATTTTGGCTAACTTGACTGTCATCTTACATCTTTCAAATTGTCGGCAGTACGGATTGAGAATGAATCATGAGGCTCGTGCAGTCACAGAGAACGCCAAGTGGACTCTTTTTTTCTTTCTGAAAGCAGAGTGAGTGGAAAGGAACAGCTTACTGAATTGCTTGTGAACAGTGAATAGATTTTTGGCCTGCACTGATATGTTTTGTGGCTAAGACAAAGGCAACAAGGAGCAACCGCAAATAAAAAGCTTCACAATTTGTGTGTGGAATATTATTTTCAAAGGAATGATGACCTCTCTCTCAGCTTAAAGTCTCAAAACGTAGACTAAGCAATACTTCAGTCAAAGAGTAACTAAAAGGGTTCAAATAAGGTCTAAAAACTTAACACTATGGCTTTTGGCACATAAACATCACATAGTCACTACACTTGCATACTTCACTCGCATTACCTCACGCATTTGCTGCATTTGGTCCAGTATACGATGAATGGGTAGTGCCTCGGTTCATCAAGTTTCAGGAAGAGGTGCCGCCCAATTCTTTGGAATTCGGTGTAGCCTTCTGCTTGAAGTTGAGCCTTCTCCGCCCTGCTGTTGATCAGCTTCAGTCCATCCATTTTGATTGAAGGTATGGCTTTCCGCGTCCCCACTCCTTGAAGCTCAGCAGATGCAGGTGTCATGAACTGCAATGGGTACATTATTGTAATTAAGCAACGAACGCCTCCTATTTAAGTGCATTGAGTGTCATTCATTGTTCGTACAGCTGCCCACTGGTACACTCTGTTGTCATCCTTGCAGGCAACGTATGGACGGACAGCCTGTTCATCAGTGGCGCAGGGGAAGCCTTGTTTTATATAGGCTGTCATGGCCCAGCCATGCAGATCCTTGCAGCGGAAATGGGACACTTGAAGAGGTATGAGGGGAACGGCCCCCGACGCAAGGGTGTCCAAGATCTAGAAAAGAAATGTAAAGATGAACTCATCATAGCCTGTCAGCATAACAGAAAAGCACTGCTACAGTACAGCACAAATACCTCTAAGTTTTCAGCCTCCTTGTCACCATAGGTGCACCCGCACCACAGACTACCGGGTTTCGGCTAATTTTGGTTTGGAGCCATTTTAATTTCAATCAATACAGAATCAGGAAGAGACGAAAGTTTGACAACAATAGCAGACAGCAAAAGCACAATATGGCGACAATTGGGTACGGTCGCCGTAGAGGCCTCTAGGTCGCCGTGGTCAAACCTGGTCAGACACAGTCACACCAAAATGAAAGAACCCAAAACATTGTACCGAAAATTGAGTTTTTGACAGATGTTTGCTATCTCCTGAGTCAATTTTGAACCTAAGGACGTAACATAAGAGACATATTCTCGATCACCCGCGAATGCAGCGCACCAAACCCTGGCCGCATGGGACACTTGTCACTGCCACCTGTTGAGTTCCTTTGTCTTTCTGGACGGGCAGGGCAGCCTACACAACATCATTTTGGCGCGCTCAACACTTTCTTTGTTGACACACAGGAACTTTTAACTATGTTACAGTATTTCAGTTGCTTTGCGGTTATATTTGTTACTCCTCCCGGGCGACAAACGTACTGAGGTTTGTTTCACATTCACATAGCCCCCAGTGCTCTAAAAATCTGCTCTCTGTGGCCTAATAGACCGGGTGCGCGCCCGGCTAACTCGTTCCGCTCCAATATCGGTTGATTACCCGTGATTTTCATGTCACACTTTAGTTTAAGAATAAATCCAAGCCCATTTTCGGCCAATTTTTATCATTAATAAGACACCGATATTAGGGGGAAACGAGTTGGACGGGCGCGTTTCAGGTCATTCATTTCAGTCATTCATTGCAGTCATTCATTTCAGGTTATGTTCATTTATGATTTTCAGACATACTTGTGGCAGCAGTTTCGGTCTTTCTTGGTTTTAAGGGCTCAATATAACATGAACTGAAACCCAAAATAAGGGACTCCATCTCTTAATACTTTTTGAGTTTTTAATGTTGACGGTCCAAAGTCATTCCTTTCAAATTTTCCACACAAAGACCCAGAAATTTTGCTTAAGCTGTAAGTAGCTTCTAAACAGAGGTCCTATGTGTTTTGCTATTCCAACACTTTCTGGCCTCTCAATGCAACAGCAAATTAGTGCACATTATTATTCGTATTAACCTTATTTTTGTCAGGAAATATGCCGTTGGTGGTGTTTGTCACAGCATGGGATCGGAGGGGGAGTTCCTATGTGATGGGTGATACTATATCGGAAATAATTAAATCAGCTAAAGACACATTGAAAGTGACTGAAGATTGCAAGGTCGTTACAATACATGCCAAGTACCTACAATCAACAAAAGCATGTACTAATTGCATCTATTCTGTTTGTTTTAGTTGTACCTGGACTCTACTGGTTTCGATGCAGGTGCAGAAATGAGTATTGATGCCATTTTCACGACATTGATCAGTGATGCAAAGGCAGGCGGCCAGAAAATTGCATTTTTCATTGCACCCGAAGGAGAGAAGAATACATATCTGTCAGGTGTGTGATCTCATGTGTCAAAATTGCTTTCTTTATTGCACCCGAAGGACAAAAAAATACATGTGTTAGGTGTGTGACTTCATGTGTTCCTGAGCAGAAACTACTGTGAAATATATTGCCAGCTGTGACTGTGCAAGTTAACTTCCAATTTTTTCCTGTGTTTGAAGTGCAAACAACTCCTCGTACCCCACTGGTCGAGAACACCATACGCAGTGAGAATCAACCGCCAGCAACTCCCACTTCAAGGCCAGCAGGTCTGTAAAAGTGCATGGAATGTCTGTCTCTTACCTTTGCACCTACTTCATTATATTTTAATTTTGCAGCTGAGAGGTGCATCACAACGTACCCAGTGCTGCCTATGGACATAGTGAGGAAGACACTGAATGGCCTGAAGCAGCAAATTGATGAGGCGTCAAGTTTCTCCTGCTTGAGCCTCGTCAAGGCCAGAGACAAAGCGGCTAAGATCATCAGTGCCGAGGTTGTGAGGCACATTCTTCACAGCTGCCCAAATGACTTCAGCAGGAGCACAGTGAGATTCTATGGTGGAGTTATCTTAAACTCAGACGAAGGAATTTACAGGGATGTATTTGCCCAATTTGTGGGGAACGAGAAGATGAGTGATGGAGAGGAATGGTTTCTGTCGAAGATTTACCAGGGTTTGCAGTACAAGAAGCCAGCAGAACAAAAGAAGAAGAAAAGGGCCCGTGATGATAGTACTGAAGATGCTGCTTGTTCCCTCACAAGATGCCTGGGTAAGAATTATGGATGCACGAATTACGCCCCCTCCCTTCCTTCTGGTGAGACAGTGGAAAGCCAGACTGCTAAGAGAGAGGCCCTGAAGGCTCTGCACGTGAACCAGGACTGGGGCCAGGCTGCAGAAATAGCATTCAGGGACACTTTCTCCACTCAAAGGCACTACATACTTGGAACCAGGCCTTTCTCTGCATTGGGTACAGAGTTTATTAGCCAATGGCCAATCTTCACGAACGGTGAGTTTACTACAAACTAAATCTATGTTGTTTGTGGTCTCGATAGTTACTATTTTTTTTCCTTTTTAGGGAAGTTCCTCTTAATACATTCAGAGTTACTCACAGGGGTCACAGTGACTCACTTCCACAACAGGCTGGGTGACCGAACACCTGATATTGTGAAGTATATGAAGCGCTTTTGGGCAGATCAGGAGGCTGTCATAAAGGGTGCCCGGACCAAGCTCTCAGCTCAGGCATCCTCTATGCTGAAACTACTCAGAGAGATGGAGGAGGCATGCACTGCTGGGAGGCGCCGCTCCCATCAGTGCGCTGCTGTGTTTCCTCTCATTTGTGCGTACATGACGGAGAAATTCTCAGCAATGGTAGTTACTGCACCAGTAAGTACATTGAAGCAGGTACAGCATTCAATTGAGTCAGCCTCTCTGCAGTGCTTGACCTTTTTTCATCTTTCAGATCCAGGCATCTGAAGAGGAGTGCAAGTCAGCAGTGGAAGTCGGAAATGGCAATCCGATTATTCTCTTGCAAGGTACTTTCTTTCAGAAAAGGACTGTTCGTACTTTATCCACCTATAAGTTACTTTTATGTTAAATTTGTTCTCAGGTGATGGCATTTTTGACAGCAGTGCTGTGTGCAGTGTCTTCTTATTTGATATTGTTCAAATAAAGGCAAACAACTTCAGCGAAGCTGTCCAGATATGGTTCATGGCTTTCTATGTCTTCAATTTTTGTTACACCAAAGAGTTGGAGCATACTCTCGAGTTCATACAAAGGTGAGGCAGCATACTTCATTTCAGTTTTCCATGTTGCATGTCTCCATGTTGGGTTTAAAGCATAATTTAATATTTTCAGATACTTCATGGGCATCATTCCACCAACAGGTGACAGGCGCTTGAACAGTAAGCGCTATGTTAGCACAGCGAGTAGTAAGGTTGTGAAGCTTGCGGAGGAAATTGCTCTCTTCACCTCCGCATGGACTCAACACGAAGAGGAGGAAGAGGATGGTGATTTAACCTAACTTGTTAATTTTTTGTCTCTGTTTATTTTTATTTTAACTGATATTTTTATACCACTTGTGTTCATGTGTGATCCTTGTGCTTGTCCTTGCGTAAACTTTTATGACTGTGCCAATTTAGTTCAAATGTTTCTGTACCTGAGTTAACTTTACTGTTGTAAGTTTACATTTTTCAGAATTGTTAGTGTTAAGTGTTATGGGTAATATGGAGCCAAATGAAGTGTTTTCAAGTTTTGGTACAAAGATTCTCAAGTGTTACGGGTATTATGGAGCCAAATGAACTGTTTTCTAGTTTTTGTACAAAGATTCTCAAATGTTTCCATCATTGAAGTATGTTTAAGTTTTTGATTCACTTAATTTTGTTATTAAAACTGTTTTCTAGTTTTGGTACAAAGATTCTCAAGTGTTTTCATCATTGAAGTATGTTTAAGTTTTTGATTCACTTAATTTTGTTTTATTATGTATTTTCCAACGTAAGTTAAAGCGCGGCATGTATTGGATACCAAAAAGGGTTGTAAGTTCCTTATATTTCATTAAAACCACCTATATTTAGAGAGAGGCTTCTTTTTTCACCTGCTACGTGGAAGGAATCCTAACAACACGCTTGTGAGAAGTTATAACAGCTTCATAACACCGTTAGGAATACTCATACCAATCGCGTTGTAATTTTTTACAACCTTGTTGTAAATTTTCATATCATTTTCATAACAGGCGTGTTATGAGAATTTCACAACATTTTTATAACATTGATCTGAAAATAGTTTCATAACATGTTATAACAATGTTATGAATATTTTTTAACAGTGCACCGATCGAAAACGAAAGAATAGTGACGCGTCCGAATCGGACTAAGAGCAACGAGTTTCCTTATTCGCCCTCCAGACAACAGGGCGAATAGAGAAGATGTGGTCCGCAGTGTGTTGACAAACATGTATGCTTTCCTCCAACCTCATTTGACAGTGTCGTTTGGTTCCAGTCTCAGCTCTCCAGGCGGCAGCTAACCATTTCTAGATAACGGCGATTGCACATGAAAGTCTCTCATTCGCGGGGTAGCGACGCAGTCTCTGGAACTCACCGCACGGCTCCTGGGGCGCTGTGTAGCGCTGAACTTCTCATGCGTCCGCCGGACTTGTTAGCCTCGCAGCCAGGGCAGCCAGGGCAAACTCGGGAGACCAGTTCGGCCCCGAATGGCGAATCACGCCTCACGACTCGGTAGCCTCGTCAACGGGGTCTCATCTCGCGAGTCCGGACTGAAACCTCTACACTGTTAAAAATGTTATGAATTTTCATTACAAATATGCATTGAAAATTCATGAACGCCATTAAATTTCATAGCGGCCATAAAATTTCATAAATGGAATGAAATGTCAGAACACATTCAATGAAATGTCAAAATATCTCCTTGAAAAATCAAGTCTGCAATGAAACGTCAAGAGATTTGATGAAAAGTCAAAACGTGACACTACAAATTCAGTATGGTTCTGAAAATTTATAACCAAGATATAAACTTTCATGTTGGTCTTCGACATTTGGTAGGCAAGTTATGATGGCTCTTACATTGCCCGGGTGGAAGGAACTTCAGTATTGACTGAGTGAAGAGTGAAAAAAAAAATAAAAATTAATACAAAATCATTTAATTTGCATTTTTTTTTTATTTTTTTTTAAACAATCACCTCCGTACTCACTTGCATAGCATTAAAGGCATTATCTTCAATAGACGATGTCCTCTATGAGCAGTCCATTGCGTCTTCAAGATCATCCTCGTCCCAGTTGGGGGGAGGTGAAGGTGGAGGAGTCTCTGGAGAGGGGGGCGGCACCACACATCCCATGAAGGGCGAACCAAGAGGGGAGGGGATGGGTGAAATCATGGGCTGCACCTCCATTGCCATGATTTCTTCTATACCAACTGGTGTAGAACAACTCGGCTGAAAACACACAAAGTCATGTTAGTCGAGTATACATAGGGATTTAAAGCCCGGTAATATTACCAGTAAGATTCGGTAACTTACGCGTAAATTACGGTAAGTTACGGTGATGCGGTAACATTGGTAATATTGGTAATATTGGCGTATACGCGTATTAAGGCGCAAATCCCGCTCCGGCGGCGTTGCGGCAGTGCATTTGAGCTTCCCGCGCGTCGGGCGAGCCCTGCTGTGTTGCCATATGGCTGCTGCTTGCCCCCGCCTCGTCACAAGCGGCCGGTCTGGCTGCCGGAATCAGACAGTGAAGAGGAGGAAGATCATGTGCCGGTGGACGAGCCCCTGCGTGAGACCGAAGCGGAGCAAGGGCCAATACCGCGTCCTCTCCCGCATCAGCAAAGGGTTCCTACTCCTCCTCATGACACCGCGCTGCGCCTGTTCCCCCCAGGGCGACCGCAGCCGCGGCTACTGGTACCGAGGCCCGACTTACCAGGTCTCGCAGAGCACGCCCTCCACTGAGAATGAAAGAGTCATGATCAATACCCATTTTTGGGTGAGGAACACTTTATCACCCGAATTTGGGTGATGAAGAATTCCTCACCCTAATTTTTAGTCATGATCATGACTCTTTCATTCTCAGTGTCGTTAGAATGACCGGACTTAAGTAGAATATGTGCGTACCTGTACGTACCTGCCAATTGTATAATGGCTAATGACTATGTATCGTTTACTCTCTGTACTCTTATTACTTGATTTTGTACTTTTCCCCTTTCATTGTACGTGTTTGTAGAACCCTTTATTTGAAAATATAATTTATTTTCAGAATTTTCGTATAAATTCTTGATTTTTTTAGAAAAATACCAAAATTACCGTAATATTACCGTATATTACCAATATTACCGTAACTTACGGTAAGGGTTTTAAATTACCGGTATTTTTAAATCCCTAAGTATACAGAATTTTTTTTAAATGACTAACCTTCCTCACTTATCTTCTCGCTGTTTTTTTAATTCTTCAATCAAAAAAGAACACTTGATAAATGAGCGAGGTTTTGAATGGTGAGATATTCATAACGTATTCTGTTCTGTTTCTTTTTCACGAGAACAAAACAACACCAATACAGTGTGATTACCTCTAGTTCGATGATTGTACAACTAAGTATTTTCTCTCTCCCGCTTGACTTACTCAAAATAAATACCCAGCATAGTTGGTTGGAAACCCATCATGTAAGTTGACACTCGGATCACCTGGGGAGAAGCCTTTCTGATTGTCCCAACTTGATAAAATGTGTGCGAGAAAGACAACATGCCAAGCACAAAGGCATAGTTGTGAGTGCAAGATGAAGCACTAAGCATTTGTTTTTAAAAAGCAAAGACCTCACAAGTGCGAGAATGATAGACGAAAGAAGGAGATGAAAACATTCTCGAAAGCAAGAAGACTTTTCAAGGGCAAGGCAAAATAGGACACACACAGAAGCAGAGTAGCCAAGGGGAATATACCCCAAGCCGGCAAACCATGCTTAAATCGGAACATACTCACTTAGTATCGATCCACTAAGTCACACTGTACTTAGCCATCGATAGTTAAGTCGCAAAATATAAGTCTGAAACGTAAAAATGGATGAAATGTGAGATGAAATAATGACTCAATAGCGACATCAGCGAGGTTAGAACGGCCGACCGGCCCGCCATCGACACACCGCACCGCTCATCGCACGCCGAAAATAGGATTTCGATGTGAAAATCACAGCGCGGACATTAAATAATTGCTCCAGTTCAGATGGAAAGGAGAACAAAGCGCGGGAAAGTGTCATGGCGGACTGACTAGGCCTAGGCTGTCAGGATTTTCAACCCGATAATTTACTCACCACACCGGCGAACTCAATCGCCTCTTCATCCAGTTCAAAGTCATCATAGAGAGCCCCTGAAACACCTAGGTCAATGGTGTCCCCAGTCACATTTTCGATGTCAATCTCTGAGTCCGACATGGTGAACGGTCGTCAGGACGAGGCGCTGGACACAGAATGACGCTTCTGGAAGGATCTCGCCCAGCTTCCGCCCGCACGGTTCCGGCGGAGCGGAAGACAGTGAAGGGGAGGGGGCGCTGAGCGGAAGGGATGCGCGCCACTTCCACGCGCTAATTTTGAGTTAGATCAAATGATTTTAACTCGCGCTGCAGTGCAGGGGGTTCCCGCAGCACGGCAAGGTCGTCGTCGACGTCGTGGTGGGAGCCTCGCGCTGCCGCCGGCACCAAGGTGACCCACTTGTTGATGTCAAAGGCCTTTCCCCACTAGACAACTGGTCGGCGGTGTGGTTCCATGGCTTGCCGCTAGATGGCGCGTTCGGCGCTGTGAGCAGTGGCGATGCGCAGTCGGCGCTGCGCTGCACTCCCGGCGCGGCACACCCGGCGCGGCGCGAAAATTCAAACGCGTCGCGGAGCGAGGCACGGTGGTGTGACCTTAGGTTAGGTTCGTTCAAGACGGCGGTTCGATCCCAGTCATGTTACAATGTCTTACCAGGGGCGGATCCAGGCTTAGGTTGGGTTAGGGGAGGCAAAGGAGGGGAGGGGATGGGTTTGGGTTAGGCCCACTCAAGATGACGACCAAAAAAAATTCCAAAAAAAAATTCCCCCAAAATTAGGTGTTGGGTTACCCCCCTCCAAGATGACGTCATGTTACAATGTGTCACCAAGATGGCGGCTGTTACAATGTGTCACCCTTACTACTATCAAGTTTAAAATTCTAAAACTCTCTCTCTCGCTCTGTCACTTATTCAGATAGAGTATATTACCCAGATGTCTGTAAGGGAATTAACACTAAGAACAAAGTAAAATTCAGTAACGCAAGCGATGTTCTCCGCACATTGTTCGTTGTTTATCAGTTGTTAGTTGGTAGCGACACTGACCAGCACTGACCGCTTCCGATCACTCACACATCGCCGCCGGAAACGACGCATGACGCTTGAGTCCGAGAGGAGGAAAAAAGAGACCATTGAAGCTGTTTTCCGCTCGGGTGAGCCTTGACAGAGTAGAAAATAATTCGTCGAAGCATACGATAAAGGGAGAATGGACACTCTAGAAGGTTAAATTGTTTGATGTTCTGCTTGTGTTCGTTGTGACTTGGTGAACCATTGAGGCACGCACACCCATGCGATCCCAGTTGGGAATCTTGTACATCGTTCTGTACCCTCTTGTTTCGGTGGGTTTTGGCCACTCGCTCGTAAAATCTCATAACTCCTATTTTATTGTCTTTTGGGATGTGATGCCCTCAACGTACACGTGTAAGTTGGTGAACTGCTATGACAGAGCGCACTGCTTCGTCTAGCCCATGACCGTGGTTGTGATGGCACCAAGTTGGGACATCAAATCTAAATCTTCGATACGATTAATGTCTTACTGTGTCTCCCCAGGTGACCCTGCTATTGACATGTTGAAAAGTGTCGTACAGTCTCAAGTTGAAAGTCTCAAGGCAACCATTATGCATGAAATACAAGGGCCTTTTACGGTTGCTCTGAAAGAAAAAATAAAATCAATGAAGAAGGACATATTGACTTCAGTCCAAACAGCACTCGAGACCAATAAGACCGACATTATGAAACAAATCGATGATACTTTAAAGCAAAAGATAGCGAAACAGATTAAAGAGGCAATGAACAAAGTGAAAGTAGTGGAAAAGGATGAAGAATCTAATGATGTGAGTAATCGCTATGCACTTCAACTTATTTCCTTATTCCCCCATCTTTTTTCTCTAGTTATTATTGTTATTTCTGTTTCATAGGATGATTCAAGTGACGATGATGAAGCTGAAAAACTTTCTGACTTAGAGGTTTGTTTTAGTTTCATTTTAGAAATCTGTCAGAAATGCGGAGATCATAGACTTATTTCTTTGTTCATCCTTGTCTCAGGAAAATTTGTGGGGTCCTTCTCATCTTCCAAGACTTCAAAGAAGAAAAAGGAAGAGAATGAGGAACAGGAAAGTGACACAGAGGTCTGTTGATACTGCTTTAAACTCAATTTGAGTCAACAAAAATGCTTAAGTAACTAATTTGGTATTTTCTATCAGGAAACCTTACCTAAGAAAAGGGGAAGAAAGAAGGGGACAAAAAATTCAACAAAGTCAAAAGGTGACCTGAAAAAGGAACTGGAGAAGTTAAAGAAAAAGAATGAGAAAAAGGAAAAGTAGGAATAGCTGCTGCACGCCTGCCATAGTGCAGTGAAATTTTATTTCAATGCTTAGTTGGCAAAGAATTTTGTTTCCTTCCATTTAATGTGGTGGCCAAAGTTGGCAGATAATTTTTTCTTTTATATGTGCTTGCTTAAGTTGGCAAATAATTTTTTTTATATGTGCTTGCCAAAGTTGGCAATAATTTTGTACCATTTTAAATGTGCTTTGCTGAAGCTGGCAATAATTTTGTACCGTTTTAAATTGCTTGCCAAAGCTAGCAATAATTTTGTACCGTTTTAAATGTGGTTGCCAAAGCTGGGCATTGAAAGTTTTCACCTCTCATTTTATTTTCCTGAAAAGAGTGTTGCTGCTTTCTTAGTCAGTTCTCTTCATTTGTTTGATTTGTAATGCTAGTTCAATAATTTTTCTGAACTGTGAGTTGCTGCTGTAATGGTGCTGTTCCCTGCCTGTGGTAATAATTTTTATGCTTTTATATAAAGATGTTATGATACAGTGGTGCTGCTTCGTTGCAGTTTGTTTTTAAATCAGTATTTGACATCCTTGCCACCTTCATAACAGTTGTGAAATTTTGACAATTAGGTGTTGAAGAATTGACATTGTCAATGTGGTTATTTGAATAATGACATGAACACACAACTTTCCTCTAAATGAATATCTTTACCCTCAATTCCTGATAAATGTGTGTACTATAAAGTGCTGTTGGAGGTGGTGCCTTTGCAACCTGTGTTGGTCAAAGCAAATAAACCATTTTGTGTGCTCAGCATGACAGTTTTCTATGGGCACTTCAAATGGACTGCCTTAGTTATGCTATGTTGGACTACACTAGCTTATGCTTGTAAGAGTAAAACCTTGAATGGAACATTAAATGTTACCAAATTGTTTCAATAGCACCCTCACCAACGGAAACAAAACTTAAATGCAGTCAATACTTACTTTTTCCCCCTATATTTGCATCCTTCTTTTCTTCCAAGTGCACCTTTAAGCGTGGCCGAACCTTTGAGGTTTCTGCATTGTTGTAAGTTGGGACTTCAACTAAGGGCTTACCCATCAGAGCCCCTGGACTAAGCCTTCTGCGTAAATTTGAACCTCCACAAGTTCCACTTGGGCGGTCTCATGTAGAACAATGTAACGTACAGTGTTTGATCGAGACAGGAATGTGTTTAATGTAAATGGGACTACCGAATCAATGTCATTAAAATCTGTATATTGATACTACTTTTTCTTTCCTATCATTATCAGAAATGATCATTTAACATACTCATTTCATGTTATGAGATCAGTAATGCTGATTGTCATTTCCGCAATATGTTGTGAGACCCAGGCGAGCAGCAAACTCTATGCGACAAAAAAAAATTGAGTGTTATAAAAGATCTTCAGAAAAATAAATTATCCTGATGACCTTTAAGTCTTTCTTCTATTGGAACTTTCAAACAGTTTTATAACTGTTGGAGATTAATGGAGACAGCTCCTTTCGGCACAGGTGTACAGTACATGGGGAAAATGTAGGACTCTAATGTTGGCATGAAAACAAATGCCAAATAATTAGAGATCTATGTGACATGCACTTTCTCACCCAATAAATGGCTTTTCATACCATGATAAGTTCATTGTTTTGGCATGTTGCATATTTTCCAAAGCTGTATCAAGTCTTGATTTACTCCATTTGCAGGAGCTTTGTTTGCACTTGCCAAGTTCTCAGGTTTAGGGGATCTGAACTTCATTGTTACTTCACATCACTTTGCCATCACCTTCTCAAATAACAGACAGAATTCACTCACAGTTGCAATGCTTCAAATGTGGATGGGACAAGCAGAACACCAGGGAATAAATGCTCACAAGAACAATGTGGTGCAACTGAGATATTAGTTTATGCCGACATATCAAGTACTCGATCAAAGCATTAAAAAGCTTGTGCATCAAAAGAAATTCTTACAAAAAGTCTATAAAACAATAAAGGATTGCTAAAAGCATGCAATGGTCACTAATGTAAAGAGTCAACAAACTGAAATAATTTGATCCACTTTAAATAACATTACGCGTGTTCACTCAAGACCTAAGGCTTCACAGGGAACTAAACATTACATTACCTATATAAGATGGGAACTTGGGTTCCTTTAGGAAATTCAAATAAACAATATTACAACAACCGGAGACAGAATAACACAGAAAACGTAATAAGGAGATACAATGGAAGAGAGGACAACGAGACAAAATTTTATTTGTTTGTTTGTTTACTTATGTATTTCACAGCCATGCGGCAAATTTGTCAAAAACATTTCTAAAAATGATGGGCACCTTGAGCTTAGTAAAACAGTGTACAACATTGGCGTTTCAAACAGCTACCGCCGCGCCCCTGGCGGCCGGTCCGCGCACTACTGAAACCGTGATCCGCGACCACCGGAGAGCCTTGTTTACATTGGTTTCGGTCGCATGTCGACGTTTCTTCGTGATTTACTTAACCATGGCTCCGTTAATTGAGTTGGAGCATATAATAGATGCTCTCCAGGGCTTCCGTAGGCCCCTCCGCGAAGGAAGAGAGGCTATGAAGAACCTGATAATCGTAGGAATAAGGAACAAAACTGCTAAGGAAGTACAGGTTGAGGCGGCTTGTGTTAGAACAACCAAAATAAATGAACCGCCACTCCGTATTAGTGTTTCGATAAAACCTTCAAAAAGTGCGAAAACTGAAGAAAAGATTTCAAGCATTAGTTGCACCTGTCCTTCTGGCGCTTCAAAAGAACACAGCTGCAAACATGCTATGGCTGTACTGCTGTTTCTGGAGAGGTCTGTATCTGTTGTTTACTTGTCGCGCCAAACGCGTCAGCCCCGTGGCAGTAGGCAACCCAACGGCCACCCCTTTCGCCCACTCTGGGTCATCTCGGCGGATCTGCAGCGGCGCTGGAGCAGACGACGCGACGGCAGCGCCACTGGCCTTTTATCTCTACCTGACAGCCGGGCTAGTCAGTCAGCAGCCCGTGCGCTCGGCGAAAGGCAGTCAGCCAGCCGGCACCTCGCTAGGCGGAACCTTGCCCGACGCTCCCGCGACGCCAAGTCCACGCGCGCGCCCGGCTCAACGCGTTGTAGAATGTGAAGTGTGCCGTGCTTCTCGACTCGCTGACTGCTGTGTCCACCATGAAACCAAGCACACTCTCGTCGCCCGCAAGGTTGGTTTCTACGCCGGCAGCCATGGATGGGTTGTTGATGTTGTCTGACGCATCATTTGACCGTGACGTCTCATGTCACAGGGCTTCTGATCCCGGGCGTCGCTTGGCCATGACCATGGGCTAAGTTCACCGTCGCCTTGCCTCCATCCATTGCTGCTGCCACCATCGCTATCACCATGATCGCCTCCGTCGCCCTGGACTGCGGCTTCGTCGAGCGTGGGTTCGCTCGCCCGCCCCCACCTCCCCGACGTCACTGGAACCGGCGTGACGTCACCTACTCCTCCGCCGTGACCTAGTGTTGTGAAGTGAAGCGTTCAGTGCAGTGAAAATGTGAAATCTAATTTTTGGTTGTCTTTCCTCTCCATGGACGTTTGCGCGCCATGTGTGTTATTGTGATTTTTATTTATGGTCTGAAGAGGCACTCTTCTGACCCCTCTTGTAAATATTTCTTCTTTGTTCTTCTATATTGCCTTTCCCTGTTTGGCAATATGTGGTGAGTGTGCACACTATCTTTCTCTTTTCCTGGGCCCAGGTGATGGTACTTTAGTAGTTAGTACTCTGATTTAATTCTAGAAGTTTAACTGACAGGAATATTTCTGTTTGTATTATGTAGTGCTCTGTAAGTGTGTCCCTGTTTAATCTCCGTTGTCGGAAAATTCTGCAAGCTCTGATTTTTGAGTTACAAATTGCTCCTGGGGTTGATCCTTCCCCCTTTGTTGAATGCATTGGTTATAATGCTTTGTAGTTGTTATTGGAGCGTTGTTATGCTATAGATTAAATTGACTAAATTGTAATTGTGGACACCAGTGCTAGTACTTATTGCACTTGTTGCTCTTGCGATGAGTAAATTAAATTTGCTTCTAGTTTGGGGGACGCCCCGTTAAAATGATTTAATCTCATTATAAAAGGTTACTTTGTTTCGGGTTGTTATCTTTTATTTTATTTTCGCTTTCGAGTTTTGTGACTTGTTGTTGGACGGCTAATGAAACCTGTACGAAAATGTTTGCAGCTTTGTTGGTTTTGAGATGTCTTGTTATTTTGTTCCAATTTGTGCATGAAGAGAGTGTTCATGTGAATTATCGTGACTTTGTTGATTTTTAGATATTCCTTTGGTTATGCCTTATGTCAAAGTCTATTTGTCCTTCAATATGAAAGTCTTATTATTGCTATTCAGTTATTAGTCTGTTTAGGTACTTTCCAGTCGAGTCCCGTGGAGGTTTCTCGTATTAAATTCCTAGTTGCCGTTCTCTTGTAAAATCTTGTGTTTGTAAACTTTCTAATTCGTTCGAAATTTATTCTTAAATTAGTAATGTCACCTTGCTGTAAAATTGGCCTCTTATCAACTTCTCGGTTTAATACTTATTTTGTTAAATCAAAATTATTCTGCGAATTATATGTAACCGTGCTGCACATTCTAACCTTTTCTTTTTTATTTGTACTTTTTCCTATATTTGCCGGCTTCAAGAGGGGACATCACAAAGAAGAAGAACCCCGCCTGCACTCCATCAGCAGCTTTGTAAATGAGCTCTGTCCCCTACTTTTCTTGAGACCGTGACAAATTGGCGCCCAACGTGGGGCTTAGCTTGACTAAATTCAACGGGTTTACCTGAAGACTTCAAGATATCAGTGAGACTTGTAATTTTAGATGGAGTCGGGCCCCTTTATTGCTCTACTTGTGTACATGTGCAGTTACGGGTTTATTGTTTGTTTATTGGTTGTGCTCAAAAATCTTATGTATTGTTTGTGGTTTCTATCGGTTTAATGTGGTGTGAGGTGTTTAATCTTCAGTTTTCATCACTGTTTGTAATTTCATTGAGTAGTGTGAGTGTGAGTATTGTGGTTGCAGCAGCGTGGGCCTGGAGGCAAGGCCTTGTGAACTTTCATCGTTTAGTGTTATTGTGATTTAGTGCTTTTGAACTTCAAAATACCTTCGTGGTATTTGACCTGATTTTTAAGTGACTGTTAATAGTGGTGTGTGTTAAGAAGAAAATTTGAGTTTTTGTGGTGCAAGCCTGGAGAAACTTTCACCATGAGTAATGAAGAGTGGGATGAAGAGGTAGCTGGGGAGGGGGACGCCCTCATGGACCCAAGTGGTTTGAAGTCGGACGAGTTGTTGTATGAGTTTACGGTCAGAGGACTTGCTCATACTGAAGGACTCACCAAGAGCCAATTGCAAGAAGAGTTCATTGCGAAGCTCCCGCTCCCTGATTTGGACACTGCGGTGGCCGCTCTTGTTCCTGCTGCAGAACTGACGGTGTTGAAGTTGAAGGTTGCGGAAATCCGGACTTTGCTTGCATCGGAGGCGCGGACTCGTCAGAGGAAGACCCGACTGATCTCTCTGTATCTGCATTGCGTGGGACGGATGAAGCGCGTCATGTTTGAAGACCCCGGACTGTTTGAAGAATTTAAGGAGCTGAGCAAGAAGTTGAATACAGTTTTTTACAAACTGAATGTCAGCACGGAGACCAGCTTCAGTTTCCCAAAACTCTACGCTTCTTCGGATGATGATAGTGCAGCCGAGAGACTGGACCGGAAGATAAGCAGAAAAGAAGCCCGAGGAAGAGCAGCAAAACAGTTTGACGCGGAGATCTTACAGTTCAAGTCTCAGATCGAGAAGGCCAGACAAGCGGCTGAAGAAAATGAGGAGGAACCTTCGACTAGCAAGAAGACGGTGGAGATACTTTCTCGATATAAGGACGATCCAAAGGAAGGAAAGCCAGATAAAGAGGAAAGGAAACGTGTTGAAGACAAGAAGTCAGCCAAGGTGGAGCAGAAAGCAGCCCGAACGGACAGAAAAGGAAAGAAACCAGCCAAGGTTGAAAGGAAATCGCCAAAGCAAGAAAAGAAAGTTAAAGAGGAATACAGAGAGCCAGTGAAGTACGCTTCTGATTCTTCTGAGTCTTCGCCGGATCGGTCGCCCTCTACTTCTTCGTCCTCGTCTAGTTCTAGCTCTGAGGCCAGCAAGACTGAGAAGAAGCATAGAAGAAGTGGTCGCCGAAGGAAGAGGCGAAACCCCGTACTCTCTTGGAACATCAAGTATGGAGGCTTGAAGTCTCAAGACTTGCACCGATTCTTGGAGGATGTTGAAGAAGCCATGGACACTAACGATGTTTCTGAAGATGAGTTGCTTCGTGGAGTGGGAGAGTTGCTCGAAGATAGTGCCAAGACTTGGCACCGTCAGAAGAGAAAGATCATCGCGAGTTGGAAAGCCTTCAAGAAAGAGATCAAATCTGCTTTTGCTCCAGAAGACAACGACGAAGAGCTAATGGAAAAAATTTCTGCTCTTCGACAGAACAGTGAAGAAACTTTTGCTGTGTATGAAGCCAGGTGTGCCGAACTTTTCCTGCGATTGAATCGTCCCTTGAGCGAGGGTGAAAAGCTGAAGAAGATTTATAAAGGACTCCACCTGTATTATAAAACCAAGATCAGTTCGTCATCTGTAGATTCTCTGCGTTCCCTTAGGAAGAAATGCAAGGAGTTGGAAGCTGACAAGATGCAGATACTCAAACAAGAGAAGGAAGATAGAAAGAAAGAGAGGCGGAAGGAAGAGAAAGAAGATCGCCGGGACAGCAGAAAACCTCCCAGAGTTTCTGAAATTGTCGAAATAGACTCCGATGAAATGGATGGCGAAGGTCCACCTCCAGCGAGTGCCATCAAGGTTCCTGGCAACAATGCTTTTGTGTGTTGGCTGTGTAGAGGCACGGGGCACTACGCCATTGATTGTCCCAATCGGCGGTTCTGCGTTGTCTGCGGCGCTCCCAATACTTCTGCTAAGGATTGTCAGCGGTGCAGATCGGCTGAAACAGCCAGGCTGTGGAACAAGCATCCCTCACAGGAAAACGCAAGTGGAGGCACAGCGCCGGGGGTGATGATGTCTCCATTCTCCATCCCGCCTCCCCCGATTCAGCAGTCTACTCCGAAGGCAAACAGGCAACAAAACAAGGGAAAGTAGTTCTTGATATTGAACTAGGAAAGGATGAACGCGGGTACTTGGAAGTTCGTGTCATGTCTGTACCTATGCTTGGTCTCCTCGATTGTGGCTCTAGAGTCACACTTGTCAACAAACATGGCTACAGTCTCTTGAAGACTCTACATCTGACACTGCAACGTTCTCGCTTTGGAAAAATCTACGTGGCCGATCATGGCGAAAATGCGGTTCTCGGCGAGTTCAGTGTGCCTTTCCAAGTTGGAAGCCTTATCCGTGTTGTCCCCGTACTCTATGTGCCCAATCTCAGCAGTGACTTGATCCTTGGACTAGATTTCTTCAAGCGTTTCCATCTGATCCCTGACTTTAATGAGCTGCGAGTAGAAGTTGCTGGCGCCACTGTCAACTTGATTGAGCCTCCGTCTGATGAGAACTTGACTGAAGAAAAGAAGAACCAACTCAATGCCCTACTTGATAAATTTCGCCCTCTTCTGGAACCTGGAAGACTTGGACTTGTCAAAGGGGTGCAGCATTCTATCAACATCGGCAATGCGAAGCCTTTTAAATTCTCATACTATTCTGTGAACCCGAGGGTTATGGCTCAGGTTCATCAAGAACTTGACAGCCGGTTGGAGAAGGGCGTGGTGGAGAAGGCAGATTCCCCATTCCAATCTCCCCTTCTAGTGATAGCAAAGAGGGATAAAGGCTTGAGATGGGTTGTTGATTTCAGGATGCTAAATTCATTGATACTTGACCCCGACTCTTCATACCCTCTCCCGAAGATTAGCCCCATGATAGCATCGCTAGGGAAGGCAACAATTATGTCAACCATCGATATTTCGGATGCGTATCTGCAGATTGAGCTCGCTCCCGAATCTCGTCCTCTCACTGCCTTTTATGTTCCTGGGCGAGGACAGTTCCAGTTTTGTCGCATGCCTGCCGGATTGAAGGACGCCGCAAGTCGCTGGCAGCGCACCATTGAAGAAGTACTAGCTGAAGTCACCAAAGATGAACCTCGCTGTATGGTGTACATGGATGACATCATTGTCTGGTCAGAAGACGAAGATTGGAATCATCATTTGCGCCTCCTGGAAAGGGTCTTCACTGCTTTGGCCAAGGCCGGTGTTACCATCAATCTTAGCAAGAGCAACTTTGGGAAGAAATCTGTGAAGTATCTTGGCTATGTTGTTGATTCTGCTGGTGTCCGCTCCGACCCAGCCAAGATAGCTGCTGTCATGAACTTTCCAGTTCCGAAGACCGTCAAGAATATTAGGCAATTTGTTGGACTGACTGGATGGATGCGCAGATTCGTACCGAGCTATGCTTCAATCGCCCGTCCACTCTACAATAGAATGAAGAAAAATGCTTCTTTTGTCTGGGGAGAAGAAGAAGATGTGGCCTTTGTGAAGTTGAAAGAGCTGTTGTGTAAATGGCCTGTGCTTCGTAATCCAGACTTCAGTCGTCCTTTCCGTATTTACACTGACGCATCCAGCCTGGGCACCGGCGCCATCCTTGTGCAAGAGTTTGAGGATGGAGAACACGTGATTGCTTACAACAGCAGAACATTGAAGGGAAGAGAGAAGAACTTTTCAGCAACTGAATTAGAGTGCCTAGCTGTTCTTCACGCTCTGGAGGCCTTTAGACCTTACATCGAATGCTACAAGTTTGAGGTGGTCACTGACCACAGCAGCTTGCAGTGGCTGTACAAGTTAAAGAATCCAACAGGTCGACTAGCTAGATGGGCCGTCCAAGTGCAGCAGTACAACATGAAGATCGTGCATCGCAAAGGCTCTGCAATGCAGGCTCCTGATGCGCTGTCCCGAAATCCGGCTCCTGATCCTGATGGTGTGGATTCAGCCATTGAAGAGGTCCCACAAGTCAGCCTTGTTGATTTGCCTCTGCCTGCCGAAATCTCTGATGAGTGGTACAATGGTCTGTTGAAAAGAGTCCTAGAAAATCCTGATTTATATGAGAAGTTCAAGATCCATGAAGGATACCTCTACAAGCTTATCACCGTCAGCCCTTATCTGCCATTGCGCTGGGTTCAAGTTGTGCCGCGTGAAGGACGTGGACGTCTGCTGTTTCTGTGTCATGATGACCCAACTAGCGGTCACGGAGGATGGTTCAGGACCTTCAATCGCCTGCGGCTCAAGGGGTACTGGCCGAGTATGAGAGAGGATGTCAAGAAGTGGGTGAAGAACTGCGAGACTTGCCAGTGCACGAAGAAAGACCGGAGGAAGCCTCCAGGATTCATGTACTCTAAGTCAATTGTCTCTCAACCACTTGAATTTCTTTCTGGAGACTTGATTGGTCCTCTTCCCCGTTCAAGGAAGGGTTACACCTTCTTGTCAGTTGTCACCGACACATTCTCGAAGTATGTGTGGGTTAGACCCTTGAGAAAGGCAACCGCTGCCGCTGTTACCGATCATTTTGAAGAGATTGTCCTAAAGCATGGTGCTCCCTGTCAGATCCAAGTAGACAATGGGCAACAGTACACCAGCCGCCTCTTCAGAGACTTCTGTGGCCAATACAACATCAAGCTGCGCTGTAACATCCCGTACACGCCCCGCAACAATCCAACAGAGAGGATGAATCAGACGCTAGAAACTCTGATCTGCTCCTATATCAAGGATGATCATCGTGACTGGGACCTACACCTCCTTCAGTTGACTTCTGCTCTCAACTCCTCCGCAAGTGTTGTTACGGGCCTCAGCCCCCACCAGGTTCTCTTCGGCGACGCACTCATCCTCGACGGCAGAGAACGTCAGTACGACGGCAAGTCCGAAGACCCCGAAGTCGAAGAACCCAGCAGCAAACTGTACGAGGAAACACAAGAAGAGAGGCAGAAACTGTTCGAAGAGCTGCAAGCCCGAATCCAGAACGCCAAGAGTTTGAATGCCCAGAGATACAACCTTCGAAGAAGACAACCTGAAGTTTTTGCAACCGGAGATATGGTTCTAAGAAAGAACTTCATGAAATCTGACAAGAAGAAGTTTATCAGCAAGAAATTGGCGAAGCCATGGATTGGCCCATACAAGATAAAGGAAAAAATTGGAAGAGTTTCTTATCTTCTTGAAGATGAAAAGGGAAGTCCTGATGGACCTTGGCACGTTGATCAGCTGAAGAGACACTTTGGAAAGAACTACTGAAAAATTGTGCTATGCACAATTTTTGGCGAGAAAGGGGGAGATTGTCGCGCCAAACGCGTCAGCCCCGTGGCAGTAGGCAACCCAACGGCCACCCCTTTCGCCCACTCTGGGTCATCTCGGCGGATCTGCAGCGGCGCTGGAGCAGACGACGCGACGGCAGCGCCACTGGCCTTTTATCTCTACCTGACAGCCGGGCTAGTCAGTCAGCAGCCCGTGCGCTCGGCGAAAGGCAGTCAGCCAGCCGGCACCTCGCTAGGCGGAACCTTGCCCGACGCTCCCGCGACGCCAAGTCCACGCGCGCGCCCGGCTCAACGCGTTGTAGAATGTGAAGTGTGCCGTGCTTCTCGACTCGCTGACTGCTGTGTCCACCATGAAACCAAGCACACTCTCGTCGCCCGCAAGGTTGGTTTCTACGCCGGCAGCCATGGATGGGTTGTTGATGTTGTCTGACGCATCATTTGACCGTGACGTCTCATGTCACAGGGCTTCTGATCCCGGGCGTCGCTTGGCCATGACCATGGGCTAAGTTCACCGTCGCCTTGCCTCCATCCATTGCTGCTGCCACCATCGCTATCACCATGATCGCCTCCGTCGCCCTGGACTGCGGCTTCGTCGAGCGTGGGTTCGCTCGCCCGCCCCCACCTCCCCGACGTCACTGGAACCGGCGTGACGTCACCTACTCCTCCGCCGTGACCTAGTGTTGTGAAGTGAAGCGTTCAGTGCAGTGAAAATGTGAAATCTAATTTTTGGTTGTCTTTCCTCTCCATGGACGTTTGCGCGCCATGTGTGTTATTGTGATTTTTATTTATGGTCTGAAGAGGCACTCTTCTGACCCCTCTTGTAAATATTTCTTCTTTGTTCTTCTATATTGCCTTTCCCTGTTTGGCAATATGTGGTGAGTGTGCACACTATCTTTCTCTTTTCCTGGGCCCAGGTGATGGTACTTTAGTAGTTAGTACTCTGATTTAATTCTAGAAGTTTAACTGACAGGAATATTTCTGTTTGTATTATGTAGTGCTCTGTAAGTGTGTCCCTGTTTAATCTCCGTTGTCGGAAAATTCTGCAAGCTCTGATTTTTGAGTTACAAATTGCTCCTGGGGTTGATCCTTCCCCCTTTGTTGAATGCATTGGTTATAATGCTTTGTAGTTGTTATTGGAGCGTTGTTATGCTATAGATTAAATTGACTAAATTGTAATTGTGGACACCAGTGCTAGTACTTATTGCACTTGTTGCTCTTGCGATGAGTAAATTAAATTTGCTTCTAGTTTGGGGGACGCCCCGTTAAAATGATTTAATCTCATTATAAAAGGTTACTTTGTTTCGGGTTGTTATCTTTTATTTTATTTTCGCTTTCGAGTTTTGTGACTTGTTGTTGGACGGCTAATGAAACCTGTACGAAAATGTTTGCAGCTTTGTTGGTTTTGAGATGTCTTGTTATTTTGTTCCAATTTGTGCATGAAGAGAGTGTTCATGTGAATTATCGTGACTTTGTTGATTTTTAGATATTCCTTTGGTTATGCCTTATGTCAAAGTCTATTTGTCCTTCAATATGAAAGTCTTATTATTGCTATTCAGTTATTAGTCTGTTTAGGTACTTTCCAGTCGAGTCCCGTGGAGGTTTCTCGTATTAAATTCCTAGTTGCCGTTCTCTTGTAAAATCTTGTGTTTGTAAACTTTCTAATTCGTTCGAAATTTATTCTTAAATTAGTAATGTCACCTTGCTGTAAAATTGGCCTCTTATCAACTTCTCGGTTTAATACTTATTTTGTTAAATCAAAATTATTCTGCGAATTATATGTAACCGTGCTGCACATTCTAACCTTTTCTTTTTTATTTGTACTTTTTCCTATATTTGCCGGCTTCAAGAGGGGACATCACAAAGAAGAAGAACCCCGCCTGCACTCCATCAGCAGCTTTGTAAATGAGCTCTGTCCCCTACTTTTCTTGAGACCGTGACATACTTCACTACGGTTATTATTTTAACATTTGTTGGCTTGTTTCTAAATTACTTCTCTTTAATTTTGTGAAGGAATGATGAGGATGATTTGGAGAAGCTGACGTGCACAGATCTGGAACAGGCATGGGGTGGAATGAAAGATGCGAAGCTGAAACAGTTCGAGCCTGTCCCCCTGGATCAATTCTGCCATTGGGGAAAAAAACAGACTCCTTATCGTCGTTTGGTGCTAGATGTGACACAGGAGATGGCTGAAGATTTCAGGGCTCTGTTCCTCCAAGGCATTTTAATCTATTAGCATTCGCATTCATTGCTGGCAGTCCACTTATTCCCTGCTTTTTTTTTGGCTTCTGCTGTGAGAATTGCATTTTTAATTTATTTTCTTTCAAAATAATTTTTGTTTTTCTTTTTAGCTCAACCTGATAGTGAAGCAGCTATTTTTAAGAGTGGACCGAGGCACAACACAGACACGTTAGAAGCAGAGGACTATGTTCATGAAAGCCCAGTGACTCCTATTTCTCGTGCAGTTGATCATGCTTTTTCTAATGCCAGTTTTATCATTAAAGTAGCTAAAGATTTAGGTAATGAACTGTACCAGAAATGCACACCAGAAGAACAAGAATATTTTGATACATTGATTAAAATTCCAAATGAACAAACTGCACAACAAATTTGTGTCAAAACAGTTGGCCAGGATAATAGAGATTGGGATGAAGCCAGGTTTGGTAGAATTACAGGATGTATTAGTTACCCATTTTTCACTTATCAAAAGAATAATCATTCTGATATTGAATGGAAAAATAAGCTTAAAGGAACATACAATGCTTCTTTTAAAGGCACTCCTGATACTGATCGAGGATTAGAATATGAACCTAAAGCTAAATTGTGTTATGAGAAAAAGAGGGGAAATGTAAAAGTGCAAAATGTTGGAATCCTAATAAATCCAGCTGTGCCTTGGTTGGGATTTAGTGGTGATGGTGTTGTTCATGTAGATGATAAAGTAGAGCGACTGTGGGAGGTCAAAACTCCCAAAGCAGGTGCTTCTCATGGAGCTTCTACCATTTGTCAACAATTGACTTACATGAAAAATGAAAACAAGCTTAAAGAAAAACATAAGTATTATGGACAAGTGCAATTAGGAATGTTACTGTGGTCTGTTCCCCTTTGTGACTTTACAGTGTATTGTTATAAACCAGATGAAGTTTATATTGATACTGTAGCATAATGAAAAATTTTGTCTAGACTATGTTAAGAAATTGACAATTGTTTTTTTTCAGAGGGTTTTGCCATGGCTTGTTTCTCAGCTGAACAGAGGTGACTAAGAGGAATAAAAACTCCAGAAATTTTTGAATCATGTCTCTTTTTAATTGGAACGAGATTAAAAAGTATCACAAACACTGCGAGTAAAACATTAATACTTGTCACGTGCCATGATAGGTTTTCCAAGATTAACTAAAGCTGAAACAATAACAACAATTTCATTCAAATAAGGGCACACATACCAAGGGACCTTAGTATTTAGAAGTTCATATTCTCTAATTCTCTGAATAACACGTTCCACATGGACTCGAGCACGAGCAACTTTAGCACAATGAACAGACTCAGCCTTTGTATATTTTTTGTTATGTTGAAAGGGTGGTCGGATGAGAACAAACAAGCCATTTTGACACTCTTCGTCAATATTGAAGCCTTTGTCAACCATTATCCCATCTCCAGGGTCACACATGTCATATATACCTGTGTGTTGAGTCACAACTTTATCTGATGCCCTGCCACCAAATGCCCCAGCACAATGAGTAATTAAACCTGAAGGGGAGCACATCATCATAATCTTCGCTGTGAAATTTTTTTTATAATGTGAGTACAACCTTACACGACACACAATACATTAAGGCTTTTCTACTTTCACTTCATAAGCATCTAAGATTACTCTGGTACTCCTGAAACCACGGAAACACTTTGGCATATTCTTTAGTACATCTTCCTTGTCAGGCCAATTTATCATACATTTTAGAACTTTATGAAGCAATATGACTGTATCATAGAAGTAATTAGCACATGTTTGACCATTATTCAAACCAAAAATAGCTGCAATAGAAGAGTATGAAATAGTTAACTTAATTTTCATCATGGTTAAAATAATTCTATCTCTTGTGCACAATAAGAATTTTTTCAAGGGACTCTCAGCTGCAATTTAATCTACACATTTGGTTAACGCATTAAGTAATTCGATAGAATGAACACCAGTGCAAGAAAACAATCTTTTGTCACTGCTCAAAAGGCTTGATACTACAGAGCACTCATCAGAATCTAAATTAACCTGAATGCCAGCATGCTTACTCTTCATAACATCCTCGTCAGTAATAGTAGGAATATCCATCCATTCGACTGTTGCTGCTGCACCATCTGCTTCACCACCTACTACACCAGCTGCATGATCACCTCTGCACAAATCACCTCCTTCTCCTGCTAGGCAGTGCAAAAATACAGTTAATTGTACACTTTTAATAAAAGCCACATTTCCATCCCCAAAATAAAGTAAAATAACTGATTAAAAAAAATTCAAAGACTGATATCAAAAGTAATACAAACAATTAAAATAACTTGAGGTATAAAACACCACAATAACATCCCCTGATTAATTAAGTTGATTAAATTAATTTAAGTTCATAAGACTGACATAAACACTACACACAAACATTTCCTACGTTGATTTCAGTTGATTAAATTAATTTAGGTTCATGAGAATGACATAAATTTACAACATTTTTTTAAAAGTGTTTGTCTTTAGCATGCAACAGAGTTATGCGCTACTGATCGCTTCACTGTGCAAACCTGACTTCAACCCATCTGGTATATGTTTTATGTTTGACAAACACCTGCAATATGAAAAAAATAAAAGGAAAGGTGAACTTCAAACGAATTAACAACAAAATATGCATTCATTATGATGCACAAGTGTAAAACTTTTACACACCTGAGTGCTCGCTTAGCTGCTCTGTTTGCCCTCTGCTCTCTTTTGCGTTTCAAGGGTGAAACCAGTACCTTGTCATGGCTTCTCGTGGGTAAATGCTGGATAGGAACAACATGAGGCTTCAAACGCCTTTTTTTTGCATCAGCTCCTATGAAATAAACGGGGAAAAACCTTAAAAATTCACAGTCAGATGCACTATAACATAACCTTCTACACACATGTCATGACAAAATCTCACTGCAGGAGGTTAAGTGCTTACTTGAGATAATGTAGTCAGTTTCGAGGAAATGCTTGCTACACACTGTCATCTTCGGATTGAGTGGTTTCCCTGTTTTTATTGCAGTAGCCCACTTACGACGTTCGGCCTCGTCTCGCGGCACTTGATGCATATGATTCCCCTCGCTTTTTACATCGTGGCACTGTGGCACACAACAGTTATGCCTATCCTTTGCTGTTTTCCTCTTTGCCTCTCCATTCTCGTCCATGATGTTCACGATTTCTTATCAATGAAACGCGAAAACAAGCTAAAACGCCACGCTAACCCGTGCAACCCGTGTAAACAAGGCTCTCCGGTGGTCGCGGATCACGGTTTCAGCAGTGCGCGGACCGGCCGCCAGGGGCGCGGCGGTAGCTGTTTGAAACGCCAATAAGGAATAAACAGGTTGACAAACTACAAGTTACAAATTACATTGTTATCTTTTCCTTAAAGAATTCTTTCATGTAATAAAATTCCTTTCATAATAAAACTTTCTTCAGATTTCAATTAAGAGGCGTCAAGGGAAGCAGCATGACATAGGTTATTAACAAGCACTGGAAGCAAAACAAGACATGTAGTGACATAGTACAGACGGGTGCCAAAGGAAAAAGAGAAAATATAAAATGTGCTTTGGGATCAGTCTGTTTGAAGGAATAGCTCTCATTCCAAAAGTTATTCTACACTTTACCTTCTTCACCATTAAGAGCACACAGTGCCAACAGCAACAAAATATGTTTAAATGTCCGCAGTTAATTTCAGTTTCATGATTTTTGTTTCAAGCACTTATGAAGACTATTGGTAGGCTCAGAAAAACAACTGGTTGAGGGCCTTGGCAAGCACTGTCATTAATGGCACTACACAATTAAGTTCACACCAGTACAGACCACACATGAGGAATGTCATCCATATAAAAGCGACAAACACCAACAACAAATAAATTTTCTTTAGCATTGAAATGACAATGCAAAAGGCAAGATTGGCAAGGTGGTTGATTAATAACTGAAGGTAGATTTGCTTGAAAGACACAGATAAATGCAATGACAAATTGTCATTTATCATTCATATCAAGTACAAAATCTATGTTTATATAAAAAGGTCAATTGTAAAAAGAAACTAAAATGAACATTCTAAGCTTGCTTCAAAAGGAAGTAGGCAAATTTAATGCAGGGAGATCTGCAGACTCGTCACTCCACAGAGACTATTTCAAAACAAGTAAGATAAAAGTCACTTCTTCCTGTGACTCACTGGAAACGCATAAAGACTTGATGAAGACTTTCAGAGAGCACGTGAAATATAGTGCCATTCCCCAGGCATTTAAAAAAATATATTAAATATAAAAAATATACATTAAAAATGATACAATACACAAAGCAACTCTCCAGTAAGTATTTGCCATTCACCTTGTTATCAGCAGAGTACGTGTAATTTAAAATTTAAGGTATGGACTATCAATCTAAATAGCTCAATATTCAAACAAACCTCAAAGAAGGAAGAGACAAAGAATATCAGAGACCACAAAGACTGTTGTTTTTCTTGATAGGAGGTGACTTTGTTGTCTGTCTTCTTAACACAGTGATCCATTTTGAGCATTGCAACACAAGAGAAGCGACACCTACAGGAGTGGAGCAGCTTGATGGTTTGGAACAAGTTGAAACCCCAACTGAAAAAAGGATAAAATTAAATCTTAGAATATGTAAGATACAATCTGCACAGAGAAAATAGAGTTGTTTTGCTCACCAAAATGTTTGTTTTCTTTGAGAAGCGTCCTCCTCGCTTCTCTTTTCATTCAAAAGAAACGGAATCTTTCTCAATGGTGACAGCAAACATGAACATCATGTGCTTCAGAAAAACACAGGTAAAGGAGGCTCAAAATGAGAAAATTAGCCAGTCTGGCAAAGCAGACCTCAACAAGACTGCAAACGACGAATCATGGCTTAGTGACATATCATCTACAGTAATAAATAACACTTGTGAAATATTTACGCAGTAGAATATTCTTTGGAACTTACACATGAAACAATCTTGATCTTTCTATCAAGGAGCGCAGTTCCAAGGTATTGAAAGGACATCTGAAACATCAAATTAGTGTTTACTTACATTTTTCAAAAAATCTTTATCAATTCATGATATGAAACAAATGAAAGAGATGATACAAACCTTCTGGTGACATTGCTGAAAAGATTAGTCAATGTGAAGCCATTGAAACGTTTCCTATCCTGCATGTTCTTCAGAAAAACCTGAAGAGAAACAAAGGCCAGATCCGTTAGTTTACAAATTTAAGCTCAGAACACAAAGACAACAATACATGACCTTCACACAATAGGATGAAACGGAAACAAAAATGGGATGTTCATAGGACTCCGGAGTGCCTGTGACAAAGGCATTCACACACACTCAGACCCCTCACACCTCATTAAGGGGACATCAATAGACCATAGATAGACAGTGCTCTGATTACATTCATGATTGGCCTGCAACCAATTCCGATCATTAACCGTAACCATAATAATATATCTTCATGGAAGAGTGACAATGGTGCCACTGAACAAACTGAACTCAAAAAAGTGTGAAAAAAGGATACAAAAATCCCCAGTCGATTGTTCAGTTGTCTCGTGATCATGCAGACAATCTGATTTCAAGTGCTGTGAGGTGCTACTTAGCTTCATTCCCTGTCTCGATCAAACTGGATCTTGTAGCTTACCATAAGGATTTCATGAAAGAAGCCATCTATGATTCTATGAGACAGGAGGATTGAGTTTTCTAATACTCATTATCATAAAAAAATAAAAAAGTACTAAAAAAATGACAAAAAAAGTATTAAAAGAAAACCCCTAAAAATAATCATGAAATGAGTCTGATTTTTAAAGCGCAGGGAGAAGCAAGCTGGCCCGTTCAAAGAAAAGTTTTGTTTAAAACTTAATTTAAAACTTAATTTCGTTTTAAGAGCTATGATGCTCTATGAAAACCATTTTTTTCACTAAGCTCCCTTTCTTAAAAAAAGATAATGATAAGAAAAGCATTCTCATCTTACATTTTTTGAATGCTCTGATAAAATGTTCATGATATGAGTGACTTAGAAAATTCTGACTCCATAGGCCAATAGCAGAACTTTTTTCTTTCATTCTCCACTTAATTTACCAAAAAGATAATCTTTTCCCTTCATTCAAAATGTGCTTCAGGTCAGATACATAAAAACAGAGGGAGTCAAGGCCTGAACACAGTGGGAAAAATAGACTGTCACTTTTCCGCTGGATTTGGAGCCGAGAAAAGTTGACATCTCTATGACCCAAAATAAAACCAAAATTTCTTAAAAATCCATCAAAATCACTGTTAGTCAAGCTTCACTAGTACCTAAGCTCTATTGAAAATCAATGTCAGCTTCATCAAGTCAATATTAGCAGCACAGCTTGTTGTGGCATGATAACATTACCAGAACCGAGTCACTCACTTGAGGGTTATGTTGCCCCATATGAATATTTTGTCAAACTTAATTTTCCAAGAGTGTCACTCATCTAAATCATAAAGAGGGGCACACTCACTTCCTATTTAACAAATGAGTCTGACTCTCACTCGCAAATTCAGTTGCAAACTAATGAATATGGATCTGCGTTGGATCCACTCGAGTAAGCTTGAAGTTTCTTTCAGGCCAAATAAAATGGAAAATACTTGAAAATCATTCAAAATGACTTTCAGACAAGCTTCAACACAACAGAAACTCTATTAAAATTGAAGGCTCACTTTAAAATAGCAGTGTTAAGAGAGAATCAGTCAGACTGACAGAGTAACACCAACTCCGGGTATGACTAGACTTAGGGAGAGAAAAATAAGATATGGGCAAACAAATTCAAATGAAAATAAAGTGTAATCACTTGCCAACTACGATCACATGTGAACAAATTAACATAAATTAAATTAGCTTTGTTTGAATTCACTAGAGCTCTATATTTCACTTGTCCTCTTTCTCTTCTTCTTTCTTTTCTTCTTCTTTCTTTCCTTTTTTCTTTTCTTCTTTTCTAGTGTTTCTTTTAACTTCATTACCGCTGCTTTGATCCTGGAGGCCTCCTGCTCTTGCTTCATTTTTTCAACACACCTTCGCTTCACACCAGAGGCTTTGGCAGCATCTTTCCTTTTTTTTTCTGAGCATCGGATATGGCAACAGCCAAATCCTCCTTCGTCTGAAAAATATAGAGAAGTGTTACTGTTAATATTCTATTTCTAACCATTTTTCTTAAAGAATTATAGATTTCTTCAGACTTACCACATAGGTGCTCCGAAATGGCACACTTAAAGCTTTTTTATTCTTTTTTTTTCTGGATCACATCCAGGAGGATCAACCAATTCTAGTGTCCTCTTCTGATCATCATTGTCATCAACTTTCCCCCCTAGACGATCAAACACAGACTGGAAAAGAACCAATAGTTTTAAAATTACTTACAAGTAAAAAAATAGTACATACAACAAGATATTAAAATACTTACTTTCTTCTTTGGAGGCTCTGCCAAATCTTTACTATCCTCCAAAACTTCACCATCCTCCAAAACTTCACCATCCTCCAAAACTTCACCATCCTCGATGTCAGGGCTCTCTGGCACAACCCTCGTATTGTGGGCCAGCTCCCGCAACTCCCTCTCAATCGGAGATGTGGGCTGTGCAGCTTTTGGGTTCTGGTGGATTTCCACTAAAACTCTACGCTCACGCGCCTGAAACAAGAAAAAGCACATAGATTTTAAGAAATCAAAAATACACTAAGTTTTACTCTTTTGGAAAGATTACGACATAGACTTACAGGATAGACGACCCGAGCAGGCGCAGGAAGGGTGCGTCTGCGCACTGTTGGGTCCGCATCATTTTGGCTGTCTTCATCAGCCTGAGGGGGTGGCGGTGAGGGTACTATTATTTGTCTCGCCAGCTCGGCTGGCAAGCCCTCCTCTTCCTCTAGTGTCAAAATAGGGGAAATGCCCCTTGGCCCATGGGGGTCAGGGGCCCCTGACCATGGGGTGGATGTCTGAAACCAAAGAACCAAAAAATGAGAAAACACGACGTGGAAATAGTCCGCGCGACAGGCAACCTCGCAACACCGAAAAACGCCGCGTGCGTTGCCGCGCGCCCCGGCCCACCCTTCCCCACCCCCTCTCGCCCTGCCTGCGTTCGCGGCGGCGGCAAGGCTCATTGAAGCGACTCGCGATGGAAACCAAACTCGAAAACGATGAACAGGCAACGAGATCATAGTAATTCAAGTGATCACGACACAGCGAAAAGCTTTTCGGCTCGTCAGTTCCACGGAAACACGCTCACACATACGCGCGGACAGGTTAAATCATGTTTGTTGGCTCGGCGGGGGCGTCGGGGCCGCCGGGGGCTTGCAGCGACGGTTCAAAACACGTGAATTTAGCATGACACGCACTAGACGACACACACGGAAGCAAGGATTCACGAGAGAGACGAGAAAATTAAGTGCGAAGAGGACACAGACAGCCGGACAGACAAACCGACGCCGAAGAGACGCATGCTGACATCAGCGAAAACACGACACGCAACCACGAACACAGCGACACGGACGTTATTGCACTCACTTAACCCGACCACTGACTCAAAACATGTGACGATTTTAATACTCATTTCTAGCAAAAATAGACAAGGGCAGGGCAAGCCGAGGGCCCTGTCACCATGCGGCGCCATGCGGCACAGTGGCGCGGCGACTCGCTCGTTCACACACTTTCTCATATTTTTCACTTACCTCAATAAAAATTGCATAAGATGCATCTCCCTCGATGGATTTGCCTTTAGGGCAAAGTTAGGTGGTAAAAAATCATAGTGGTACTGTATGTGAAATTATTTTTATATATTTTTATTTAAGTGATCATTAAGTTTTTCTTATTGTAATTTTCACATTGGTTGCTGAAACAGTAAATTACCCTGAAATTCTTTGAGTATACAATTTAATTTAAGTGGCATTTACAAAAGGACGTCAGTGAAAGCATTGGCAGAACATCACACAACCTTCATTGAATTCACAAAGTTATTTTGCAAGCATTGGTAACAACAATTGAAAGTGATAGGTACAAAATGAAAGCACAACTTTGATGTATTACAACATGTAACATTGATACCTACATACAAAATGATACAGATAATATGATATATCTACAAAATATTTACAGAAGCCAACCACTATCCGATCAGTCATGGTTAAAAATCTTGTTCCATACACAAAAAATTACTCTGGCACTAAACAACGTTTCACAGGCTTTGGTCTCTTGGGAAGCGGAGTGTCATCCAGTTCCTGGTGGCCTGTTTCCGTGTTGGCTCCTCTTCTTTTTAATTTTAGTTTCCCCTGGAGATGGATGGTGCTCTCATTGTGGAGGTATGAAGCAACATTGGGATTCTTGTTGGCTCCACATGCCGCTCGCTGCTTGGAAAAATGCTGCTCGAGAGGATCTTGGCAGAAAACCCTTGCCATTACGAACCTGGTGCCTTTGTTGAGAAGAAATTTGATACATGCAGGCAAGGCTAGGCAAATCATTTCCCAAGCGTCTAGCGTTTGCTGAGAAAGGAGCATTGCTTTCTTCTCCTGGGGTGTCTTGTTTGGCATTGCATACACTTCTTGTTTCCAATCCTTAAAGTACTTCAATTTTTTCTCATATTCTTCGAATCTCTTGTCAGTAATTTTAGTGTATGGTGCAAGATTTGGCTTGTTGGCATGGATCCACTGCATTTTGTGCGATCCATTACCCATGTCGAAAAGTTCATTAAAAGTAGTTAAAAATACAGAGCTCTTCAGTTCCCTGCCATCCCAGTAATCGAATCTGCGATGGCACTGAGTTGCTCATGACACGGGCAGCGCAAGGCACACTTCAAGTAGACACAGGCGGCAGTGAGCTTTGGGAGTTTTTTAATTGTCTGATCTGACTTCCACTTGAATAGCCTTATGATGGGTTTCCAGGTAGGCTCTTGACCATTTTTTTTTCATGTGTCTTGACTTCTTCCTCCCAGAATTTTCGAGACAGTTTCTTGCAGTTTTTAATGCATGAGGGAGATCTGGAATAAAAAAAAATAAATTAGTCTCTCAAGGTCCCACCGGTTAGGGGTGTCAAAAGTTAAGCCATCAGTGGGAGTGAACTAAGGCTGCATTTGATAAAAGCTTCTGTCGACTGTACTTCCATCACTTAAAAAAGCAACCACTTTCACTCCCCTGGTTTCCAGAGCACCAGGCACCTCCCATACATATTGATGAAGGTCTTCTTTAACTAGGGACACAACAGGGTATGAAGCAACACAGCTCTGAATCACACTTGCAGTGCCCCTGACCATGAATGTCAGGATCTTCTTGTCAGCTTTCAAAGTAGGGTTTTGTGGTACTGGAACATTTGTTGCCTCTGCTTCCAATTTTTCTTGTAAGCGTAACAATTCTGTCTGGACCTCATTAAAATACTGGTAACCAATAATTTTGCCCGTGTGCTTCTTTTGCACTACATTTTGAGGGATTATTATCTCATCGTATGTAACAATATGATGAGATTGATATTCATGTGGCAAGTCCTTGACTTTGCTTGCAATATCATTTATGAAATCGTAATTGACACTAGTTTCTTCTGAGTACATGTGTGTATAGTCCCTCAGAAGACGATCACCTGGTAGCCTTACGAAATTGCGCATAGAATCAAGAGAAGATTGGGAGGCTAGTTTAACTTGTAATGCAAACCGTGTCATAAGAGGATGCCAGTTGATACTCTGATTCCCTTTGGCATTGCGCGCTGCCAATTGCTGTTCAAGAAATATCTGCAGGAATTTGTCTTGGTCATCTTCCTTTGCCTCAGCTTCTTTTTTCTTCAGCTTATTGAGCTTTCCTTCAAGGGTTGCATTAAGTCGATTATCAAGTTTTTAATCAACTGGAACACCCTCTTGTTCGATTAGCAAGTCCATCTGAGCCCTTAGTCTGTTGACTTGCCTCTGAAGAGCCCTGATTTTCTTTGTCTCTTCTCCCTTTTGTCCTTCTCTGCTGATGTTAGGATCTTGTATGGTTTGAATTTGTTCGGTGTTCTTTTCCCAGAAACTGGAGAGCAGGTTGAAAGCTTGCGTCTGGCAAACACAGCTGAGGTCTTTAAACAATTTGCACAGTGCCTTCTGCGCTGCTGATCCATCAAGTACTCACAGTCCTTCCTACGTTATGTTTCTGTATCTGGCCTCACAAAAGTCATTGCTGTCAATGAAGCAAGTGTCTAAACTTTTCTTCTGCCAAACTTTGTATTTTTCCAGGGAAATCCCACAGCAAGTTTCCATTTGCCGAAAAGCAGCAATAAAGTCTGTAATTTGTTTCACATATACCTCCACCGTATCTTGGGCTATGGATCCTATGAGGGCTAAGCTGTATCCTGGGTGGTGAGGGGGCAGTCTTGCCATGCACATGGATCACAACACTTCCTTCCCATGTGACACTGATGAAGCGTTGCGATAATACAGCTTCAATCAAACTGTCTGGGCCAAAGGAAATATTTATGCCGCCTTTGACCTTCACTGCATGCCATTTGGGTGGTAGTAACATCTGAATTGCCCAGCCAACATTGCTAGTCCCAAGTCCGTGACCGTAGCTCCCACCGATCTCCATTCCAGGTCTTTTTTGGATGTCCATATCTGACTTCTGTACTAGCGCTCTACTACAGTGTGGTACAGTCTCGTTGGAGTGTGCTCATCTGAGTACACGGTGATGAGAGTGTGCTCATGTGAGTACACGCTGAACAGAGTGAACTGAGTACACTGTTGAGTTTGCAGAGCAGGTGCGCATGCAGGGGGGGGGGGCTTTGCCCCTAAATTAAACGACTAAAGGTAGGCACTTTGCCGTAGGCAAGAGGTGCAACACGCCCCTTCTTTATCGAGTCTAGCTACGCCACTGCCCGGCGCCCCGCTGGCTGGCCGGCTGCGGGCAAGGGGCGCTGGGGACGGCGGCGGCGGCGGTGCACAGTGGGCAAGAAGACCGGCGAAGGCGGACGAAACCGAGGGGGCCGCCACTCTTGTTTCAGGCGTACACAAGACTACGGGATTACAGAAATTTTACTAGGGATTCCGCGTTAAATTTGGTAAAATTGTTTCAAAAACGCTAAAAAAAGACAAAATTTTGTCAGGGATTACGTGATTTCGGCGTGGACTACCGGAGATTACCAGTGAATTTGTACACAGGATAAGCGGGCTGGAGGCCCCCTCGGACGAAACTCTAGACGCGTTTGGAGCTCCAGAGTCGCTAGGGCGCGAACCGCACGTGTGACCCCACCAACGGATTTCTAGTTCCAAGAGCAATCCGTTGGTGCACTCTCAGTCCCATATGAACTTTTATGTTGTTGCTTATGGAGCTTTTTGAGCAAACGTAAATTGTACTTTTTTCTCTTTAGCTATGCACAATTTTGATCGTTTTTAAGATGAAATTGTCAATAGTTAATGTAGAAATCAAAAAGTACATTGCAATTGACAAAAAGTTAGGTTTAATGGACTAAATGCCCTATATAATGGACAAAAACGTGCAAAGCTAAAGAGAAAATAGTACATACTACGTTTGCACAAAAAACTTTTTGGCAAGAGATAAAAAGTCAATACGGGTCTGAGAGTGTGGGGTCACACGTTCGGGTCGAGGTCCATTTAGCGACTCTGGAGCGCAAAACGCGTCTAGACTTTCGGTCGCCTCCACCGGTCTTCTAGCCCACTGTGCGGCGGTGGACGCGGTCGCCATCCTCAAGGCCGCCAGCCACGCCGCGGTGGACTGAAAGTAAAACGTCTGGTTCCGCCGCAGCCAGTGCTCCGGGGCAACGGCCGCTGCGTTTCCTGATTTTGGAAAAACGCAACGCATACACACCCCAACTTAATTCAGTAGTCTAAAACAAAATTTAAAAGGAGCCCCTCCTAAAACACGCGAAAAAACATAATTTTAAGCGCTTGATTTCAAGCGTAAACTGATTACGCTTGAAAACAGAGGGTAATACTACGCTTTAGTTTTACCAGTGCCGGAGGAGAATTTTCGCCATTAGTTGCAAACCTTTCCAGTGAGGGATCGGAAAAGGGGGGGGGGGGTTGTCTCTACAAGCCGTACTTCGGCAATTTCACGAATCGAGATCTAAGAGAAACAAGCTAGGGCCCGCCCTTCCGTCGAACCGAGTTGCCAGCTCCGCTTCGCTGCGCCGGCAACTCGGTTCGACAGGGGGCCGGCCCAGCTTGGCCTGCCGGCGGCCTTTCCTCGGGCCTTCGGCCCTCGCATCAGACCCAACTTGGCCAGTCGAAGGCCCGGGCCTTCGGCCCGCTCTCATCAAACACCCCGTGAGCGGGTAAGGCAAAGTTATCGATGTACCATCGTGACTTAGGCCCGCCCTTCTATTCACAATATGCAAAAGTCCTTACACTTTTTACTCCAACTGTCCTTAGAATATGCCCATTTCATTTGTCTCTTAGCCCTCATTCCGAAAATACTCATATTTGCCATGCTACTGCAACTCCTTGCAATGGAGGCACAGCAGGAGCGCAAAACGAGCCCGTCGCACTTTTTCACATAACTCATGAAGGCGGGCTCCTGGACCCCCCTTCCGACCCCTCGTTGAAGAGGTCTTGCCAAGACCTATCGAAAACTTAAGTAAAAATTTTCAGTCGGTCGACCCCCTTTTTTCAAGATCCTGATGTGACTAATAGACGAAGTCGGGCTCCTGGACCCCCTTTCCGACCCCTCGTTGAAAAGGTCTTGCTGAGACCAATCGAAATCTGCAATACATTTTTTTAGTCGGTCGACCCCCTTTTTTGAAGATCCTGATCTGGCCAACTTGTAAAAGCGGCCGATGGGGTCGGGACCAGGTCCATTCATCTTGTCTCGTCGCCCTGATTCTAAAAATACCCCTATGTGCCCTGCTAGCACCAATAATGGCGGAAATCCCCCTCCCGCCCATGCAAACCATGATGCAGCTGCTGCAGGCCTTGCGCGGGTCGGACGGGATTTGCACCACCGGATTGTTTGTTCGGACGGCCCTCCTGAAGTACCCTCCAAATCTGGTCACTCCAGCTCAACTCCTTCCTTGTACACAGACGACGACAACAACGACGACGACACACAGACACAAAGGCAAATGCATATGCCCTCCCCCTATTTTTTGAATAGAAGGGCGGGCCAAAAAAAGGAGGTCCACCGACTGAAACATTTTGTTGCGGTTTTCAGTAGATCTCGGCAAGACCTTTTTAGCGAGGGGTCGGAAGGGGGGTCTATGAACCCGGCTTGGGCAGTTGCACGAATCGGAATCTTCAAAAAAGGGGATCGACGGACTAATTTTTTTGGGGGGCAGATGTCGAAAGGTCTCGGGAAGAACTTTTCAGCGAGGGGTCGGAAGGGGGGGCCAAGTAGCCCGACTTCATCGGTTGGCACAATCAGGATCTTGAAAAAAGGGCGACGACCGACTTAAATTTTTTTGCAGATTTGGATAGGTCTCGGCAAGACATATCTGGCGAGGGGTCGGAAAGGGGGTCTGTGAGCCCGCCTTCATATATTGTGGGAATCCGTGCAACGGACATGTTTTGCGCCCTGAGTGTAGCACAGTGGGAATAGAAGGGCGGGCCTGTATACAGCATTAGCATTCACAGTTGTTCCATTCAACAATTTGTTGTGAATGTCCAGCAAGTATTTGCGTCGGACCGCTAATTCATTCAAGTCAACATTAATTCCATCTTTGGCCAATTGTCCCATCAGACGGGCATATCCCACAGGATAATTTTTTTTCGATTTAAAGAGGTTCCTGGTAGCAGCCAGTTGCTTCAAAAAATAAGTTTTGCCATTGTTTGTCTTAAGGTACGATGCATCTTTCCTGTCAGCACCTGCGGCTCCATTCCCAAGAGTTGAAACATTTATTACGTCTCTTATGCTGATTCTCTTTGTTCCACACTTATCTTTAAATAATAAATTACAATCCGCAAAGTTACAGGATTCTACATGTATCAAGTGCTAAGCACATGCCTCATTCAGCAGCTGAAAAAAAATGGATTGTTACACAACGCCCAGACTAGTGAGGAACAGAGGAAAAGACTTCAAACGTTCTGAGCCATACCTCTAATTTAGCAGCTTGTGCTGCGGACCAATAAACCTGGCACTTGGTCACCGAAAACGTGACGTACTCTCAAACGTGACGGTCACAATTTTGTTACTTTTCTAAATAGTACGTCTTAGTGTTTCGAAACCATTAGAATCTAGTGTTCGACTCCTACCTGGTGTCGTTTTGACAAAAAAAAATGACACCTGGGCGACTCTTAAGTAGTGATCTGACTCTTCCTTTGTTTGACACACTGAGAATGAAAGAGTCTTGATCAATACCCATTTTTGGGTGAGGAACACTTTATCACCAGAATTTGGGCGAGGAAGTTTCCACACCCAAATTTGGGTGAGGAAGGGATATCGGCTATCTATATGGCTACATAGTATTCTCACCCAAATTTGAGTGAGGAAACCTTCCTCACCCAAATTTGGGCGAGGAAACCTTCCTCACCCAAATTTGGGCGAGGAAACCTTCCTCACCCAAATTTGGGTGATAAAGAATTCCTTACCCTAAATTTTAGTCATGATCATGACTCTTTCATTCTCAGTGCAGTCACTCAAACCGTGACTTCTTTGCCTCCCCTCCCCTTTTCAGAATTCAAACTTGGTGTGACGTGGTTTCAAAACACGTGACTTTCGTCACAGTTTGAGTGACCATTCGGTCACTGCGTGGATTTCGGTTAATTTGACAGATTTTCACGTGTTGAAAAGGAAAAATACTTAAAATAGTGGTAAGTTGAATAAATGGAACAATTGAACTAAGGATTCGTGAATTAACATTTTATTCAGGGTGGCCACTCAAACCTAAAAAACAAATTCCCGGTTTTTTCCCGGTTTTTCCCGCCTAGAAAAAGGCGTTTTTTAAATGTTGTTTTGAAGCGGTTCAAGCCCTATGAGCGTCTACATACAATGATTTTTAAGTTTTCCAAAGAAGTGTTTAATAGGGTTGCTAGAAACCCGCACCACATACCAATCTCTCAGCATTTTAAAGTTTTTTTTTTAAGACACATGGGACTTATGTCAGCACAAGAAATAAGGGTCTCTAGCAACTGCAATCGAAGCAAGCTAACGAGCCAGTTAAAGTGTCTTACGTTTTGTTTAGATTATATGCCTGGCTATTCGCGAGTGAAGCGAGCCTCACGCCGCAATTTTAGTCAGGTTTATTTTGGCAAGACATTTTATGTTTGTTCCAGCTAGCTTTCATACAACTAATAATTGTAAAATACCCCAGTTACCGACTGACTTGGGTAGAAAATGAACCACAAGGATAAGTACTCCTGGCGAGCGGAGCGAGCCGAAAGCAAACTAATTTTGGTAAACTTTAGTTACCTTTCTTTTAATTTGATCCTGACTGTGCTACCTGAGATACATTTATGGTTTTCCCGGATATTGAACGAAATTCCCGGTTATTTCCCGGTTTTTCCAGGCATAATTTTTTTCCCGGGTTTTTCCCGGTTTTCCCGGTCGGTGGCCACCCTGTTTATTGAAGCTTACAAAAATAATTTTGCTTCAAGGGGCTTGCCCTTTGTGTTAACAAAGAAGAGGTTTGTTTCGGTTGAGATTCTTACTCTAAAATTGAGCATTTCTTTAAGTTCTAATTTAATATCTTGTAATTCGGGGCTCAAGTCCTTGTTTTCTAAAATATTTTTTTACCTCAGGAACTGTCAATCTGTGGGCAGAAAGAAATACAATCAATCTTTTAATTAAAGGGGTTTTTTTGTCTTTAATTAAAGGGCATGCTTACCTTTGGGCCACCCCAAATCCCATTTTTCCACTGATTTTGTGAAAGAGGAAGCCGTTCGCCCGCAGCCAGGCCGCAGAGATGCCATCACGGCGGTTAAGGTCAAGTCTTTCACCGTCGGGGAAAGCCCGCCTCAACACTTGCATCCAGCTTTTCATCTTTTCTGCTGGGACTAAAAATGAAGTGACATTGCAAGAAGTGCCTCGGGGAACTGAGTTTTCATAGTCAGGCCTTTCCCCGAGTCCTTCCCGCAGTTCCAATAGCCAAGCAGTTGCAGTTTTCATTCCAGGAAGAGGAACTTGGGAGTGGCGGAGAGCACTTAAGATAACAGAAATGTCTCTGTGTAGAGTCATATGAGACATGCCGTATCTTGTCTGGAAATACCGCTGCAATACAGCGGTATCACTCAGAACCCAAAGTTCTGCTGTATCCTGTTGACATATTTTGGCCAGATTTGACAAAATTCTTCGAAACTGATTAAACATAGACGCTGGAATGTTGACCTCTTCAATGACGTCACAGTTAATTTCCTTTCTCTTAAGGACCTTCGGTGCCTCGATTGCAGCAGTGGCGGACTAGGCTGCTTTTGCGGTGGTTCCTTTGTTGGTGCGGGCCTGGGCGCGCTGGGCCCGTTCCTTGAGGTCCTGGGGGAGGTCTTTGGTATGCGAGAGCGCTGAAAGCAGCGCGCAGATGTCCCTGTGGACTGTGTTGGCCGCCATAGCCGCTCGAGATTTCAAAAACTTCTCCAGGAGTTCCGTGTCCACCAGCAGCTCATTCGCTGGTTCTTCCACTCTGGCCAGCTCGGTCAAAGCTCCCAGAATGCGCCGCAGCTGATTTCTCATGCTGGCAGGCACCTTAACGACAGCAAAAATGGGGTGGTCCTTGTTGAGTGTCACTTTACGCAAAGGGGGAGTACCCAAACTGGGAGGGGCTTCCTCATCCACCTGAGGTGATTTTACTAGTTTCTCGGAAACCCCGGGCAGCTCCCGGCCACTCTCCACTCTTTTCACCGCCTCCAGTGTTGCCTGTTTCCCGGCTGCTCTTGCTGTGGTCTTGACAAGCTTCCCCTGGACGCATCGAAGAGGCCGCAAGGAGAAGTCGTACAGGGTTGCCAGCCCCAGCTGTAGCAGCCCCGGGCACGGAACCCCAAATCGTGACGGATAACATGAAAAATATAAAACGTCCACTCACCATAGTTGTCACGGCTCGATGCCGACGACGCTCGACGCACTCTGGAAGGACGTTTCTGCCATCTGCGCTGGGCTGGAACTGGGCTCGGGGGCGGCAGCTTCTTCTGGCGCCTCATCTTCATCCTCCGAGTGGCGCATCAGAAACAACCGCATATTGGCCACTTCGGAGCTCGGTTCCGGGAACTGGACAGGGGGCTCCGGCGTTTCAGGCGTGCCTGGGTGGCTCTGAAAGTCGATCGCGGGGTCCCCCGTCAAGAAAGTTCCCTCCGTGGCCTCCGCAGAAGGCATACTGATGGCTTTTGAAGACGGCGATGGGAGTCCTTTGATAGGCGTCATGAATCTCGTAATAAACGTCTATGAGATTTTCTGAGCACCGGGCGTCCCTGGCTCCACCTGCGAACAAAACAATTGACTGATCAGAAACGAAATCGGGTATAGTTGGTCCGTCGGGCCCGCCAAATCAAGGGGGGATTGCCAGCCACAATACAAACAACACTTACAAAAGAACACTAAGAATGCACACAAAAAAAACAACACACACAAACAAACAGTGGGGTACTTACATCTTGCCGTTTTGGCGTCCCACCATGTGGCGATTTTCGGGACTTCTTCCCCTTGTTCAAGTAACCTCCCTTTTCCTTTGGCGTAGCTCTGCCTCCGTGACTGGACTCTGATACACAACTGAGGGCGCGGCGCTGGCGGCACCTGTATTTATAGGTTCGGGAGTGGTGGTGGGAGCGAGCGCGCTGACTGGCTGCCCGCGCGGGTCAGCGCTGCGTTCCGATTGGCTGCGCGGCCTGGCCCCGCGCCGCCCCCTTCCCACCCTTGGTGTGCTGCTAGCGCGCGCTAGCAGCTTGGAGAATGACGAATTACATGGAGTAGCAACGGGGCCCCTGGGCGACACGAGCTGGCGAGAAGATAGCTCTGCGCCCTCTCGAACTGCCCCAGAACGACCCGCTTGTCAGCTGTTTTCGTTTCAAAACATTGCCAACCTAACAAAAGACACAATGGGCTGTATTCTCTCCGCAGTGGTTTGCAGACTCTATAAAACTACTTTAAACCTCTTAAATTAAGTATGAAATCAGTTTTAGAACAATATTTTGCAATTAATAATGGGTAATGACTATAGAAATGGAGAGTAGAAACGTTTCATGTTGGTACCACTACGGGAGGGTTTGTTTACTTTATTCGCATCCAAATCCAAATAAAGTCGTCAATTCGTTGGTTCTGTGCTTTAACGCGATTTAAAGCCATGTCTAAGTGTGATTCTGTTGCCGAGTTTACGTGCTCTCACTGTAATAAAAAGTACAAATCACTATTTTATTACAATAAACATGTAGCAGAAAAGCATGGAGAAGGTAGGTTATTTGTCAATTTTTAGGCTCTCAACACTGCTCATAAGTATTTGGAAGTAAATAGACTAAGTCTTTTTTGTAATTAGGTGCTGGTACAATTAATGTTCCAAATTTCAAAGTGAAAACTGAGGGTACACAAAAGGTCAAAACTGAAGGAATACTCGCCTGCCCCTACTGTGATAAGAAGTACAAGACTCTTCGAGGATTCAACAAGCATGTTCTCGTGCATAATCAAAGTGGTCAGTACCATAAAATTAGCATTTCTAATGATTCCAACAATTTAGTTATGTTCATAGTATATTTTATTTACAGGTGATGCATCTTTGCCTTCTGACAGCAATAAAAACCAGGTGAATCTATTTATAGAAGAAGAAGGCGAGATTGATCTCTGGCCAGAAGATGCATTGGTGCAAGGAGGAGGTGGTGAAGACGATGCAGAACTTGTGTCATTATTTGAATTGGAAGATGAACAGCAAGAGGCGGCACTATTGGCTGTGGCAATGGGACTGGATCCAGATCCTGTTCCTACTGCAACTGCAGCAACTTGTCAAGATAAGAAAGGGAAGAAAAAGGAAGCCCCTCTTGCCTTATGTAGTACTTGTGGAACTGGCTTCCTCACCCTTACTCGGTACCTGACTCACCGTATGTCCCATGCTATGGCAGGTAATTATAGTTTGAACTCAGTTCCCTGTCTTTGTTTTGTTTTTGGGAGTTGTTTATTTATGACCTTTTTTAAATCTCAGATGCTACTGCCCAGGCTCCGTCTTTTGAAGTTATCAAAGGAGCTTCGAAGAGACTGGCCAGTGAAGTCCTCACTAACATCCTTGAATCTCATCCAATTGAAGTTTATCATCTACGGCTGTGCTCATCCATTTTGTTAGAAAAAATTGACAGTGAGGAAACTGACAAACTGTTAACTTCCTTGTGTGTTGGAGTTTATGCTTGATTCTCAAATGGCACTAAATTTCTCTTGCCGTCACATCTGCGTGAGGTGTATCTCAGAGGAGCTGCTGTTCTCAGGGCAAACAAAGAAAAGAGACAAGAACTGCTCCAGAAACTGATATCTGTTCTTAATTTTATAAGTGATGACTTTGATCTAAATTTCTTTTTGACAGCTTTCATGCGCAAATTCTCCAACAAAGTTCTTGCTTTTATTGTTCACTGGATGGTCCATGGAAATGACAGTCCAATTGTAAGGTCTGCATCCATGTACAGGGAAAGTAGAGAGTCAATTGACACTGAGGATTTCAAGCAAACTTTGCATTTTGTGGGAGGCGCAAATGTCAAAAGTGTTTTAAGATGTGCATGGCGCTAATGGGGCTCTAATGATGATTGTAAGGCTGTAATAAGAACACTTCGAGAAAATTTCTTAATAAAGACCCCCAGGAAGCAGAGGACAAAGAATTCATGTCGTGGACCTTATGTCAAGATAGAGGGAAACTACTTAAGATAAATGATGATGCATTCAATTTTTTTTTTGAATTGGCTTCTATTGTAAAACCACTAGAGAAATTTGATGGTTCTTTGCATGTTCAAGATGTAATTGAGAAAGTGAGTACGTATCCCAAAATAATGTACATATGGGAGGGGCTAGTTAAGGAAGATTTACATCCAACTGTATGTTTCAAGTTGCTTTATGCTCTTATCACTTACTTTTGTAATACCTGGCGGTCAGGAATCATAACAAGGAGAATGGATGAGATTGACACAAGAAAACAGGCACAGCCACTGGGAACTGGAGGGGTTGCATTCCGTTCTCAAGTTGTGAGATTCAGAAAATAATGTTATGTTAGTAACAGTACTATAAAGACAGTATTTAATTTAAGGCAAATACACTCTGTAATGTCTCAACTGTGCATTTTAATTTCTGTTCGTAAACAAATAATACAAAGTTACTTCTTTGAGATCAACTGTTTTATTTTTATAATGCTAATACACTAAATTGGACAAATAGAAAATCATCACACACTTTAACATATACACAAGATTAATCAGATCCGATTTTGACATCTCAATGGTGACATATTTTAAGTAACATGGGAATGGCAACAAAATTATTCCTTTGGGTTTTCAGGTATGGAGGGCATGTTGAGTGCTCGTCGAGTATATCTGGGGCGCTTCGCAAGTGGTTTGGCTAACTCGTCTGAGTCCATTTCTTCAGCTGCTTGCTTCGTGTTGGTCCCTTTTCTCTTCATTTTGAATTTTCCATGAACATGAAGCTGACCCTGGGTATGAAGGTAGGTTTTCACATCGGGGCAGCGATTACCTCCACATGCACCCCTTTGTTGACTGAAGTAGTGCTCCAATGGATCTTGGTGAAATACTCGAGGCATCACAAACTTTGTACCATTTTTCAGCAAATATTTTGTGCATCCTATGAATGATCGCACAGTCATTTCGATACCTTTCTGTGTTTGGGGGCTCAAAAACATAGCTGCTCTTTGTTCTTTTGATAAATTGGGAAGAGCCATGACTTCTTTTTTCTATTCCTTCAGGTATAAAAGATATTGCTCCAATTCCAAAAACCTGCAGTCATCAATACTTTCATAGGGGGCAAGTCTTTTGTTTTGTTTCCTAATATGTTGATTAGAATGCGCACCATTAAGATTGTCAACAAATTCATTAGTTTTTTTTTTTTCAAAAATTCCAAGTTCTCGAGTTCCTGGGACATTCCTACTCAGAATTACATTTGAGAGGGATCCACTGAAGATACGGAATGCATACAAACAATTCATTCTTGAATAAGAATTTAGAAACACACAAGGGGCAGTGAGCTTGTGTAATTTCTTGAGTGTTTGATCTTTCTTCTCATTGAATAATGAAACAATTGTACTCCACATCATGTGCTCCCCATTTTTGAACAAATTGCGACATGTCTTCTTACCAGAATTATACAAACAGTTGCGCATTGTTTTGACCAAGTGGGGGAGGTCTGAGAAGAAATAAATTTTCCTTTCAGGAGCATAGATATTGACAGTGCAATGTACAACTTCTGTTGGTCCTATGCCACAATCTTGTCCATCTTCTCCTTCTTCATCATCTTCTTCAGCTTGAGGGTGCATGTCAAAAAAACCTCTATTCACAGCACTACCATCAGCAACAAGGGCAACCACTCTGATGTCCTTTGCCTCCAAAGCTTCAATAACATCCCAAGTATAGTCCATTAGGTCTTCTTTGACAAGGTTTGTGACTGGAAAAGAAGCTACTACAGAAGAAACTGATGAAGCTGTTCCTTTCACTAAGTATGAGAGGATCCTTTTAGCAACTAGAGGAGCTTTGGGTTCTGCCACTTGGGTCCCCTCAGCTGTAGCCTTCACCACTCTCTCTAGCTCTTCAAATTCCTGTTGAACTTCAGTAAGATGAGTGTATCCAATAACTTCTCCTGTGTGCTTATTCTGGACTAGCTTCTCTTTGATGTACACCTCATCAAACATTAGAGTATGGCCATTTTGATATTCATGCTCCTGTGATTTGACAGCTTCAGCAACGTCTTCAACAATTGGTTTGCAAATTCCTGCGTTGACATCAATTACATGCGAATAGTCATAAAGTGTTCGTTCTGATGGCATGATAATACAACCTGACTCTCTCAATTCATTATAGGCTGTTCTTGACAGCATGCGAATGCGTAAAGCCAATCTAATCATCATGGGATGCCAACGCATAGTCCTCCTATCTTTAAGGGAACAGGCTTTCAGCTGCTGCTCCATGAAAATTTTCTGGGTAATGGTGGTTTCAGGATGCGCCACAGCAGAATTCAGAATGGTCTTCAGTTCATCTTCTGTTTCGGCTCCAACATCAACTCCCTCTTCAATCATGGCATCAAACTTAGCCCGAAGCCTTTCATTCTGTCTTCTTACATTTTTTGTTTTTCTTCTGTCACGTGCATTTCTCTCTGGTGTGATTAGTGAGCTGTACGGTTTATACTTGTTGGGTGTAGACATTGTTCCAGTTTCGCCTGACTTTTCCCTGTGGGACAAATTTTTGGACAGCTGGAGGCAGGAAACACACATTCGCTTGGATTGAGAGACCACCAGCGAGCAGGCTGTTGAACGACAAGTCTCATTGTACCTAGTTTCATTAAACAAGTTGCGATCAATAGTACTGTTCTTAGTCTTATTCCAAAATTTTTTGAACTTATTAGTAGGAACACCACAACAAACTTCATGCAGTCTAAAATTGCTGACAAGTTGTTTGACTGTTATTATGATATCATCAACACTCTCAATATTTGCAGCTTTTTCATATTTATATAATTCATGATCTTCTTTGAGTAGTTGTCCATGGACATAATACTGAATCTCTCCTTTGGTATTGAGGACAGTTGAGCGTTGAGGTAGTAGAGCACGAGCAGGGCTGAATTTGATGATATTGAGACAGTCATTTTCCACTATCAAATGCCACAAGGGAGGCAATTCTTTCAAAGACTTATTATTCAATTTATCAGCCACTGCCTGGAATGTATTCAACACATCAGATACCTGTAACATAACAAATAAAATTAAACAAAAGAAAAAAAAATGGAGGAAATTTATCACAAAAATGAAGAAACATTACCTCTGTTTCACTTATCAAGTCATGAGGCAGCAGCATATCATGGGATGAAATGTGGTCGTTGCAGTTTTAGATTAGCAGCTCAGCTGGTATTTCCTCAGCATTGTTCCCTGGTGACTGGGCAATGGTGTTGTCAATCTGTGGATGAAAATTATTGATGTGAAGCAAAGCACATTGTGTCATGTAATGACACTAACATATTAAAATGTACCTTTGGGGTTTGTGAGTCTTGATTGAGAACTGCAGCAGGTTGAGGTATTGTCACTCCACTTATTGCGTGCTGATCAGGTGCACCCATTACAGGCTCCAGCTGCTGCCTCTCCAGCTCATGAGAATCACCCTTGTTCTGTACAGCTGCATAGCAGTGATCACTGTAGTTGATGCAAGTCTGTGGAGAGGGTATATGATACTTCTGTACAGCTGCATAGCAGTGATCACTATAGTTGATGCAAGGGGATGCATTCTTCTGTGCTGCATCGCTGTAGTTGATGCAAATCTGTCGAGAGGGTATAGGGATTTAAAGCCCGGTAATATTACCAGTAAGATTCGGTAACTTACGCGTAAATTACGGTAAGTTACGGTGATGCGGTAACATTGGTAATATTGGTAATATTGGCGTATACGCGTATTAAGGCGCAAATCCCGCTCCGGCGGCGTTGCGGCAGTGCATTTGAGCTTCCCGCGCGTCGGGCGAGCCCTGCTGTGTTGCCATATGGCTGCTGCTTGCCCCCGCCTCGTCACAAGCGGCCGGTCTGGCTGCCGGAATCAGACAGTGAAGAGGAGGAAGATCATGTGCCGGTGGACGAGCCCCTGCGTGAGACCGAAGCGGAGCAAGGGCCAATACCGCGTCCTCTCCCGCATCAGCAAAGGGTTCCTACTCCTCCTCATGACACCGCGCTGCGCCTGTTCCCCCCAGGGCGACCGCAGCCGCGGCTACTGGTACCGAGGCCCGACTTACCAGGTCTCGCAGAGCACGCCCTCCACTGAGAATGAAAGAGTCATGATCAATACCCATTTTTGGGTGAGGAACACTTTATCACCCGAATTTGGGTGATGAAGAATTCCTCACCCTAATTTTTAGTCATGATCATGACTCTTTCATTCTCAGTGTCGTTAGAATGACCGGACTTAAGTAGAATATGTGCGTACCTGTACGTACCTGCCAATTGTATAATGGCTAATGACTATGTATCGTTTACTCTCTGTACTCTTATTACTTGATTTTGTACTTTTCCCCTTTCATTGTACGTGTTTGTAGAACCCTTTATTTGAAAATATAATTTATTTTCAGAATTTTCGTATAAATTCTTGATTTTTTTAGAAAAATACCAAAATTACCGTAATATTACCGTATATTACCAATATTACCGTAACTTACGGTAAGGGTTTTAAATTACCGGTATTTTTAAATCCCTAAGAGGGTAAAAGTTATGAATGGGAAGGAGAGCAATATCACAATCACAGAGAGAAATTGAAGTATTACCTCTTGGGTTTGTGAGTCATTGGGAATAGCAGCAGGGTGAGTTGTCACTCCACTTGTGGTCGGACCAGGTGAAAATGCAGACTCCACATGAACATCGGTCTTCTGCACAGTTTCCCCATTGCAGTGGAGGCAAACCTGAAGGGACAATAAAGCAGTGACTGAATGTTTAAAGTACAAGTTAACTTGAAACTTGATAACGGACAGAATCAATACCTCAGCTACATCAAGATATGGATGTTCCGAATCCAGATGGGGGGTGACCAGCTCATTGATGTCATTGGCAATCTCCAAAACATTGTCAACATCTTGATCCCCCTCATTTTGGACTTCCTTTTCCTGAAAAATGTAAAATCTGCATAAACAAACATTTTATGAAGTAAACAAGTAGGAGGAGTAGAACACAAATAGTGAAATAACAGGTGCAGAGGGTCAGCAACAAATGTGACAAAGCACAACTTTTCAATGTTTGGAAACCAAAACTTACTTCAAAATCAGCAACGTGCGTCTTTCTCCGAGTGAACACTCTCCGCCGACCCCGCCGTCCTCTCTTAGACATACTCTCTGCGTCCCATCCAAATTACTACAATAAAAGCGAAGTCACGAAGAGGTTAAGTATGACAGTACATGGTTATTCTTAACTATTTCCAGCATTTCAGAGGCCACAGCAGCCGTAATTAAGACCCATTGTGATTGGCCAAAAATTTCACAAACGAAAATTGAAGTGATTAACTATTGAAGTCCGTAACAACACGAAACAAGGCTCGACGCGCGTGCCAGAGACCAGACCGCGTCACTTATTTGACCACTTATCAAGTATTTACTGCAGCCTTCAGTGGCTGATGACCTCTTACATAAGATGGTGGGTGTTCAAATTAGTGCCGCGCAAGGTTTAATATATGAACTACTTACTATTTAAAATGTCCCATCGAATATTTGAGGAGAGGAGCCCAAGCTAGGAGCGAAACAGCAGACGAAAGGCCGCGCGATGGACGCGCCCGCCATGTTGAAAACACTGCAATTCAAAGGGTGAGACGTCTCACCCATTTTCGGTGATACAAAAAGTCTCACCGAAAAAAAGTCATACACGAATGTATCACCGAAAAAAAGGTCGTACACAAATGTATCACCGAAAAATGGTCAGACATCAGTGAGATGGGCCCTTGTTTTCCTGAGGAAGTATCACTCTTTTTCGGTGATACATTTGAGTACGACCTTTTTTCGGTGATACATTCGTGTACGACCTTTTTACGGTGATACACTTTAGTATCACCCTTTTTCGGACAGTTCTGTCTCGCCCCTCAGGTGGTGAGATGAATCACCATTTGATTTACAGTGAAGTCACGTGACACAACCGGAAGTAGCTCTGTCTCTCTCACACATTTTCTCGACACATCGTGCCATCACCATTTAGGCTCCTTTGAAGTGTTTTGGGAGTTCAGAGCTAAATATAAACTCAACGTAGCAATTCTATGATCTTTCAGGAGACGATTAATGTGTGATTTACGTCGGAACAGTTAATACAGCCGGAGTTAAGTGGTCAAAACCGAAGCCCTGCGCAGTCCCGTTGCTACTCCATGTAATTCGTCATTCTCCAAGCTAGCAGCACACCAAGGGTGGGAGGGGGGTGGCCGGGGGCCAGGCCGCGCAGCCAATCGGTGCGCGTTCTGGCCCTTATAAAAGCGCATCCACCATCGTGACGAAGCATCATTTGAGATGGAGCCTGCAAGGAGGTTACGCCTAAAGGAGGAGGAGGCAAAAGCTGCCAAGGAACAGAGGGATTTGGAAGCGATTTCAGACGAGGACACGCTGCATTTGAACCTGTCTTCGTCTTCTTCCACCAGCGATGATGACGCTGCCGGGCCATCGGTTCCTCCAGTGACAAGTTCTGCGGTGAAGACCACGGCAAAATGCCCTTGCTGCGGTTGCAATCTTGTGTTGATGCCAGGACAAGAATAAGGCCTTAATAAAGCCCTTTTCAGGGCTATTCCTGCGGCCCGAGGAATTGAAACTACTGGGCCACTATTCCGTTCCCGAGAGAATGCTTTTTCAAAGACAAAAACGCCTATCCACGCTACTTTCCCCCTGCTTTCCCGCCATTATTGAGACCCACCTCCCGGGGCGCCACTAGCGTGGTGTACCGCCGCCGCGCGGGCGCAGCACACCCGTTCGGTATATAAGCAACGACCCCGCGTCCTTGCGCCATTCCGTTTCTGACCAGCGCACCGGCAGGACAGCAATGCGCACCTCCATCATCCGGTCACCGAAGAGAATGGAGCAGACGACCGGGTCAACGCAGCGGCAAGATGAGTGGACGGTGCTCTCGGACGACGTCATAAGACTCATTCAGAACGTGACGAACGAGGACACCATGGACGTGATTGTTAAAGACGGTCAAGAACCTGATGTGGTTTTCTTGACCCGCCACAACCCTCCTGCAATTGACATCCCGCCGTCCGAGCCAAAGCGGCGGCTTCTGCAGAACCCTCGGCCCAAGCAAGCTCTGCCACACGGCTCCAAGAAGGCAACGGAGGATGTGGGGGTTCATCAGGAGACCTTCGAATGTCCATACTGCAGCAACCTCCTGTCCGTCGAAGTGACGTTAAAGCAGTAAAACATGCCTCACCGCATTTTAAAACGGCCCTTTTCAGGGCCACCATTCTGCACACGAAAGGGGATCTTTCCAAAGACTGAATTAAATCGGCACAGTTTGTGTGACGGTCCTCAAACTGGCACGCTTCTAACCCCCTTCATCCCCCTTTCAAATCGTTGGGGTAGGTCAGCTTTGAGTGACGTCACGAGGTAATAAAATGTCAGAATTTGGTGACCGTCACACTTTTTGTACTAGGCTCAAGCACTACAATTCCCTCAGCGACTGGGGAGATTGAAAGAATGCAATTAACATCATTATCAACACAGGAACCCCACAGTATTTCATTAATTGTAAATTTGAAGAATGTCTGAAAATAATTCTATTAACAGTAGCGAGTAATGCAACTACTTGATATTTTTGACTATTTATTACAAACATACCATGTTACATTTTTCTGGCATGTTCACCACGTACACATCATTCGTTTTCAGCACCTCTTCATCAAAGGATGAAGTATTTACTGAAGGGACAGGTGTGGGTGATTGTATGTTGAAATTTATATTACAATCAATGAAGACAGCTGATTGCAAAGTAGACAAGTGTTGAACACATTTCTCATTCAGAAGCTGGAAAAATAGTTTGTTATTAGCCCCACAATAACCAAAGTAGTATGTTAGTAGACAAGGTAGGTTTACGCCAGACCGTGTCTTGTCGTAACAGGCTTCGCGATGCTGCGCCAGTTACGACAATCCACGCCTCGCGTTACACCTACCTTGGCCTGCGGCGCTCCCCTGCTTGCCTTCGGCAAGCTGTCTCAAGGATTTTTGAGGCATTGAGTAATGCACCACGTGAAATCTGCAATAAAATTTTTTAGTCGGTCGATCCCCTTTTTACAAGATCCTGATTCGGCCAACGGATGAAGTCGGGCTCCTAGACCCCCCTTCTGACCCCTCTTTGGAAAGGTCTTGCCGAGACCTATCGAAATCTGCGATAAAATTTTTTAGTCGGTCGATCCCCTTTTTTCAAGATCCTGATTCGGCCAACTGATGAAGTCGGGCTCCTAGACCCCCCTTCCGACCCCTCTTTGAAAAGGTCTTGCCGAGACCTAGCGAAATCTGCAATAAAATTTTTTAGTCGGTCGACCCCCTTTTTTTTAAGATGAAGGGTCAAAGTTGATTATGTTAGTAAATTCGGGCCGAGGTAGCCAATTCGCTGGTAAAAGTTTGGTCAGGGGTCGAAATTGATTTCATTTTCGTCATCAGCACCTTCAAAAACATACGACATCATGTAAAAATGTCTCTAAAATATAAAGTCACTGAAAAGTTGCACTTTTCTGCCGTTTTTTTAGTGTTTTTTCGTTAGTACGACTAAATTATTTGAGATAGAGAGCTGAATTTCGGCGTGTGGCGAGCCAAGGATATACCTAACAACCCTGCAAAATCTCGTCTCGATCGGCCGAGCCGTTTGGGAGGAGTAGTGCGGACACGCAAACAGACAGACAAACAGACAGACAGACAATACTTTTCAACCCCACTGGAGTAACTGGCTTCGCTAATCGCTCAGCCAATTAAGTTACAATAAAAGGAAAGCTTAGACAAACCCCTATTCTGAAGACTCCTTCCGAAACGGCATTGATTGAAACTATGAAGTCTGTATCAGCGTCTCCTAAGCCGCCTTCCAACAGAAGGTCTTTAATTACAAGGTAGGTTTACGCCAGACCGTGTCTTGTCGTAACAGGCTTCGCGATGCTGCGCCAGTTACGACAATCCACGCCTGGCGTTACATATACCTAACAACCCTGCAAAATCTCGTCTCGATCGGCCAAACCGTTCGGGAGGAGTAGTGCGGACACGCAAACAGACAGACAAACATACAGACAGACAGACAAAACTTTTCAACCCCACTGGAGTAACTGGCTTCGCTAATCGCTCAGCCAACAAATTTTAGATATTTCTGGAAACAAACACAACAACCTGTTGGATGACTGAGGAATAGCAGGAGTCTATTTTGCAATTAATTAGAAGTACACCTGATTGTGTTTGGGTACATTGCCTACATAAATATTATATTCAGACACTTTTCATTGGCATTGATGTCTAACGTACTATTAGAATCCACATTTCCATCATCAGTGTCATTATCGACGTTAATATTGCCAGCAGTATCAATTGAATTACTAAATGTGGACATGTCATTATTGTCATTATCATTGCCAACATTATCGATTGATTCGCTAAATGTGGACATATCATACATGTCTGCATCGATATCATCTTCTTGAATTGATGTAGTTACAAATTCCAGTGTCCTTAAATACTTGGCCGATTTTAGTTTGGCTAGACCAGCACCTATTTCAGTAGATGGGAGCTGCAATAACAGAGATCGGAGATGCCACTCAAGCATAAATGTTTAAAAGTATTTTAATGATACGACTTTTTCACTCACCTCGACAGTGACATTTTTGTCATTAACAGTGCACCCAAGCACGATTTTAGGAATGTTTGTTTGCTTGTCAAGTTTCAGTTTAACAGGGTACTCTTCCTGCTTCACAATATTGTTTTTGCGAAGGAGTTTCTCCAGGAAGTTTACAAGACTTAACTGAAACATCATCAAACTGTTACAGGAGCACTTGCCAAAGATGCTAACCTGGAAAGAAGGCGAAAGAAATGCACCAACTTACCTCCATAAATGGGAGAGGAACGTTCTTAATGGTGACAAAGGACGTCTTGGGTACATCTGGTCCATGAGCATCAACATTTAATCTTTTGGCACAAGATCTTGGTGATCTGGGAGTGGATGATGAACGAATATTGTCCACCTTAAAGGCTTCAGGCGTTTCCATGTGGCATGGTCTTTTAGGGCTAACCTCATCATTTTCATGTGATATTTCTTCCATTTTTATTGAATTCACCGAAAATTACACCTACTGTTTTTCAACGACTCTACCAGACCCAGCTTAACACCCACAACTTCGACATTTGATGCAGCTTCAACCACGAGGAACACGACACGGCGACGACGTAGACGAAACAGGCGGGAGATTAACACTTATTCACAGGAAGGCAAAAGATTTTCATGACAAGTACTAATGTGGCCTGTGGGGTGGTTAATAAACTACCCAAGATGACCACAAACGTCTGAAATTGGCATCTTCCGTTTCCAAAACGGTACCGGTTTAGGTTTAACCAATTTGATCGGAAGTCCTGCACCGCCAGAGCAACAGCTGCCAACAGCGCCGACGCCGGTCGACGGACGCGCGTACGCTCAGACGCGCGTCCTTAATTGACAGACCACGACCCCTGTGTGATGATTCGCTTCATGGGGCTTGCGGGCACAATGACGAGGGCACAAGATAACACTGCATAACGACTGTTTATTACTTTCTCATGACGAGGGGGTACAAGCTCCGCTGCGGCTGCGCCTGGACTGAGTGAGCAGGATTATTTAAGAAAAACAGGACCTTACATCGACCCTCTTGGATCGTCGCGATTTTTTTTTCTCAAGTAGTACTTTATAAAAGATGAGGGTTGCCAAAATTTCAGATCCCTAGGTCCTTTTTTGTGGACTTGGTGGGCAATTTTCTTTTTTGTTTCCGTTTTTACAGTGAATTTGGGTATTTCTTGCTACGCAGCGACTTTTCGGTGTAGAGTCGTGAAATTTTGTATTCTGGCCTTAAATTGAACGAGAAAAACAATGAGCACGACAGATTTGAGCTGAAACTAAAAAATAGTCAATTTTAGGTCAAAATTTTAAAAATTTACCTAAGAAGACCCAAATTGTGGGTATTTGAGGTTTTTTCCCCCCCGACTGACTCCAAAATTGGTATGCTTATGTAGAAATGTGTGCTTAATCCGAATATAACTGGTGCAGCTTTAAGCGGCTAACCGTTCTAGATATATGCGGCTTTGAAGTTGGAAAAAGGCTCGGGTCGGCTCTCCGAACTTCTCCCCTGGCTCCGCATGGCCTTCCCTGCCCCCGCCGACTGCCTTCCCGCCCCTCTCCCTTTCGTGCCTCCGCCTCCCTGTGACTGCCTCCAAGCCCTTCCCCCACCAGAGATGCAATATCACTGGGTTGTCTGATGCCCCATCCTTTTCTCTAGCATGGACCAGGCTGCTGGGGGCGAGCTAGGCCACCTAGACGACATCCTACGACATCAGCGCGTTACGGGACGAGTTTGTGGCCTACCCAGAGACCTGATACAATTTCTCGAGTGAGACAGCATGGTTTAGGCTGCGCAGGTGGCTTGAGCAAAAAAAAAAAAAAAAACGAATCCACAATTCAATAGCGCAGCTGCAAATAGTTGACAATACCGTGCTCAACATTAGAAATCTCTTAGACATAAGGATACCTAAGAGACAGCAATTGACAAATGACCCAAGGCATGTAAAATTCGAACTTTCCCTGGCGCATTTCAACTTCATCCTTCGGGTAAAAACTTTAAGGAAACACGTTCTCAGGTTCGAATCCGAAAAACTACAGATGCAAACGTGAAATGACCGTTTGGCTCAAGACGAGACCGTAAAGGAATCATGAACAACTAAAACATGCAAAGTGCGGGGATACTTTTGAACCATTAGCATTGTCATCAACAAGAACCGAAAATAGCCGCTAATCTCCAATATTAACGACCAGAAAAAGACCCTTGGGCTCGTCGCAGGTAAAGAAACAGTAAGTGCGTTAACCGGAAGTGCTTTGTCGGATGATGTATGTACTTACTGTTCAGGGCTGAGGAACAGACTTCGGAGCAGCGACACGCCACGGGCAGGGTAGGGTGGCACCACGGTCAAGGCGGGGCGGCACCACGGTCAGGGCAGGGCGGCACGCGAAGGCCTGAAAGAAAATCTGTGTTCATTATTCCTGTATGGGTAAAGTATCCATTGGGTTCACGGTAAAAACGGTTCCTGGTTTTCCCAAGAACTCCCTGGAAATCGCCTATGTGTGTACCATGGGCTACATGGGAAAACCAGGAGCCGTTTTAGCCGTGTTCCCCAGAAGCTGAAAGGTTTTCCAAGAGCAGCACGCCCGAGGGGGTATTCACCACACGCGCAATCGTCTGTGCGCTCAAATCGGTTACTACGCGTGGAAATGAGTCATAAGATAACAATTTTTCCCCAAATCTGTAGATACTCGACTTTTCAGGTGCAATTGGAGCTTCATAACTGCGCAGTAGCGATTACTCTGTACGTGATCGGGAGAGTGAATACGCCCTTGAACAGACCTTATGAAAGTTAAAGGAATTTCAGTACTACTGACACATTTCCCGCTACGTGCAAGGTATTTTGCGGCGAACGCATTAATTAACCCCTCGTATGGAAGCCCAACCCAGACATACGTCTCAACCAATGTGTGGGGCACATTGTTACAGCGCGAAAGAAAGCATTATCCACCTTCAAAACCGCAGTTATTTAGTAAAGAGCGGTCGTATTCGATCGTTACCACTTACATTTATCTGAAATGCCATGTACAAAACATATGCGTAATATAAGCCGAGGGAAAAAATGCCTGCCCCACGTCCTGGCGTAACACCAAGGCGCAAAAGGAGAACATATTAAATGCATTCTGGGATATCCAATTTTAAAATTAGATGCACTGCGCTAATACATAAATTAAGAAAAAAAAAGAGAGCAGTAGGCAGCAGAAAGCTACCTGAGGGCATTGTTAGTAGTATAGATGGCCCATTCGGACATGAAATTCGTGGATGGCCCATTCGGACATGAAATTCGTGGATGGCCCATTCGGACATGTCCCTCCCCCCTCCCCCTGAGCCGCCATCTTAGGCGGGCCTAACCCAACCTAAGTGGATGGCCCATTCGGACATGTCCCTCCCCCCTCCCCCTGAGCCGCCATTTTGATCCCGCATTGTAACACCCCCTCCCCCCGAGCCGCCATCTTGGGCGGGTCTAACCCAACCTAAGTGGATGGCCCATGCGGACATGTCCCTCCCCCCTCCCCCTGATCCGCCATTTTGATCCCGCATTGTAACACCCCCTCCCCCTGAGCCGCCATCTTGGGCGGGCCTAACCCAACCTAAGTGGATGGCCCATTCGGACATGTCCCTCCCCTCCCCTAAGCCGCCATCTTGGGCGGGCCTACCCCAACACCTAACCTAAGGGGCGGCCATCTTGGGCGAGCCTAACCCAGCCACCCCTAACCTAAGTGCCACTAACTCAGCCACCCCTAACGCAAGCTCAGCCCGCTAACTTAACCTAAGCATGTCTGTACGTGTCCGCCGCGGGTCCGCATTCGCACCGGGGGACCGTCCGGGAACGCGCGCCGCCCGGGAACGCGCCGAGTCCGGGGAATGCCGTATTCCGCGTTTGAATTTTGCCGCCGCCACGGGCCGCCGCCGGAGGGGGAAACGCGCCGTGTCGAGCCGGGCCGGGACCACGAGGCGGTGTTGCCGTACACACATGTCTACCGCCTCGGAGAGTGGATTAACTTTTTTCGCACCCACCGCAAAATCGGAAAGATTGACACTTTGTGTATTGAGTGTTGGGGAGTTTGAGTGTTTGATGCGTGTTGAAGCATTCATCCCCTGCAAAGCTGTGACCACAAAACTCACAACGACGAAGTGGGTCAGTGTGTGCGACAGCTCCAAAGCATCGCCAGCAAGCGCCCTCACATCGGTGTTCACCTTTGTTATTGTTGAAAGCAACACATTGTGTGAAGGTGTATTCAAACTCGAATGCCTGGAGGGGGTACAAAATAGCAGTGTAGTGGGCATTATGTAAATGCAAGTAAATGTTCTTTACTCCTTCGGTGTACTCCCCTTTGAACACGCACTCCTTCCCCTTTTTGTCTGTGAAGACACACAGTCTGTAATGGGGCAAGGCATCCTGCAGTTTGCGCACCTCGTCCAGGCCGCAGGGCTGTGCAGGGTCTTTGGGCAGGGGAATCAGGTAGTTTCATGCGTGAAAAGGCTCGTGCGTGCATCCCCTCTTTGGCCATGGCCACGGCGACTGCTCGGGTCAGACAGAGGTTGTCCGTGTTTTGGGGAGAAAAGATGGTTTTGGAAGCTACTTTCCTTGCCAACCACTGGTCAACACACTCATTGGGGTTACGATTCGTGCGTCTGCCGCCTGCCTCAGGGGTGGGAATGTGTATGTAGTTGATGCGGAGCTGCCCGTTGGCCATAAAGGTTTGGTTTGAATTCAAAAGAAATTAGTCTTTGAGCAGAAGTGTGAATACATAACAAATGAGCAGCCAAAAATTGAGCAGCCAAAAATTAAACCGCCTACTGTGTCAAAAACTAAATTTGTGACTGTGACAAATCTGCCAAAGAAAATACATCCTGTGAGTTTCCGTATTTGCCATTTTTGTTGAAACTTAACTCAGTTGTGCACTTATTTTGATGCAATGATTTGTCTTCCAGGAACACTTAACTGAATTTATATGTGATGAGCTGCGAGAGCTCCTGAGCTTAGATGAAAATGAAGTGATCATTAAAGAGGCTTATGTACAGCCTGATCATTCTGTTCTTATTGAGGTAAAATGTTTTTGTGTAATGTTTGGTGTCATCTTTTCACCCCTCACTAAAATGCTAAATAAGAACTATCCCTTTTGGTTGTTTTTAGTTTTCCTCGGTGGAATTTGCTTCCTCAGCTCTTTTGATTGAAGAAGAATATACCAAAGAGAAATTAGTCTTTGAGCAGAAGTGTGAATACATGCCAAATGATTTGCCTAAGAAAGCTACAAACCATAAAGAATTGTCTAGTAGCAAAGAGGTCTCAACTAAACCTACAAGTGCCAAGGGGATATCCAAAAACCCTACCAGTAAATCAATGCTTCCTAAGAACGTGGAATATGAAGATTCCAGTGATGAGGAACCCATTGAACATTCAATTTTAAAGGGCAGTGTCTTCGTGAAAGTGACAGGTGTAAACCAAATATCCCGGAATATGGTGAGCTGTTTGAAAGTTGTGTAAACTTAGTCAGAGAACTCTGGTTGTCACTATTGTGTAACTAATGTTAATATTTGATCGGCAGGATAATTTTATGTTGTTTTTCAACAATCGAATGGTTGATGCTGGTTTTATGAGCCAAGGACACACATGTGTACTAAGCATGAAAGAAAAGGACTCTGCACTCATTCTACAGGTGCAATATATTAATAATTTTGTGGTATTATTGTTTTTAAAAAAAGTATGTTGTAACATTGTTTTGCTGTTATACTTGTACTACCTGTTACAGTTAAAGACATGTGAAGAAGCCAATTTGGCCTGTCTTCTTGAAAATTTGAATTTTAATGGGAAAAAGATTCAACTTAGCAAATATGCATTGGATAAGGACAACAATGATATTTGGAAGAATGTACTTTATTCACATTTCCTTTTTGGCTACTGTCTGTACAGAATTAAAATAGTTATTTTTTATTATTGCAGCCATTACTGAAAATGAGGCCACTTCTAGTGATATGAATGTATTTGATGGTGAAGGCTATTTCATATATGCCCAGATGCTCATACGATATAGGCAGAAGTTCCCTAAGACGGGTGGCCATGAGGAAAAGAGATGAAAATGCCCGGAAAGTTTCCGGAAACATTGGAAAAAAACAGTGTTCTTTTCCGTTTTTTTCCCTGGCCTCGGAAAAATCGGAAAGATTCATCCTGAAAAGTAGGCAAAACGCCCGACTTTTCGCCTTAAGTAGGCAAAAAGCATAACTTCATCACTGTGTGCGGACGATTCTCAGTGTACTCACATTATTTATACCCTGTTATGTTTCCTTCTCATGCGATTTTCGTTGTTGCACTTGTGTATCTAGGGTTGCGAGTGGAAGTAGAGGTCCAACGCAACACAAAAGTAGTGTTTCATGCTCATTTTCCACTGTAGAGCCTTAAAACTAATTTTTCCAATTTTTCCTTTTTTCCCAATTTTTCTGGTTTTTTTTCCAATTTTTCCGGTTTCTTTCCGACACTTTGAAAGTTTCCGGAAAATTTGCATCTCTAATGAGGAAATCTTGGGAATTATCCAGAAGAAGCTTCAGAGGAAAGGGGTGCGGTGTTCAGTAGCAGACCTCAGATTGAAGAGGGATCGAATGAAAAAGTTGTTCAACAAGAAGAAGAAATATGGCCAGGAAGACCATGAATTTTATAAGCCTGCTACAGTGATCTTTGAAAACAAAGATGTATCACTTGTAGCAGGGACTCAATATTGTTGTGCTGAGACTCGTGGCGTCCCAGTCGTTCGAGACTTTAGCTCGATTTCGCCATGTCCCTCGACTGAACTCGTCGGGTCGGCTCGGGATCGATTCTCTGCTCCGCTCTCGTGTGGCCAGGGACTCAAGGATGAGAAATAAAGAGGCGTCGTGTACATAGTACTAAAGACCAAGTCATTGTTTATTGCTCGCTGGTGTCCTCTCAAACCCTTTCATTACAAACGCTGGACTTAAGCTTACAAAGCGCCTGGCGACGTCGACCTGCTGGATGGGGCGTCGGCTCTTCTGCTGGTCAGGTGCTCCGGTGAAAGGTGCTGCGCTCCAGGAGGTCCTCGGTGGAAGAGAGCGGCTCCGCCCTTCACCCGGCTTCTTATGTCCCTCACCGTGGTGAGAGGGGAAGACTCCGGTCGGTGGTGAAAGGTCCGTCCCCCGGCACCGGCCAATCCCGGCTCCCCCCGAGGTGTAGGCGTGGCTCCCGTAAGGCGCTCCGACCTCCCACCCGGCGGCAGAGTGCGTTGGGTTGCCTCCCCTCCCGGCGCTCCCCGAGCTCCGTCGGCCGGTCCGGTAGGGGGGAGAGCCTCGGCGCCTGATGACGTCACGCCGCCTTTCCTCCTCCCCCCGGCGCGGCCCGGTCGTGGATCAATACCAGGGCGTCGTGACGGAGACGGAGTGGAAGGGGGGGGGGGGGGGGGGTCCGAGGAGTCGTGACGTCGCGCGGGGCCACAGGTCCCCGCACGGCACAACATCCCCGACCCCCGGCACGAAAGGCGTCCCCGCCTTTCTGATGGACGGCCACGGGCTGGAGGTTGTGCGTCGACGAAGGCTGGCCGGTTGGTGGCGACGCATGGGCCGCTTCAGCGGCCAGGGCGGCAAACGCTCGAGGAGGTGTCCTGGTCGAGCCGGCCCTCGTAGCTCTGACGGCGGGCTGAGCCAGGTGCCGGGAGAAGGTGGGGGGGGGGCCGGCGTAGAACCCGGAACCGTCGGAGGTGTGGCCGGTGGTCACCCCCTCAGTTTGCTGTGGGGTGCCGCCGCGCGGGGGTTGGAGCCGTGGGGACCGGCGCCGTTGACGACCGTAGACGCTGTGCTGACTTGGATGTACCGCAACTGGTGAGGGCAAAAGATTAACAGCCTGCGAGCTAATGCGCAATGCAAGGTCTTGGCATAAACATTAAGACAAACAAGATTACATAAAGTTTTCGAGCAAAGTACCCGGATTATGACTAGATTAGAAGGAGTCAAGGGTCCCCGCCGATGGAGCGTAAGCGGTGAACCGCGTGAACGATACGATTGAAATGCTGCCCGCACGTGGGGCGGCGGCGGCCAGGCGACTGACCGAAGCCAAAGAGAAAAAAAGGAATCGAAACGCGCAGCGAGGAGCCTTGACTTCAATGCCTAAAATAAGTCTAATTGTAACGACAAAGCAAGACGACGCAGCGGGTGCAGCCAGAACGAATTTTTTTCAAAAAAAAAAAAATTGTTACTCTGCCGGCTGTTTCGGCGTGAGCGACGGCGTGGGTTGCCGGACGACAAGAGAAAAAAAAGGAGAGAAAAAAACCGGATGAACTAAAGGAGAATTTCCCCAGGTGGGAAATGCACCGTGTTTGCTAAGGTAGGCGCCCACGTACACCCGCTGGGTCGTTTAGATTTGAATCTTAATTGCTAAAGGTTATTGCGAAACACCACACGCGAGTTAAAATTGTTAATACATTGTATGAGGCGAAGTCGATTATAAATTTACTGAAAGAAAGACGTGCATGCAAAACGTCTGGTTAACACACAAAACCCTTTTTTTTTCATTTTTAGATTATAAGTTTCGCGTCCGGTGATGGAGCGCACGGGATGAATACAAAAACTTTGGTTAATAGTCTAATGCAAGAACGGTTATATGACAAGAATGCACTTAAGTTAGCGGTTATGAAAAAAACACGATTACGTAAATTATACAATACTGGAGCAAGAGCGGTGAAACTGCTTCGCTCAACTTTGTATTTTTTTTTTTATGATTTGTACAGGGTTAATTGGCTACTTTGATATGTAAGATAAGTTGGTAGGTCGACCTGGAAGAGAGTTAAAAGATTAGTGCGCGAGGGGACCAGTGGGACCACCGAGGTCGCAAAAAAAAGGAAAAAAAAAGGTCCAAGTCGACGGAAAAAGGATTATAGATCGAACGATTACAATTCTTTGTTTTTCTTTTTTTTTTTTTACAGTTACTATATTATGTTTTTTTTTGTAATTTTTCTCGTTGTTGGTTAGAAACAACAATTAAGATTGGAAGCTACTAAGTGACATAAGTATTATCATTATTATTACTATCATTACCAATATGAACCCCTTCCCCTTTTTTTTTCTGATTATTTTCTTTTTTTTACTGATTAAATTGTGAGAAGGGGGCGTACCCGAGGGGCTGATGGCTGAAGGCCCTAGTGCGCCTCGGGCCGCGCAAAGCACCCTGTATGCCGGGCTCGCCGCGAGGCGAAGTTACAAAAGAAAACTAAAAAGGCGACCCTGAAAGGAAAATATATGGGTTATACAAGTCACCGACGTAAGACAATAAATATAGCTGAACGCTAGCTTGGCTAAGCGGGGACACAGCTTGGCATGCAAGCGTACAGCAGCGTAACTAAAAGCGGAAAGAAAAAAAAAAAACAACTCTAGAACACTATTGCGCGAGCGCTTGGGGTTGCGGAAGGCGACCCGCGCTGCAAGCGAGTATATCACAGCGAATGAGCGAACGGCCGTGTGCCTGGCGTGCACGGCAAAGGTTTAGAACGACGAAAAGTAAGACTAGAAAACACATATACGACTTTATACTAAAGGCAATTAAAGTAAGCAAATGCGATTAACTACCGTCTAGGCCGGAAGGGCGTAACTACAAGCTAACGGGCGCCCCGGCGGATGGACTGCGGGTTGCCGATTATCACTGACGTCCGTGTTGCGTGCGCTAGTTGCGCCACGGCGCGGTCGCTTGGGGGTGGGGCGGATCCGTTGTGCGGCGCCCCGCGTCGGACGTTCGCGACCCCAAGACGGTCGCCCCGCCCACCGCGGGACGGCCAGCCGCCAGCCGCCGCAGCGGGGGCACACGGGTTACCCGCCGCGGCGCGCCGAACAGCCGGTGCACCGATTGCGCTTCCGGCGGCGACGCGGGCGACGGGGGCGGGCAAGATGGCTCGGAACCGCGAGGGGCGCCCACCCGCGGGCGCGGCAACCGGACCGGCGACGCGCGGCACGGACGCCCGGATGGCAGCTCCTGGGAGCGGAGGGCGCGGCCGGTGCGTGATCCCGCCGATGGCGCGGACCCGCGGGAGGACGACGGCACACTTGGGCCCCCCGAGGACCGAGTCGCGGCGAAGGGCGACCGTTCGGGGGAGGATCCGGACGAGACCGTACCTTGGCGCTGGCGGCGTGGGCGTCTGGTCGCGCATAAATAGGACCAGTCCACGCTGCTGTCCGCGTCACGGAGCATGTGGAGAAGTGCAGGACGTTGAAGGACGTGCCTGCGGATGAGGTCCTGCGCTGCCTGGACCGTGCTGTGGATGTCGTTGAGCAGGCGCGACACCGTCGCCAACTGCTCCGCGTCCACAAACAGGTCGTCCACCGGCCTGTTCAGGAGCCGGACAAGCCGGCGATGTAACTCGGCCATGCCGAGAGGACTCCTCTCCGGACGCATACTGCGGCCTGCCGATGCCGTCTAACGTCACCGCCCACGGGGTGAGCGGACCGGATTCGGCGACCCAGGCGCTGGTCCGGTCGATTGGCCCCGGCTGTGTCACTGCAAACTGGTACGTTGGCAGTGGAGCCCTTGGAACGATGAAAGTGGAACTCACCCCGTGCCCGCCGACGTAGGTTCTAGTGGGCGCCGATGAGGAGGTCCAGGTAACCGCCGGCGTAGGAGCGGTCTGTGCGGCAGGCTGCGGTGCAGATACCTCTGGATAGAGCGTGGGCGCCACCGGGCTCGGAGGTCCAAGGTCGTAGGAGTAGGTCGCCGCGACGTTTGGAAGTATAGCTTGCAGCACTGCCGCGAAGTAGTGGGCGTCGAACACGTCGTAGCCCACTGCTTGTAGTGCCGCGCTGCACCGCGGTTCTTCCGCCAAGGTTCGCAGGAACGCGATGAGGGCGCGCAGTGACGGCGTGGCAGAGTGTACTCGGCGCTGGAGGGCGATGGCGTGTGTGTCCATGCTCGATGCGCGAACGACTGTGTGGTCCAGAGAGGCCGGAAGACGCTATCGGGAGGAGCGGCGCTGGTTCGTGGGAGGGGCGGCGCCCGGCGCTCTAAGGGTGACCCTCCCGTCCCATCGGCCAGCCTCTAATTCGGGCCGGTTTCGGATTGACGCGATTGAGGGAGGGGGAAAGAAAGTAAGGAAAGCATGTACGGAGGGGAATGCGGAGGCGGGGCATGAACGGCAATTTGCGCGGGCCTAGACTTCTATTGGGGCGGACCCGCGCGGCCTGAACGACCAAGATAGCCGATGGTGGAGCGGGGCTTGTTCGCTCGCCTCGGGGCGGGCGCGTGGTGGGGGCTGCGCGGGGCGAAAGAATAAAGAGACCACTAGCGCGTAGAAGGCCTGGAGGACCGCCCCCACGCACGCGAAGAGATGCCTGATAATCGCACCGCTAATTACGGCTCCCGTTGTGCTTCGGATAAAAAATATAATCAAACAGGCGGCCACAAAAACGGAGGAGTAAGTTCCAATTGTTTGGAGCCAAGACAGCAAACGACCCCAAACGAGGTTCGCCAAAAATCCGACGTCTTGGGAGTCCAAAATGTGATTAATCTGGAACGGGGCGGACGGCACGTCCAGGCCCTGGACACGGTGAACTAAAGTATCTATTACAGCGTCGCGGACGGCAGGGAACTGTAACGCGCGGTGGATTTCTTTCATTGTATCCGGCGGGTAGAGGCCGGACGAGCTTATGGCCGCGTGGAAATCTAAACGCGGGACCCCGGAGGAGTGCGGTGCCAGGAGCTGCGGCGTTACCGCCGCGGCGGAGCAATTCGGTGTGAACTGAAGCCAAACGTCGTCCAGGCGATGTAAGACCGGGAACGACGGATCGCAAGCGAGCGGTTCGGATACTTCTTCGAGAAGTCTGGTCATTGGGTTGAGAAAGATTGCTTTACTGCCGTGCCACACCGGTATGTCCGAAAAGCATTGTGTTTCCGGACGCAGGGCGACCTGAACGGGGGCGCACTGTGCTATATAAATGGCGGAACCGCGCACTATGGCCGTATGGCCCGGGGCCTGCTTGAGCAACGCGCCGACTTTCTCGGGGTGGAAACGCGCGTCGGCTAAAACCGTTATTAAAGATCGGCGCCTGCTCTCACAAATTTCGAAGATTGCCCACTCGGCCAAGTGCGTTGCCTGCACGTGCGCCTCGAGCGTCTGAAACAGCGCCTTTGTGTCGGCATACAGGATGGGCTCGGCGTTACTGTGATGCACTGCGTCTAAAGGTGGCACCGCATCCGCGGGGGTGGGAAACGAAATAAAAATGCGTTCGTGCTCCGTTGGGTACATAAGGCTCGAGCACACTATTACCGCCGGGTTAAAGACCTGCAGTGCCAAGGACGACCTATTGGACGCGACTGTAACGAAGGTTGCGTTATTTGGCCATTTCGTGAAATTTGCCGGGCCCTGGTATATTCTGTCATAGTCCCCAATGCAGTCCGGTGATGGTTCGACATTCCAAAATATAACACCGTCCTTGTCGTCTTGACAAGAACCTCTATGATATTCACACCGGGCTCCACTGGGGAAGGTTAGCATGTTGTCGTCTAGGCTGAGCGTGGCCTCCCCGTTGGTTAGCGTTACGTCCATATTGGCCGTACCGACAACCGGAGTATTTGGGTCGGTGGCTCTTGGCGACCCAAAGCACGCAGATCTTTCCCCTAGCGCCCCCTGTATTACGAACCAGAAGTCGGCTGTTTTGTTTACGGGGATGTTCTCCATTTTATGGCCAAAGAAGCTCGCATTGTTGTAAATGTGGGCGTACCGACAACTCCCTAGCGACGGAAAGTAATGGAAAAATTTAGTGCCGCCTATGGCCTCCCCGTATTGTGTATGAAAAATGTTCTGGCAGTAACTGTACCTGGCGTGGACGTCCACCGTGCACGCCCAGTATTTAATAGGTCGGTATTTTTTCTTTTGAATGATGTATGCTGACCGAGACACGGGTGGAGGCGCGAGAGAGGGGTGAACGCACGGCTGCACATCTACCGCACTGAATATCGTGAGGTTGAGTGTGCTGGCTTCACAGTCATATGCCAAAAAAGCGGAAGCGAGAGAGCGCCCGGCTGGGCCGGGGGTTAGCAATACAATACTCAAGATGGCCGCGTAGCAGTACCCGCTCGCCATGACGGAAAGTGGAGCTTGGCGGGCCCCGAGTCCTGCAACACGCGGGCGCAGGATTTGTCAATGACCCGGGGGACCAAGGGCGGCGCCCTGCGGCCGAGCCAGCGCAAGCGGAGCTCGCGACTGGCAGGCCGCCGGCGCGCAAAAAAAAAAGGCAGAAAGGGAGAGGAAAAAAAATTGTCTTTTTTTTTTTTTTTTTTTTTTTTTAGAAGGCGATGGGGGAGGGGCTAGTTGCTGAAGGCTGTAAAGTTATATTTTTGCAACGACTTGCCAGCGCGGCCTACTGTATTAACGGTTGTGCATCCTCTGGCCTACTACGCCAGCGGCGAAGGAAGCGCACTGGTTGAAGCAGGGTGTGCACGATAGTGGGGCGCATGGCGTCTCTGACTACTTCCGGCAGGAGAGACAGTACACGCTGCGTCCGCATTAACGTCGCGACAGACCTCCTAGGGCGGTGCCGAGGCCGTTCGTACACGTGTTCATCGGAGCTGCCGCCACTTGAATCGTCCGTCCCGCGGTCGGGGCTGGCTTCCATCATTACTCGTGGACCGGTGGAGGCCACGCCGCCCGGCCGGTGGAGGCCACTCGGTCCAGCCCCATGGCCCGGCGGGACGACGGGCTGAACCTCCGGTCGGTATTGCTCCGGGGCGGGCCCCGGCGGATAGGGGAAACGCAGCATCGCCAGGGTGCGGCGATCTGCTGAATTATTGATAATCGCCAGAGCTGGCGTCAGGTGGACCCAGCGCACGAAGTGCAGACGAGCCAAGTCAGTGCCCCAGAACGCTATGTCCCGCTGGGCCACCCACTCAAGAACAACGCGGAGGATGGCGTTGAACCAATCCTCGGACACGAAGTCCGTTGCACGAAATCGGGTGATGACGCACAATATGACTCGCCCGTGCTCCACGCTGAGGTGGATGTATGGATACGAAGGTGGAGGTACTATGGGTGTCACTGTGCGGCACGCACACGACGCTGGTATGGGATAATCGCCGCGAGCCGCGGCGAATCTAATGAGAGCGCAAGAAGTTGGCAGGGCCGACAGGTTTCCATAAAGGGCCGCGAACGCCATCGCTGAAAAGAAATAAATGAGTTACATTTGCGCCGCGATAATCGCGGTCTTGTGGCGGTGTTTGCCAAGTGGCTGTGATAGTGGTCGTCAGTGTGCTGCTGGGCGGGTCGCCACGTTCCGTTCCTACGCTCCGTTAAATGAGGTACTGCTGAGGTCAGCAGGCCGCCCGTGGGCATCTCGCGAGCAATGCGATTCGTCCGCCCGAGCGCACACGATAACCGAGGTTGGTATTGTTCGTTTTGGGTTGGCGTCCGCCACAGTGTAGTCGGCCGGCGGGGGGGCGCGCCCTGGAAGGGAGGGTGGCGGCGTGGTGGGCGCGGTTGGCCGCCTCCCTCGTCCTTCGCGGGAACCCGCCCGACCGATTACCCCCCCCCCCCCCCTCTTTTCCGGCCCGCAGGATGGCCAGGCTGGGTAGAGCAGCAAGGAGGGGGAGGGCAAGGGCGGGGCCAGAGGCCGCGTTACCCTGCCTGGTCGCGCAGCGAATTCGGCCCGGTCGATTCGCGAAAAGCGTTCTCCGCTTTGGCAGGGAATCCGCAGGTGCGGTGGAGGGGGTGCTTGCCGATCGATCGGGCCGCCATTGGGGGTGTTGGTCCCGGGACGTCGCCATTAGCGTTCGACCGCAGGCGAACATGGAGAGTTTTGCTGATTTGTGCGCGCTTCCCGTGGTATGGCCTCCCGTGGTTGTGCGGAAACCGACTGGGTTCCAAAAATTTTGCGTTCGCCACAATCTGTGCTTCATCGATGGTACGTTAACGGCCTCCCTTCCCCCGCCCCGATTGCCTGGGCTGTCGAGAACCGGCCGGCGCTGAACGGCCCCTCTGTTGCAGAATTTGGGGTGCATTATCCGCCCCGCGATCTGGACGCCCCTATCTTTGAAGACCACCACCTGCGATTTTGGCGGGCGACTCGCCCGTGGGCCTCGGCGTCGGAAGACGAGGCGCGGCCTGGGCCCTTCTTGCCGCTTCCGCCTCGTTATCTACACGTCACGGAGGGCCCTGTTGCATGGCGCGGGGCCGCCGGCACCGGGTTCCGCCTGGGCCGGGAGTGGGCTCTCAGCCTGGTGGACCAGCATGACGGAGACTTCGATACGTACTTGGTCCTGCGGCCCGGTGAAGAACGCTACCTTATCCGATGGGCGTGCCGTCGCATGCGAGGTTGCGCCGCGGAGCGCCCCCGCGTGCGAATTCCGTTTGATTCGTGCCGTATGATTGAATGGAAAGGGCCTGTTATGTGAAATACAAGTCTAAAGCTGCGGCCCAAATTGAGTTTTGTTTATTTGGTCGTTTTTCCATGGGGTGCGGAGTTCGAGGCCTGGTTGGCCACGACAGAGCGTATGAAGTAACCCGGCCTTCCGCCGGCCAGGTGAGTTTGAGGCTGCCTTGGCAATTGAAAGAAACCGAGCCACCAGAATCGGTACACGCGGGGGTAGTCGATGGGGTGATGCTTTCATTTGTTGTCCCCCCCCCCCCTTTGGTTGCGCCACAAAGAAAGCCTTCTTTGTGATGTCGCTGCCGGACTAGGCAGGTAAAAGAGTGGCCCTTCGCATGACGCGCCGAGCGCGCGCGCAGGCCCTTGCGATATGGCTTGGCCCGGACAGGAAAGGAGGTCACTCACAGTGCCCAATTGACGGTCTTTACGGGAGTGAGGCTGCTCGGCCAGGCGCCTCGCACGCAAACTACTGCGTGAAGTAAAGTCCTGGCTGGTCATACCAGCCAGAACACCGGGGTAGGAGACCGACCGTCAAGGGGGAAGGTCACCGGTCAAACCGCGAGAGCACTTGGATACCGCCGCTAAAGTCGGCGGCGCCGCGAATTTCAACGGAAACAAATAACCCGCTTGTCGGAGCTTTGTTCCAAATTTTTATGGGCCGGCCGGTGTCGTGGGCTGGTGAGCCACAGGCGGTCCGTGACGGTCCAGAACAAAGTAAAGAGAGTTGATTGACCGCCCCTACTGTCTCTCTGTTTTTCTCGCCTTCGTTCTCCTGTTTTTTTTTTTTTTCTTCTTTTCTTTTTTTTTTTATTTAATTGGGGGAAGAGAATAATGTCACGCGTCAGACGTGGCCCCAGGAGCGCAACACGACGAGGACCGCGAGTGCCGTATTTGACGGCTTTAGCCTTATTAGGTTAAACTGTATGTACTGACTAAGTGGCCTAAAAAAACAAAGTGGAAAAAAAAAGGGGGCCAGGCGACCCGGCTACCACGGTCGCCACAGGGAAGGTGGCGACCCGAGGGCGGGCACTTGTGCTATGTGCGGTGGGCTGAGATTTACCGCGCGGGCCGGTCGGTCTCCGGGGGCCGGAGCCGCCTCTGGAGCGGGGCCCGCTCCCAGAGTGCCCACCGCTGCGGAACCATCGACGGCCCGCGTCGGCGCGGGATCGGCGGCGAAGTACTGCGGGGGCTCACGGCGGGCCGGCCGCATGGCAGTCGACACTAGAAGCGCGACTTTTGCCGCGCCGTCCTCGACCCGCGCGCGTTCGACCGCACCTGACTCCGCGGCGAAGTGCCAGGAGGCTGGCACTTCCGGGCGGCGAGACTGCAGTACCGCCATGATCTTGCTAACGGCGAACGCTGCCGCTAGCTCGAACGTTATCTCGGCCCTTGTGGCTACCTGTTCCCACTGGCGGAGGGGCCACGATGTGACAGTAAGGTCATGAAACAGCAGGTATGCTTTTACCCTATGAATGGCCACATCGAGGCGGCCCGGCGCGACGGGCACTAGAACCCTAGCCTTGGGCTTAGGGGGCCCGTTCCGACTCTGCCCATACGACTGTAGCGCTATTTCCTGCGTGAGGGCTTCGTCCTTCGGCACCGTGCTCGGGTGCACTGTTACTTGCGTGTCGAGGTAACGCGTTTTCGCGTAGCGGACTGGCATCTGGGATTCGCGTGCGGGAGGGGAGACAAAAACAACAAAAAATTAACCAAAAATAAAAGAGAAAGCCGAATACAAGTAAAATTGTGACGTCATTGTGGTTTGTTGCTGGTGCCTGTTGTTGTTGTGACCGCCCAAAGTGCCGTGTCACGTTGTTTCCCATTGCGCGGGATCAAGCCGAGCTATCAATGAAGGGTGAACGATGCCTTCTGCTTTTTACCCCTATTATTATTTAACGAGTGCAGTGCCCGATGTTCGCTATTGTTTACGACCCGGGCGGGCGTCGGGCTTTGAATCGCGGGACAAAGATAGGCGAGGGTGGGGATGCCCGACGAAGGAGCATGAATGGGCTTGGGGTGGACCGCCGGGGCTGTTGAATCGATTCTCGCACTTATTGCCGCGAGGATAAAACAAAGGGCGTAGGCGCGAAGCAGGCTGGGCTCGCGCCCTGTCGGATACGCCCGATTGAACTTTTAGCTCGAAGACGCTAATAGGCAGGAATTTAGAACGCAGCGGGCCCGCTGACGACGATTGAACTGGCTGCCTATTGGCCACTAAAATTCTTTTCATTTATTTACCTCGTCCTCCTTTTTTTTTTTTTCTTTTTTTTTTTTTATATCACCAATATTGTCTCTACGACCGTCCTTGGATACCGCTGCTCTGGCGGTTGCGCTTGCCGCGGGCACAGAGTTAGCCAGGAGGCCCGCGGTCTGCGCGGACTGGAAATATCAACGCGCGCGTCGCTTTCGTGCCGACCCCGGTGTGTCGCCGGGTTGCCGTTGCGGCCGAGCGGGACGCGGTTTTGAATTGATTGTCGCGTGAAGCCCCGGCGGGGATGCCGGACATCGATTCGGGAGCACCCTATATTATCCCAGCCGTGGATTGTAGGGGGAGCTTAGAACGAACGGCGCGATCGGTTATCAAGTCCCTGTTTTTCTTGGACGGCGAGCAGTAGTGCGGCCCGTCCGCCCCGCCCCTTTTGCCCTGTTGCGCTGGGCGCGTTAAGGCCTTGTAGCGAGGCCGAGCCGTCCAAGGGATACGGCTATTGTTGAGGTGTAGTGGGCTGTTGTGGAGGCCGATTCGACTCTCGCGCGAGGGGCGGTACGTACACGTGTTCGTTGTCGTGGTAGTGCTCGTGAGCGTGCGTGTGTACTAGACCTGTGGTCGGTGGGTAGAATTGCACGTAGGTGTAAGTATGTGTGTTGGTATGACTGAACGTGCTGGTGTAGCTGATCGTGTCTGGCGGAAACGCCGCGAAATAGTGAATGTGCAGGTGACTGTGAGTGTGCTTGTGAGTGTGTATGTAGTAAGTGATCGGGTCGTCGGCTGGAACCGCGTCCCACGTATCGAAGCCGCTTGCGGACATACCTTTAGAAGATGGAGAGCGAACTGGCCAACGGGAGAACGTCAGGCGAGAGTAGGTGAGAAGGCTCGGGTGCACTTGGAGACACACGCACACACCCACACACGCGCACACAATATAATACTAGCAGGGGCTTGAAGGTGCAGAGGGCCCTTGCGGCACGGATGACTTCTTGGCACCGACTGACCCGCGGCGCTAGGGGCGGAAGAGCGCAACGAACAGATCTAGCGGCGCGGGGGAGGGAATGCCCACATGGGGCGCCTTGTCACTCGGAGATTCGCCCCTCCGCCCGAGGGTTGAAGGGAGGGCGGATGCAACACGGAGTAAATGGGGAAAGGCCTGGCGGGGAGGGGCTGAGCCGCCGACGACCGCCCGAGGCCCCGCCTCTAGGCCTCCGTTGTGATGCTGGAGGCGCTGTAATGAAATAGCTTGTTGAGCCCCGCCTGAGGAAGATGGGGCTGCGGCTGAGGGCTAAGTGGCACCACTTGTAGCGTGGTGGGTCCCATGATAGCCACGAAGCGGTTGCCGATCCACTCCCTACCTATTTTTTTTTTTTTTATTCTCCCACTGCGGCGCGAAAGCAAACAAAAATACGACGCCCGCTTGTTTATCAGTACGCTCCCGTTTGTTAGGGGGTGGCCGCCCGTGCTTGAGACGGACGTCGGGTGTCCCGTATTGCTACCCGAGTAGCAGGCCGTTGGGAAGCGGCCACACGGCCTGTCCATTGTCGTGAGAACGAGCGGCGGCGAATTACATGTCGCGGGGACGAATGGCGGGGAGGAGCAAATGCGCCCTGGACCTAATGCGAGACGATCGCCTGGCAATCGGATGGATAATTGGGCCGGGATTGACTGTCAGCCGAGGCGAATTTATATCTGCCTGAGCCGGTTGCGGTATGGACAGCGGGCCCGCGGGAAGACCCTCGCTTGGTCCGTCACCGAGCTTGTCAGCGCTTTGATCGGCTATAGGGCCGGGCGCGCTGGTCTCCCCCTGCTGGGGGAGTGACTCGGGGTGCGAGGCGGCAGGGAGCTGGGTTGCCGGCTGGCTGGCCTGAATGGTCGTGGCCTCGTTGGCACTTCCGCCGTTCCACCATGTTGAAAACACCGGGTCCTGGGCCACCGGCGGGACAAGATGGGCTGGGCGCGGCCGGTATGGCTTGAGAAAGCTAACGTGGAACTTGCGCGTGGCCATTTGTCCCCTGATGGGCAATCTGACTTGATAGCTGGACTTCCCCGTGCGCTTGAGCACTCGCGCCGGGCCCGCGAAGCGCCAGAAGAATTTCTCGGCCCGCCGATTAGTACGGCGGAACACGAACACTTTATCCTTGGCCTTGAATTCGAGTTGCCGGCGCTTTGCGTCGTACCCACGGCGCTGCCTGTCCTGGGCCAGAAGCCTTTGCCGCGCTGCGTCCGTTCTGAGTTGGAAATGTTTAGCTAGCTTGGCAGTGTGGGAGATGGGCTGCGGCAGGCACAGGGCAACGTGTACCGGCAACTTAGGCCGATACCCGTACAAGAACTCGAACGCCGAAATGGCCAGGGAGTGGTTGCGGCCCGTATTTACCGCAAAGACGGCTGGTTGCAGGAACTGCGGCCATTTTGTCGGGTGTTCGGCGCAGATCGCCGCCAGCCTGGTCGAAAGTACTTTTATTTGGGACTCCGCGAGCCCACTTGTGGAGTGATAGCCGACTGGGCTATAGTGTATTCGCGTGCCCATGTCCTGAAGGAGCGACCGGAAATCCCGGGCCGTAAAGGCGCTGCCCAGGTCTGCCAACAGGAGCCTTGGCACGCCGTATACCCAAATGTAGTTCTTTATACACTGGATGAGCTCCTTGCTGGTGAGCGTTCGCAAAGGGAAGGCTGATGTAAATCGACTATAAAGGCATGCCATTACTAGGGCGTACTTATGACCAGAATCAGAGTGAGGAAGATATTTAACGTCCAGGGCGACGACGTCGTTGCACCCGGCGACTTGAATGGGCGTAAGCTGCCCGTGGCTGACGTTTTTCAGCTTGCGCTTGGCACATTCAAGACAGGACTGGACGTAGGCTATGGCGTCTTTCACCTTGCCCGGCCAATAGAATGGTGCCAACCGTTCGATTGTCTGCTTTTCGCCTGCGTGCGCGCAAAGCAATGAATCGTGCACGTCGTTTAGGACCGCGGGCCGCAGCGCCTTCGGGATATACGGCAACGGTTGAGGGGCAGCCCGCCGGTACACTGCGCCGTAAAGGAGAATAAATTTGGGATGCGTCGTTGGCGCGGCCCGGAGCGTCGTGAGAATCGGCGAGATATCGGGATCCGATTCTTGCCACTGTGCTAAATCGTCCACCATTTGCGGAGGGAGCGGCGCGAGGGCGTCCCCCTGAGTGGAGGAGGGTGGCGGGGATTGAACGCACAATACGGTATCGTCCGGCAGGATCGGCGCCACGTCCGCGCGGCCCTCCACCGGCGCCTCCTCGAGAGGGGCCCTGCTTAGCGCGTCTGGCACCGCGTTATTCCTGCCCGCGCGGAAAACAAAAGTAATGTCAAATTGCGCCACGACAGAAATGAAACGGGCTATACGGGGGTTGGGGTTTCGCGTATTAGCTAGTACGTTAACCCCCGCGCAATCCGTAAGAAGCACGAACTTTATGGGGCGGAGTTCCTGCGCGAATCGCGTCAGCGTACAAGCGATTGCTAACAGCTCCAAGTACAAAGGGCATAGTGCCGCTTCTGCCGGGCTCGTTTTTCTAGAATAGAACCCGTAGGGACGATAGATGTTACTATGGCTCTGATACACTGCCCCGGCTATTCCAATCTGAGACGCGTCTGTTTCCACGCGCGTTGGAAGCCCCGGGTCAAAATGGCACAGCACCGTGTCCTTTATTGATTGTAGGATGGAGCGCACCGCTTCTCGGTGCGCGTCCGTCCATTTAAAAGCGGAGGGGGCTGCGCTGGCGGCCTGAAGCAGCGGCGCTGCGCGGATGCTGTAATTCCGCACCCACCTGCGGTGGTACGCGAGCGCCGCCTCCGTCCGCTTGGCCTGGCGGGGGGTACGGCACTCGACCAGGGTGTTTAGTGGGCGCAGACGCGCCGGGTCAACGCGCACCGAATCGGATGACACAATGAGGCCGAGGCACTGCACCTCGGGGTACGCTATCGTTGCTTTCTGTGGACTAAAATACAGGCCGGCCTTGCGCATCACCTCGAACGTCGATCGGAGCGCAGCTAGGTGCTCGGAGAAAGTTTGTGAATAGACAAAGATGTCATCCATGTAGGTCAAAACGCTCTTGTACGACAGTTCCTGGAAGGCGTGGCGCAAGCATTCTGACAGCAGCGCTGCGGAAGGGCTGGCGCCCATTGGTGTGCGGAGCAACTGGTATTGTCTCCCGCCAAGATAGAATGCACACCGGGTTGCCGACTCGTCATCCAGGACCAGTTGATAAAAGCCCTCCTTCATATCCAGCTTAGTGAGGTATTTGGCGCCTGCAAAGTAGGCAACCATGTCTGGGAGCTTAGGGAGAACGTAATTGATCCGCTTAAGCTGCCTATTAACTGCCCGAAAGTCTACCACGAAGCGATATGCTGGTGGGGCTCCCTCGGGCTGGTTTGGCTTCCTAACCAGGAAAACGCGGCTGTTCCATGCACTTGATGCTTGCCGCAAGATTCCGGCATTCAGCAGTTTTTCGGCGTATTCTTCGGCGTGGCGAAGTTGATCCGGGCTCATTCGGATTGGCGGTTCGAAGCAAACGACCGCATTGTCCTTTAGGGGAAGCGAGACGGTGTACGCGCATCTCCGGCGAATTTCAGATACGTCCCTCGCGAAATGTCATAGGCGCAGTGCCCGGATCACTCTGGCCAATGCCCCTATGACGCGCCACGACTCCAACTCCACTCGACGCCTCGCTATCCGGCGCGCGTGCCTATACAGCAAAACAGGCCGCGTCGCCCCGCGATAAAACGCCACCCAATTAACACGGCTGGCAGATGGGTTGCCGTCATCGACCACTGACCAGAGGCGTTAACCTTAGGCGACACGAGAGTTAAGAGATTAAGCACGGAGCCTCCCTCGCCGAGCTCCAGCTCGGGAGGTGCTCCGGCAGTATTCTACCACCACCGAACGGAAGCAGACCTAGCTCCTCTCCGCGAATACTCCGTCGTGAAAGTGGCCGCGTGTGTCAAGTACTTTACCGGAACTCTTGCGTCGTTACTTCATCCCTTCATGAACCCGTAAAACACGAAGGCGGTTCGACGGTTACGCGAGTGTCAGTGCAGTGAACAGTGTGACCGGAAGGTCAAGCGCGTAGCGTCCCCCGTTCCGGTCCCGAACCGGGCGGTCCCCAGCCCGCCAGACTCCACCGCGGCGCCGTCCCACGCCAGCCAACACACCCAAGCTGGACCAGTGATTCACACCGCCAACAGCGGGGAATCCCCGTCGAGGACTCTGTCCCTGTACCAGAACAGGACCTTCAGCGGGTCGCAAGGAGAGAATGCGGTCACCTTCAGAGAAATCATGAAGACCCTGCTACCGGCTGTCAGTAACAGGCAGTCACTACAGATCGATTTTCTGATGACAAGGCTGAAGGACCTTGCTTTCGATGCGGCAAGCCTGTTCCACGGCTCTCACGAGCAAGCCAGGGCGGAAGACATCTTGGATTATCTGGTCCAGGTTTTCCCCGTGAAAACCAACACAGGCGACAAGATGGAAAGGATGAAGCGGAGGCACTGGAAAGAAGACGACGAACCTCTGCAGCTGTACCTCTCTGAAAAGAAAATTCTTCTCAGGGGAGCGAACATCACCGACCCGACTGAAATAAATAAATATATCTTGCAAGGCTTGGGACAAAATGCCATCTTCACGTACCAGCAGAGCATCGACATATCCCCTGGCGAGCTCGAGAAGAAGATTCTTTCTACCTGGAGTCACATAAAGGAATTGTCAACCGACAAACTGAAACCTCAGGAGCTCAGCACAAAGCCTCCCCGAGAAACAGACTTTTCCCCCGTTAGGATGGCTGAACCACAGATTGTTGAACCCATGTGGCAGGAACGCTTGCAGAACAGCACAGCTCCCTCCCTTCAGCAAATAGCGAATTTATTCGCACAAGCAGGTCAACAGTTCAACGCATTCAACAACAACACAACTCAGCAGAACGGCCAGGTGGCCGCCGCCGCCACGCCAAGCGAAACCGCTGCGTCTGCATTGACGACCGCCGAGGCGGCCCAGGCCGCGAGCTCGGCTCCAACACAGAGCCCAGATCAGGCGACTCTGTTGAAAGAATTGCGAGAAATGCGAGAAGAAATGCAGAACATCAACGTAAGGATCGCCAAGACAGAGAGCAGGCCTCCACCCAGAGTGTACCCAAAGTGCAGGCACTGCGGCCGAACGAACCACCCCGAACGCTTCTGCAGATATAAAGGTCAAGGGTCAACATCAGCACAGCATGGTTTTCAGAATGACAGACGGGACCGCAACGAGAACTTCAGGAACAGCAACAGCTTCAACAGCAACGAGAACTTCAGCAACAACAACAGCTTCAATAGCAACGACGACTTCAGCAACTGCAGCCGTGATGATTTTTACTACAATGACCGTCATCAGAACTATAACAACTACCAAAATTCTCAACATTTCCAAGGTCACCGGAGCCACCAGGATTCCCGCGAAGAACGGAATTTCCGCAACTCCCAGGATCATCGTGAGGGATCAAGACCAGCTTTCAACAGGCATGGAAATCAGCGCCAAGATCACCATGGAGATTTCCAACGGCAGGAAAATGAGAGGCAAGGCTGCCAACAACCTCACAGCGATCGTCACAATTATCAGCAAAAAAACTAATTCCAGGGGCTGCTCTCGTACCAATAAAGAAGAAAAGGGACACCCCTCACAACATTAAGTTTCAAATTCGCGACATTTTCCGCCTTTCAGAAAATGTGAGCCTTGCACACTGTGTCTCGCAGTGTTTTCGAATGGCCGCCGGCGTCGCAACAGATTTCAGAAGAAAATTTGGCGGCGTGGCAGAAATGCAAAAGCAATCACCGCACATTGGCAGTGTAGCTTCACTGAAGCGAGGCAAGCGCTACATTTTTGCCTTGGTGACGAAACAGAAATATTTCGAAAAACCAACGCTTCAAAATGTAGAGTGTGCCCTGAGACAGCTGAAGCAGCTCTGCAGAGACAACAGAGTCACAGACTTGGCCATGCCGTACCGCATGAGTGCAGGACTGGACCGGCTTGACTGGAAACAGGTCAGGCAACTAATCTTCAACATTTTCGGAGAGACCGAAATTAATTTGTACATACATATGCAATTTTAGTAAACCAACCACGGGTCACATCAACCAGCGCTCTGACCCCGTCGGTCACAGCACCCAGCATTCTGACACGCCCGAGGCGGTCCCAACGTGCCACACGCGCCGCGCCGTCTCCGACGCACCCCCAGGCTGGAACCAAAACGGCCGGGTCGCTGACTCGTCGCTTGCAGCGCCGGCCGCGCCCCGGCCTGGCCCGCACCGCGAGCCAGCTCAGCGAGGCGCAGCTTCGCGGACAAGTCCAAGGCCAGCCGTCGACCCTCCGAACAAGAGCCGCGCGTTGTCGGCAGCCGCCTCGCACGCCCCCACCGCAACCAAGGGCGGAAGGAGGAGCGGGAAGGCAAAGCGGAACAAGGAGAAGGAGTGCATCATTGTGGACGTCAGACGCGTCTCACCCATCCTGGACGTCGAAGCCAAAATCGGCAGCGACGACACGACCTACGAGGTCACACTTGACACCGGAGCAGCGATCTCTGTGGTTTCCTGCAAGATTGCGGGACCCGGGACACCCACCGACCGACGGTACAGAATCCTGGCTGCAGACGGCGTGGGCATGAAGGTTCAGGGACAGGTCAAGATTCGTGTGACCTTTATGAACGCGGAATTTTGGGTCCGGTGTTTGTGTGTGGAAGGACTGGACTGTGAGATGCTACTGGGAACCGAATTTTTAAACAAATACGGTTTTGCAATCTGCTTTATTACCGGAATCTTGTCCTTCCCCACGGACCAGGGCAGGATGGTCGCCCCTATCCCACACTGGGTCGCACCCAAGGACCCACAAGTAGCCAGAGCTTTGGCCCCCGTAGACGCAAAGCCTCAAAGCACGGCCCGAGTTACCACCAAGCCAAGCAGTTCACCTAGCTCGGCACCGGTTCTACGGGCTGCGGCAGCCGAAACGCAGGAGCCGAAAAACTCAAAGGCGCATTCCCGCAAGCCCGCAAGGCGCCGCCGTGCATCGAGCAAGGCCACTGCCCAGCCGCTCAGCCCAGCCAGCGCGTCGCCAGCACGCCCAGCCCGCCCCGCCGCGCCACAGGCGCCCCGCGGGCCCGGAGCCTCGTCCAAGCCCCAACCACAGGACGGCGAAAAGCGAGAAAAACTGGTGACCATCAGGTCAGCGGGATATACTATCCTGCGACCAAACGTCCCAACACGAATCAACATCAACCCCTGCCCGACAGAGGACGGCGTTTTTCTTCCCTCAACAAAATGGCTGGCTAGAAAAGTCTTCATTTATGAGCAGGAAATTGAAGCCGGTCAGACTTTCCTTACTATGATAAACGAACGACCGTCTGAAATGGTCATTCGCAACAACGAGGTCATTGGTCAATTGACCCCCTTCAGATTTATCCCTCTTATTTCAAAGTGTTTCAAACTGAAATCAGAAGGTGAGAAGGAAATCGAAGGAGCGTTTTTCGCACCAGACATACCACAGAAGTACATCAACGAGATCACCAAACTGATGCAAAAACATCGCAAAATTTTCGAAGAAAATGAGATAATCGAACCGGTGACCGGTTTCGAATACGAGATTATGACCCCACACGACCTCCAGCCAGTCGTTTCCAAAAGCATCAAGCTGAGCCCGGAAAAACAAGAGGCTTTGGTCGAAATCGTGAAGAAGTTAGAGAAAAGCAAGGTCGTCGAAAAAGCGAGATCGCCATTCAATGCAAGGGCCTTTGTGGTCCCGAAGAAGAACGGCAAGTTCCGCTTTGTTGTCGACTTCAGCCTCCTCAGCAAGGCCCTCCCAAAGGACCCCTACCCTGTTCCATCAATCACAACAATCAAACAAATTTTGAGCACGGCCAAAATGGTCACGACACTCGACATGAGCGACGCGTATTTCAGAATCGCCCTCGCGGAGAAGAGCCGCGACCTTACGGCCTTTTCGGTGCAGACAGACTCGTACCGAGCGCAGCTAAGATTCACGCGCACTCCACAGGGAATGTCTGTGTCAGGAAATGCTTTGATCAGGTGCCTGGACGGAATCCTGGGTGATTTGATCGCGAAAGGTCAAATTGCGATTTATGCTGATGACCTGTTTGTGATCTCAAGGGACTACAACTATGAAAACCACATAAAATTAGTGGGAGAGCTGTTCGCAAGAATGGAACGCCACAACATCGCGGCAGCACCCGGAAAAACCAGGTTTTGCTTGAAAACCTTCACCGCTCTGGGATACCATTTCAGCCCGGAGGGTCACAGAATCAGTGACGACATTGTCCAAACCATCAAGGATTTAGAAGCCCCAACAACCTTCAAGCAACTGCGCTCCTTTTTCGGGCTCGTTTTGTTCGGAAAAGACCACGTCAGAAATTTCAGCGAAATCACCCAGCCAATCGTCGAGCTCTTGAAACCCGAAAACAAAAACAAACGCCCCATCATGACGGATGCCGCAATGGAGGCGTTCAACAAAATTAAGGAAGTTTTGTCATCCCCACCATTCCTACAGGAATTTCGCGAATCTGACCAAATTGTCGTAGCAACGGACGCGTCGAAAAATGGCGTTGCCTGGCACTTGATGAGTCAGCGAGAGGACGGAAGCTTAGTGACACTTGGTTTCGGAAGCAAACGCCTGACCATTCCTGAGTCAAACCTACCAGTCAACGTGCTAGAAACGCTCGCAATAGCGTGGATTTTGGAACGTTTTCCTCACTACTTCAGAAACAGAAAAATTATTGTGATTTCTGACCATTTGGCCCTCACCCATTTCAACCAGTACACCAGCTCAAACTCGAAAATTAACCGACTTTTGGCAATCCTCGGAACTTATGACCTCACCGTCCTGCACACGAAAGGCCCCGAAAACCTGGTGGCGGACTACCTCAGCAGATTTCCCCCACCGGACCGAGATGAAATTTCAGCCACTGAATTTCTGGAAGTGTACAAGGCGGAGACAACTGAACAGCCAGCCTCCATTCTGGAAAGGGTGAAAATTGGGCAGAAAGAGTCTTCAGAGTGCGAAAACATCAAATTTTTCCTCCAGCGGAATGCCGTCCCAGACGGCGTGCGTCGCACGGCGGCACAACTGAGTCAGCAGTACGCGGACTACTCTGTCCAAAACGACGTGGTGTGCCGCAAGCACACCGACGCGTTCGGCGAAGTTTTCTGGGTCCCGTTGGTTCCCGTCGACGTTCAGCAAGAACTGCTGCTGTTTGCCCACGACAAGCAAGGCCACCCAGGGCAGAACGAAACTCTCAGAAATTTGAAAGAGATTGCATTTTGGCCAAAAATGCGAGACGACGCGAACAAACACGTGAAGGCATGTGACATCTGCATGAGAGTGAAAAGGGATTACCACCGGAAAATCAACGGAAAGCTACAGCCCCGGAGCCCATCCGCGCCCTGGCAGATGCTCAGCGTCGATTTCGTGGGACCTCTTCCAACTTCCACCAGGAGAAACAAATTCATTTTCTTCGTGCAAGATTGTTTTTCAAATTTCGTATTTTTGGTACCAACAAGAGAGAATAATGCTGAGAAAGCCATTAACATCTTGGAAACACAAATTTTTCCAACTGTGAATTTTCCCGAATTTATCATCACGGACAACGACCGAATCTACACAGGAAAGAAGTTCACGGAAGCATGCCGCGCGTGGAACACGCAGCACATCACCACGCCTTCCTACACACAAAGGGCAAATCCTGCTGAGAGATCGATTCAACAATGCAAAATTTTGATGAGAGTCGCCCTGGCTGATTGCGAACAGCACAACAGGTGGGACGAATCCATCCCCAAAATCACCAGGTTTTTGAGAAACCGCACCTGCCAAACGACCGGCCTGGCCCCGAGCGAGATCATCTTTGGCCACAGATTGGCCCCGTGCAACAACCCGCTGCAGGAGCTGACTGTCCCACAGGAACTGACGGTTGAGAAATGGTTTCAACTGCGCCAAGAACGCCTACAAACGGCCGTCGAGCAGGCACGGGAAGCCATTGCCAAAAAATACAAGCAGTATTTAGAAAAAGAAAATGAGCGACGGGAGGACGTGAATTTTCGCGTTGGAGACTTGGTATATTTGCGGGACCGGCCAAAAAGCATCCTTACGGACCGCTTCGCAGCCTCACTAGCCCCAAAATACAAAGGCCCTTTCCCAATCTTGGAAATACTGTCAAAACAGGTCGTGACTTTACAAGGACCGAGTGAGAAGCTAAAGGCCCACGTTGAAGACTTAAAACTTAAGTACGTGGAGCAAGCTCAAGAAGAGGCCCCACTCGACCCCTTTACAGAAGAGCTTGACCCCGAACCAACTCCGAAAACCATCGGCCCACATTTCTCCAACCACGATGCGCCACCGCGGCGGGATAGCCGCGCCGACGCGCCACAGCAAGATGACGTCACAGCCTTGCACGACGGCCCAACGGACAGCACTACGCCAAGCCAGCGTCGCATCATACCTCAGTGCATCGAGACTCAAATCTTCTACAGGAATGAAGACGTCAGCAGTTCCCCCACCACAGCCCGCCGGGCCAACAGACGCCAAATGCAACCCCGCAGAATTTTCTAATCAGCAGAAACCAGTAGCAAGCCGAGAAAGAGGACAAAATAAACACCAAACAAGGCAGAGCAAATTTATTCAAATTTGCACCACTGCTATTTCAAACGGAGGCCCGGTCAAGCTTCGACGGCTTCCCCAGCGAAGTCAAGGTCAGAAGCGTGCCCAGCAGCCACCGTTTTCTCTCTCACCATACGAAACAAAGCGTTTCACTGCGCTGCGCTTCGCCGTGCGGTGCAGCACTTTGCAACCCCACCTGAGCACCTCGTCTCCCACGAATATAAAACTGCCCTGTATCACGAGACGGCCACAGTCCTGCCTGAAGCTGCAACGAAACCACCTTTTAAGCAAACTGCAACGCCAGCCATCACGTGATATGGTCACCAACAATAGCAACGCCAGCACCAGCCTCCTCTGCGACTTGTCAGCGCCCAGCTTCTCCCCACAATTGTAAGTGTCAAATTCCAATTGTGTGAACGTAAGCGCCACCCGTTTCGACGAATGCCCAAACGTCGACGGAGCGACTTTTCCGAGTCAGGCATGGTGTTGCGTCCGAATTTTCTCCTCAATCGCAACGCCCCGGCTACACTTCCGTATCACCACAGCAACGCCCCCTCTTCGGGTCGCCAGCGGCCAATTGCAGCGATCAGCACCTCCACCAAAGTGAGGATGCTACCCGTTACCGGCCGCGACCACACGGGCCGTAGCGGAGCGATCGCTGCATACCCGCGCCTCGGCTGACCGAATTTTGTTTTCCCCATTGAGACGCACAGCCCGCACCATCCGTTGTTCGACCAACCATCCCCCCTGCTATTTCTCTTAAATTGGACAAACCATGAGCATCGCATCTCTTCTCAATCAACACCAAGCCTCTACGACCCGAGAGAGAGAGAGAGAGAGAGAGAGAGAGAGAGAGAGAGAGAGAGAGAGAGAGAGCAGAAGGCGCGGACGGAAACAACAAGTCAGCAAAACAGCAGCCGACTACGAACGGCAGAGTTCCCCCTCCCCTCCACTCACCCGCGCTCGGCGAACTGACCCACTGTTATGTCACGCGCACAACGCCCCACACGCGTTGTCGCTTCGCCAAGTCTTGAACCACCGGAAATTATTCAAAGCCATTCACGGTTAATAAAAAAAAATAAAAATAAAAAAAATAAAAAAAATTCAACTCCATCAAGCTACCGGCACAACGGAGAGCTCTTCACGTCCGAAACCTAGTCTACAAAGTGCGTAGAGAAACGCAACAACAAGCTTCAATCAACAGGATAAAAATCGATAGTTGAAATCCAGCCAACAAATTGCGTGGAGAAACGCAATAACGAGCCCCGGTTTAAACGGGATGTCAACTGGATTATCAAATCTAGCAAAGAAATTGCGTAAAAGAAACGCAACAATTAGCCCCAAATTAGCGGGAAGACAACTGGATAGTGTAAATCCAGATTTTAGAGCGATTATTTCTTCTAAAGGATCGCATTACAAATCTGTCAAGTGTGCTCATTTGGCTCCCGAGTTTTGCCCACAGGACTGCATGGTCAATCCACGACGGTGCCAGCAGGGTCGCCGAGACGCCGACCAGCCGTTCTGGCACATCGGCAAGTCCACGGCTTCCTCGGCCCCGACGCTGCACCTCGTCGGGCACTCCAGGGAGTCGCCACGAGCAGCACTAGTCGAGACTCCGAATGGAGATTACTACGAGCTTCAAGAGAGTCGTCGGGTCGCCGCACCGGAACTGCCAACGGTGTGTATTTTGTGACCCCGCGGGGTTTTCCGCGACCGTGGCGAGAACCCTTTGAAGCCGGCGAGAATCGGCGAGCGGCTCACCGAGCTTCTCAGCCAAGGTCACCAGCCCGTCAAGCGCGTGACCGCGCCGACTCCTACTCCGAGCGACCTCGCAACGGGACTTTCAAGTACGCCAGACTCCAGGCACACCGCCACCCCAGGCCGTCAGCTGCAAGGGCATCAAGGACGGCGGTCACGGCAGGAGCGCCCAGTCGCCGACAAAGCTGCCCTTGGCAAAGCGACGAGTCGGCGACGCCTTTTCCGATGAGGCAGCGACGCCGGGCACCGCGGGGACCTCCCCGAGTGCCCAGCCTGGACAGCCTTCAAATCTTCTGCGAGACTCTCCACTAGTCCCTGTGAGTTTCAAGTTCCCCTTCGAGACTCCGGGCCGGCAGGCGTGAGCCCGCCAAGGCCCCGTGGGACTGCGAGACCCGGCGAGATTTCTGGCCGGTGGGCGTGAGCCCCCGCCAGCCTGCGCAGCGAGCCTCCCAGTTCTGCGAGAGTTCGCCAAGGACTTCAGGAAGACTACACGACGGTTCTCCGAGGTCACCGCACGTTAGGCTACAAGAACTTCAATCGGAACTTTATTTCATATTTATTATATGGTTATATTGAAACTTTTATTCAGTTTTCGTTATTTAACTTTATAATTAAGTGTAAATGCTAATGTCTTAACCTTTGAGTGTATATTATCACACTAAAACTTTTATCCTTTTTCTTGTGTAACTACTTTGTAAATCATTTGCTCAGATGTACAATTTTCTATTCATTTCTACTTACGTGATGACCATGTAAATTTTATAATCTATTTTGTTGTTTAACCCCCTTTTAGCTTTCCCACTACTGTGTGGAGATTCACCGTATTGTTAACTTGATAAATCTTTAATCATTATGTTGTTTACCCTTTTGTAAGATTCTTTGCTTATTCTGTTATATTTCTGGTTTGTTAAACTATTCTTTCATCTTTGTGAGTAAACTATCGTATTAACCCCTTATTCACTCTGGCTAATGTAATTGTATAAAACTCCGATTAATTTTGGTTATAAAATAATTAGGCTAATATTTCCCTATTATTGCCATTTTATAGCTTTCAAAGCGACCACCCACCTTTGCACATTGAATAACTTTCGTAACCATTTTATTTACTTCCTTGTGCTATTCATTGTTACAATCACTTTGTAATTCTGTGTTAAATTCAATTGCGCAATTGAAAATGGCATTTTGCACACTGTAAATTCATATATTCACTTATTGATAATTTTGTTACTTTAAAGTCATTCAATTTATTTTTCCACTGTAACAAATCCTATTGTAACCTAAAACATGTAACCTGAACAACAAAAATTTCGAATTATATGCAACATGTGTCCACTTGCACGGGGGAGTACCCAGAAAGAAAGGAGAGGTCTTCGCGAGTAAAATTTTCTTCATTATATTCGTAAATTTTCAAAGAAGGGGAGGGCATGTCATAGGCGCAGTGCCCGGATCACTCTGGCCAATGCCCCTATGACGCGCCACGACTCCAACTCCACTCGACGCCTCGCTATCCGGCGCGCGTGCCTATACAGCAAAACAGGCCGCGTCGCCCCGCGATAAAACGCCACCCAATTAACACGGCTGGCAGATGGGTTGCCGTCATCGACCACTGACCAGAGGCGTTAACCTTAGGCGACACGAGAGTTAAGAGATTAAGCACGGAGCCTCCCTCGCCGAGCTCCAGCTCGGGAGGTGCTCCGGCAGTATTCTACCACCACCGAACGGAAGCAGACCTAGCTCCTCTCCGCGAATACTCCGTCGTGAAAGTGGCCGCGTGTGTCAAGTACTTTACCGGAACTCTTGCGTCGTTACTTCATCCCTTCATGAACCCGTAAAACACGAAGGCGGTTCGACGGTTACGCGAGTGTCAGTGCAGTGAACAGTGTGACCGGAAGGTCAAGCGCGTAGCGTCCCTCGGCCCGGCACGACCCGGGCGGCGAGTTGGATTTGGGCAACGCCCTGGCGATACCCCGCGCGCGCGACACGGCGTGCGCCCCCGCGCGTCGACACACGCTCGACGCGCCGTCACCCACGCCGCCCCGCGACACGTCACCTGGCCCGGAGACCTCCACGACCGCCCCTGGCCCCAACGCCCTGCACACCCCCTCCGTCAACCACCTCGTGACAGAAAACGTCTTCAAATTCCTTGAGCAATTGGTGGACTTGAGCGAATTGGTCCGAAGGCAGACCTTTATAGATGTCAAATTGCATTGGCGGGCGAGGGACAGGGTCGGGCGGAAGGACCAATTCAGTGCATCCGGCGGGGTCGCAGACAATCGCCCCGTCCGCGTCGTACGATGCGTCGACCGCTTGTGAGATGAGCACTGAAAAATCAGGCTCCTGGGACGGGTCAGATAAGTCGCCGAGGTGCTCCCCTGGCTCAAATGCCACAGAACGCGCCGAGTCGTTAAAGATAGGGAGCGCCCGCGCGGGGCCGCGCAGTAGCGCGTCTTCGAATGGGATACTACACTTTTGGCGCACGCTGGCTGCCATATGCACTACGAGGGCGTCTTTGGGCAACTGCGGCATGGCCGCCTGGAACGGGACGGCCGCCATCTTGTTTGGCGCGATAACCGTGCGCCTGGCGACCGTGGCCGTTCCGGGGTCGGAGGGCGCCGTTCTAGCCGCGGCCGGCTCCTCCGGCTCCGCGCGGCGCACAGACAGCTCGCACGTTCCAAAGTTCATTATGCTCTTTGTCTGGTGTAAGAAGGAAAGCCCCAAAATCAATGGATGAGCCAGATTTTCTACCACTATGAATTGGCAGACATGTTGCACCCCTTTGTACGAGAGCGTCTCCTCGTACAGTCCTGTGAGCCGAATTGAACCGCCTGTGGCTGCGCGGATGCAAGGCAGGGGGACGCGGGTCTGCACTGATCGTTGAGGGACCAGTTGGGCATGGATCAAATTAAATGTACTACCCGTGTCCACTAATGCCACCCGCTGCACTCCCGCCAGTACCACGGGAATTTGCCACAGGCGGCGGGGGGGGCAAAGAAGAGCTGCCAGGGCCGCGGTGTCGGTCGCGCCGGCCGGGTCCTCGTGCTGGCCGGCCGGCGGCGTGCCGACGGCGGGCCCAATTGAATCAGTCGCGGTCAGAGAACCGCGATTTCGCTCCGCGAATGCGGGCTCCGGGACGCCCGGGGGCGAGACCGCGCGGGGAGGGACATCTATGAATCGCACCCTTGGCTGCAAAGGGGAAGAGGGGAGCCGGCCATCTATGACCAGAGCTTTAGGGTGAAACGGGGCAAACAATGGCGGTTGCTCCGGCCACACTTTGAGATAAATGACGTGAGTAATTGGGTGCGACTCTTCTGGCTTAAAGAATCGGACTTTTAACGGGTAATGCGCTACTATCAACAGGCCCAGCGCGGTGGCCAGGACTTGAGGCGGCAATTTTGAAGTGGCCTGCACCTGGCTACTTACTAACTGGGCTAACAGGTTAGCGCCGCGCACGTCGGCAAAGTATGCGAGCGATACGCTCGCGAACAAGGAGTTCTTGCCGAAGGGGAGCGGCTTTTCCTTTATGTCATCGTAATTTGGCGCGAATTTGCGATACTCGCGGGGGTACATTGCCCAGGTCGCGGCCAGCCCCGGGTAGTACCGGCTGACGTCCCCCGCCTTTTCTAGTTTTTTGTGGCGAGGGCGTTGCGAATGGAGCAATCCGCAGTGGCGTGGCGACCGTTGCAAAATGAGCATGTTTCAGCCCGTGGTCGCTCATAAGCCGGCTGGTGATCGAACGCGGCTGTGGTGTACTCGGCCTCGGGAGCGCGCGTGCGATAGGTAGGGTTTGTTGCCCTACCCCGGGAAGGCGGTGCAGCTCCCGAACGGTTGTCTCTTTGAACCTGGCGCCCATTGTTGCGCCCTTCGGGGTATTGGGGGCGCCGCGGCGTACCGACCCAGTTCGGCCGGTCTCTAGGCTGGGCCGGCCCGTAAGGCCGCATCGGCGGCCCGTACCGCGGGTATTCCAAATCGCGGCCGCGGTACGCGAGGCCCGACCGCGGATAACGGTCCGGGCCCCTACGGTCCGAAAAGTACGGTGGAGGGGGCCGGGGTGGCATCGTGCGGGAGTACTGTTCGTACTCGCGCTGCCGATAAGCGTCCCTCGAATCATAGTACTGGCGGGCCCTAGGTGGATCGAACGGGGGTGTCATTGGGCGATAGTCATTGGCCTGGTAGGCGTACCCGCCTTCGTCCAGCGCCAAAGCCGCGCTGGCTGGGGCTTGAGCCATCGGCGGGGTTACAGTGACCGCGCTAAGCTTTTCAATGAGGGCCTTCACACTTGACTCGAGCTGGGACTCTTGCCCTACGCTACGTACCTGTGGCGCTTCGAGGCCGGGCCCCGCGGGCGCCTGTGTTTCTAGAGCCGCCGCGGTGTGAACGCGGCGCCACCGCCTCGTGTCATGGTCTGCTCGTAGGATTTGGGCCACAAAGTCGCTGACCGTGGGCGCGGCTTCCTTGTTAACCAGGTAACAGATATGAGATTCCAGGCCCTTGGCGATTTCCCGTTTTTGCTCATCAGCGTCAATGATGCCCGCCTTAGCGCATAGCATTAACACGTCCTGAGCGTACTGACTGTACGTCTCCGTGGGCAGCTTAACCCTACCTTCTAGGGTATCCTTATGCTGGAGCTTAAAATGCTCTGCACTGAACTCATTTCGGAGGCACAACCTTATCCTGTCGTACTTCTGGGCCGGCGTGGGCGGAGGTTGAGTGGCCCGCAACCCCACCAGTTCGCGCTCCACCAGGCTGGCTGCGCGGTCCTTACATTGAGATTCTAAATAGAACAATCGCGTTTCGTGATCCTCTTCCGGTATCTCGAGCACCTGGAAAAACCGATCAAGTTTTTCCAGAAAAATTTCCGCGCTGTCCCCGGTTTGCCCATGAAACCGGGGTGGATCGACCTGCTGCCTTCTGGCCATGGGCTCCTCTTCGTTGACGAGGGGCGGGGGTGAAGGTGAGGGACCGTGCGGGCTTTCGGGGTCGGACAGAATCGGACCCGGATTCTCCGGCAGGGGCCTGCGTTGGGGGCGAGCGGGCCCGCGCGAAGCGCGAGTAGTGGTATCAGGGGTCTGGCCGGTATTGCCGTTCTCGTCGGCGCTACTCGGCAGGTGGACGGTTGTTACTGTCGCAGTTACTGCTCCCTGTACCCGAGCGCGAATAAGCGATTTGGGCCGGCGTACCGTTTGCGCTTGGCCGTTGTCCGTCTCCTCCGCGGAATCTGTCTCCTCACTTATGCGGGAAGGTAAGTCAAGTGCGTTAGATGCTACTGGCCTGTAAGGCCCGACCGGCGATGAACTTGCACAAAATGTACTATCGTGCGGGTACCCAGAGTCGTCTAATTGTCGCACGCATGTGGCGCTTGCCGCGTCCTGAATCCCTTGCGGAGAGGATGTGCCCGACTGCTCGCTGGCGGTATACAGATGCTCAGCGAGAGTATCATCCAGCGCGGGCGGGCGTATTGACTGTAACGGTAACGCTTGCGTCCTATCTTGGTAGTCCACAGTACTTAATTGGGCGCAGTAAAAGAGCCGCTGGACGGCGTATAGAATAAGGCCCTGGTCCTGGTAGGTTGCGCGCACTGTGCCTAAGAAGGTATGCAACGGGTCGATGTACAGTCGAAGCACTGAATTTGAAAAATGAAGTTCGGTCGTATGCAGAGACACGAAGTCAGACAGGCCGTCCGGGATTGCGTTCCGGAAATTCTCCGCGATCGACTTAAGGCGAGCGACGTTGACGGGATCGTATTCTAGTGCCCTGCTAATCTGCTCTGTGACCCCTTCTATGCTCCGTATGACGAATGCTGCACTAAAAGCCGGGACATGCGACACGACTAGCCAGTACGGCTCGTTCGGCCACTCGGGGCGGAGCGTTGCTTCAAGAAAGACGTACACCAAAGAATCTATGTGCGCGCGCTGGCTCGCGGATAGTTCTACCTCGATGTCCATGAGCTACCTGGCCGCGAGGGCGGGTCAGAGAAGGCCGCATGCACCATGTTGTGCTGAGACTCGTGGCGTCCCAGTCGTTCGAGACTTTAGCTCGATTTCGCCATGTCCCTCGACTGAACTCGTCGGGTCGGCTCGGGATCGATTCTCTGCTCCGCTCTCGTGTGGCCTGGGACTCAAGGATGAGAAATAAAGAGGCGTCGTGTACATAGTACTAAAGACCAAGTCATTGTTTATTGCTCGCTGGTGTCCTCTCAAACCCTTTCATTACAAACGCTGGACTTAAGCTTACAAAGCGCCTGGCGACGTCGACCTGCTGGATGGGGCGTCGGCTCTTCTGCTGGTCAGGTGCTCCGGTGAAAGGTGCTGCGCTCCAGGAGGTCCTCGGTGGAAGAGAGCGGCTCCGCCCTTCACCCGGCTTCTTATGTCCCTCACCGTGGTGAGAGGGGAAGACTCCGGTCGGTGGTGAAAGGTCCGTCCCCCGGCACCGGCCAATCCCGGCTCCCCCCGAGGTGTAGGCGTGGCTCCCGTAAGGCGCTCCGACCTCCCACCCGGCGGCAGAGTGCGTTGGGTTGCCTCCCCTCCCGGCGCTCCCCGAGCTCCGTCGGCCGGTCCGGTAGGGGGGAGAGCCTCGGCGCCTGATGACGTCACGCCGCCTTTCCTCCTCCCCCCGGCGCGGCCCGGTCGTGGATCAATACCTATTGGTTATATGCACGAAGCCAGCAGGCGGTGCCCGGCGGCCATGACAGTGGACATCCCCCTCCTCTCCCGTATACCCGGTATGTTGTTTTTGGCGAGTTTGAGGGCCCATTAATTATTTTTAATAGGGAGTCGAGACCCGGTGACGCTATATTTTGCTATTTTCGTGCTTTCTGGTGAATTTAGACCTATTATTGTAGGTCAGAACTGTTTATTTCTCCTGCTACATGCCCTCAAATATGGGACTCCGGGTGGCGGCAGATGCCGCTTTTCCAGTCACTTAATCGGCCTTTCAGGCTTAAAATACCTAGATTTTGAACAGGATCTGTGTCGAATTTGCAAGTTTAGTCCTTTCCGATGAGTTTTAGACCGCGTCTGATGCCGTGGTAGGGTTATTTTAGCGAGGACAATCTTCCAAAACGCTTGCGGTTGTGCACCTGTTAACCTGTTACATTACAGCGTCTCTTGGCCTTTTGAAGTTTTTTATAAAAAATCTAAATACCTGTTAAGGTATCATTCGTGGTTGAAATCGTGAATTGTGTTCGTGCCAACCGAATGGATGGTTGTATTTTATGCCATACCTCTACAAACAAGCTAGGGCCCGCCCTTCCGTCGAACCGAGTTGCCAGCTCCGCTTCGCTGCGCCGGCAACTCGGTTCGACAGGGGGCCGGCCCAGCTTGGCCTGCCGGTGGCCTTTCCTCGGGCCTTCGGCCCTCGCATCAGACCCAACTTGGCCAGTCGAAGGCCCGGGCCTTCGGCCCGCTCTCATCAAACACCCCGTGAGCGGGTAAGGCAAAGTTATCGATGTACCATCGTGACTTAGGCCCGCCCTTCTATTCACAATATGCAAAAGTCCTTACACTTTTTACTCCAACTGTCCTTAGAATATGCCCATTTCATTTGTCTCTTAGCCCTCATTCCGAAAATACTCATATTTGCCATGCTACTGCAACTCCTTGCAATGGAGGCACAGCAGGAGCGCAAAACGAGCCCGTCGCACTTTTTCACATAACTCATGAAGGCGGGCTCCTGGACCCCCCCTTCCGACCCCTAGTTGAAGAGGTCTTGCCAAGACCTATCGAAAACTTAAGTAAAAATTTTCAGTCGGTCGACCCCCTTTTTTCAAGATCCTGATGTGACTAATAGACGAAGTCGGGCTCCTGGACCCCCTTTCCGACCCCTCGTTGAAAAGGTCTTGCTGAGACCAATCGAAATCTGCAATAAATTTTTTTAGTCGGTCGACCCCCTTTTTTGAAGATCCTGATCTGGCCAACTTGTAAAAGCGGCCGATGGGGTCGGGACCAGGTCCATTCATCTTGTCTCGTCGCCCTGATTCCAAAAATACCCCTATGTGCCCTGCTAGCACCAATAATGGCGGAAATCCCCCTCCCGCCCATGCAAACCATGATGCAGCTGCTGCAGGCCTTGCGCGGGTCGGACGGGATTTGCACCACCGGATTGTTTGTTCGGACGGCCCTCCTGAAGTACCCTCCAAATCTGGTCACTCCAGCTCAACTCCTTCCTTGTACACAGACGACGACAACGACACACAGACACAAAGGCAAATGCATATGCCCTCCCCCTATTTTTTGAATAGATGGGCGGGCCAAAAAGCTTCCTTCTGTGTTCACTTGGGTGCACTTGTTGGAGAAGTCTTGTTTTGCTTGCCCTTTGTTTTTTGTTTCTAATTTTTGCTGCAATTTGTTTCAGCTGGTGCTTTCCTTCGATCGGGTGTTTTTCTTTGATCTGGTGCTGGCTGTGTCAACGTATCCTTCCTAGCCTTTCAGTCTTCTTGCATGACGTTATTCTCCAACACGCAGTCCTAATCAATTTGCGTTTTATTTTTATGGGAATGGTTTGGATGGCTTCGCCAGCCTTTACTCTTCATAATCCTGTATGATACCACGTTGCGTCTTTTTAAGTGAGTGTGAGAATGTTGATACCGCTTGAATTAATTGCGAGTGAATTTGTTTGCTGTCCAGATTTGTGTCTAAGTTGTTGAGTGTGGATTGCTGAGTGAGGGGTGTGGAGGGGCTACTGGGGTACTAACTTGTACTACACGATGGTTTTTAAAACATTACCAGTTTTTAAAACATTACCAGTTTTTAAAACATTACCACAAGTTCACATAAGCTTTGATGCTTTCGCACCTTAACTCCTTATCTAACATTGGTCCCATAAAAGATGGAAATTCAGAAAAATTGACTGAGCAGTGCAGGAAAATTAAATCCAGCATTTGCTTCTTTGTTATAGGAAAGGTTTTGATCCATAACATCCTTCCACTTCACCATGTTAGATAAATGCATGTACATATATTTGGTTCTGGTGTGTGTCCGTCAGTTGGTGTAAAATGTAGTGTGTTTATTTTTGGTTCTGGTGAAGCTAAAACTGAAAGATTGTCAGTGAGGTAAGAGTAAAAATGGAGTCTCTCAAAATTGCACCTGTTAGGAATCTAGAATGTGTGTCCTTCCCCTATCCTCTGGACTGCTTACAGGTGGGCTCCCTTTTGGATGGTGATTTTCTGAAGCAGCCTTTTTTTTTTCTCCTGGTGAATGTGAGGTGCAGACCTACTATGTCTGAAGTGCTTGAGTAGTGGTAAGAGAATGAGTATTGTGCTTACTTTGGAGTTGTGTTAGTGACTATGTTCATCTTGAAAATTATAACAGCCGCAGACTAATTTTATCATTCCTTTCATCTTGTTTCTCTCTCATCATTGACTGATAATGCACCCTTTCTCTCACATGGTTAACAGAGTTCTGATCCTGTGGTCACACCGCACTCAACCTAATTGCCTTTTAATTTTCTCAGGAGATCTTTTTTTGCTTAGCTTTTAGTTCAAGGTGTCTGCATCTATTATTGAAAGTAAAATGTATTTGTGTCATCATCTGGCTGTACCATTAAATTTAATTTTGTTTTAAAAATAAAAATATGTTGTCTACTGTCTTCTACTCCCACCAAAGGTGATGAGTTAACAAATCCTTTTTCTCCCAGCACACACCAACCGATACTATTTTTTTTGTGGAACCACAGTCCATAACAGGGCCCTGCCCTCTGGTCATTGTTGCTTCAATAAATAATGAGGAGAAAAAAATATAAAAATACTTGAGTTAGAGGACAAAGAAACAAATTGAAACCCACTTAATTAAAAGCTCATCAAAGGGTCATAGTCTAGCCGAATGAAAGCATGTTTAACACAAAAATACCGCACACAAAAAAAATCAAATTCAATATTTTGGCCACTTTTCCACCCACCTTAAGTCACCCTTGAAATTCATACTAACTTCTCCCAGGTTCGTAGCTTATAAAAAAACTCCTACACTGCAAATTTTTTAAATGATTCCATTTTAAAACAATTTCCTTTAAAAAAAAAATGAATAAGTTTGTTTATTAAATCCTCTAAAGCACAAACTAAGCTTTGGAAATAAACCCACTGTACACATCCCATTTGATATGAAAGATTAGACATGTATCTGTGCACAAAGAAGGGGGGGGGGGAAATGGCACAGAATTTAATAGGCAAATCTTTATTTTAAAGAATTAAAAACGAACCAAAAAAACATCCACTGCCTTAATAATTACACATAAGGCGATAAAACAACTTACATTATCCTTAACCAATTCAGAAGTATTCGGCGATGTCTTCAAGACCGCCTGATACCATCTTCTTGAGTGGGTACAAGGAGGGCCTGCAAAATGCTGACAAAGACAGATATGAACAACTGATTGGAACGCTAGCTGCTGGCCTTGATCCCTACGAGCTGGATTGGCAGCTGCTTTCTGATGACATTAAGTTGCTGCCATCTGTAAACCTTGTGCACATTATACACTACCTTGTGTTCACAACAAAAGCACATACTATGGTGCAGATGAAGGCTTCCAAGGCAACAGAGGCCTACAAATTTTTAAATGATGGCTGGGTGCAAGGCATTCGGTGTCATGTACTGGAGTCAGACCCAGACAAAGTTCTTGTTCTTGGCAAGGTACTTAAAGAAAAATAAGCCATACAGTATTAAGTACAGGACCTCATTTTTAATTATTTTTTTTCTTCTTCCTAATTACTAGGTGAAACACTCCTACAAAGTCAGTAAAACACCTGCAAAGGCTTGGGTGCTGATGGTGAAGGATGGTACTATACTCGCTGGTTGGTGCTCGTGTGTAGCTGGCCGGGGAGAAGCCTGCTCCCACATTGGAGCAGTATGCTATGCAGCTGAATTGGGAGCAGCCAAGCGTGAGGCTCAAACATGCACTTCAAGGGCAAACGAGTGGTTGCCGCCTTCAATGAGAACTGCCCCACTGGGCCCTATCAGTGAATACGACTTGACACCACCTGATACCAAGAGAAAGCGTTTGCTTCACCAGGCTTCGGGTGGCTCCCCTCAAATTCCAGACACAGACAGCCCCGATGAACCCCCTACAGTTTCAACACCAGTAGAACAACCAAGAACATTGACGGCAGAGAAAAAAAAATTAATACTTACTTTAGAAGAAGTTGATGACTTTCTGGGTAATATGAAACTGACAGATCCCAACTGTGCACTTTTGAGGGTAAGCGAGAGGCACAGTGAAGCACCTCAGAAGCCTGATGATGGATTACCAGCAAATCTTCTAGAATTGTATGATGAAAAATATGCATCCATGACATATGAAGAGCTTCTACCAGAGTGCCAAAAGGTTTTTGACACTCTTTCTCTGACACAAGAACAATCTGGGCAAATATTTAATGCATCACTGGGACAAGGAGAAAACAAAAGCTGGAAGAGACTCCGCATTGGCAAATTTAATGCCTCCGAGATCCATAGTTGGTTAAAAACATCAATTGAAGAGCCAGCCATCACATACATAAAAAATAGCTGCTACCCTTCCAAAGCAGACACACTGTTAGAAAACTGTCGTAGGGAAACGAACAACCTTCTGACAATCTCTTCGTAGACAAACAACATGGATCGTATGTCACAAAAACAATACAAATATCGTTCCAAGAATGGAATGACAAGTGTCGTTCTAGAACAGGCATGTGTCGCATGAAATAATTACAGGCATGTCGTATGGAAACGATCAATGTTGTATGAAAACGAAAGTTTTGTTGACATGATGATTGAGACAAAGCAAGCCAAAGTTCTTTAAAAAATGACTTTGACAACTAATTTGATAGTGAAAAAAAAAAAAAATGATTCTAAACCACTGCCTAAATCATGACTTACAGATGTCATCAAGTTTTGCTTCTACATTTATGTTACTCGCCTTTGATTAAATGCATCACATGATGAACAAAATTAAGTCAGATTGAAGACATTGGACTTCTATTTTGTGGTTGAAAACCTTAATTTAGCAAACCTTGAGTAAGATAGTTCCGTGGTGAGTGGAGAGGGGCTAGTGCAGCTTTCAGACCACAGTGTGCGATAACCTCAACCTCCGCGCATCTTCTTCCTCCAGGATAAGAAGTGTTTTCTGTCCTCAAGAGTAGGTGACATGCCGGGCGGGAGTATACTTTGGGTTGCAGCTGGCGTCAGCGACACGATCATCGTCCGAATTTCAATTTCACCAACGAAACTCGCGAGTAGGACGGAAAAATCCAAGGCCAAACTGAGTCCCTGCCGCTCGGGAGAGCAGACTCACTGTGCTTGTTGTGATTGTTCTTGTTTACTTTTTGACAACAACTTGCAACTTTTGAGAGAGGTCCCTTGTTTTTCGTCTGCGGTTCACGGCGTCTCTTTGATATGCGTCCTCTACAACGCGAAGCATCATGGCACGATCTCCGCAAATTTCCTCGACACACGACACACGAAAAAAAAGGGTAATAATTTCCTCGATGTAGACTTGCTTTGAAGCTTTGAGCATGCTCAAGTTTTCGTTTCAAAGGCCTTTCAGCTAAATTTTTCATCTTCTGGCCCTGTCCGCTTCTGCTTTGTTTTCCACCTTGCCTGTGAAATCAAAAATGTAAACACAGTCTGCGCTACAGTAAACAAACTCGTTTTAGCTCGCTTGATGCGAAACTTTACTTTCATTTTCTTATGCCCGTTACCAAAGCCTTTGAAGTAACTACGATTAATGTAAATAACTACTATCTTACTTGGCTCTCTCACGCCGTCGCATGTGATCGTCTGAAATGGATTCACCGAAGTCATGCTTGACGAAGTATTAGGTTCCAGACCTTCCTTTCCCTATTTCTGCACCTAATGCTCGTTGCCTTAGTTGTCCTCAGTACGATTTATTATGCTTATTCGTTTTTTATGGATTTCAATGCACTTTTTTCCTTATAATGCCTTGTCAATGCTAAGCCAATGCTCACTGTGATGCAGGCAACAGCTTTCTGCATAACCTATTCTGAATCAATGGCTTGCTGTGTTTTGTTTGTCTGGTTTGCTTTTCATTTAATGACCCTGGTTTTTTTTTTGACAGGTTCCTCAGTGTATCCAAATCAAGAGGAGACCATGGCTGGTAGAAACCAGCTGATTCTTCCTTGTGGCAGCACCATCCATCACTCGGCTGCTCTTGATGGAAACATCACACCGGCGGCTCTAATATTCAAGTAAGTATTACTTTTGCATGGGAAATTTATTTTCAAATAATATCCATGAAAAGAGAGATTCATTGTCTACCTCTCACTGTTGTAGTCAACTTCAATTTTACGGTCTTGGATTGTCCAAACTCATGTTAGGAAAGTTCGATGCTTAACTCACTCTCTAACAAACTCTTAACACGATAGTTGTCAAAGCAGTATTGCAAGAATGAATATATTTCTGCTTTCTCTTTGGAGGTTGTGCATGACATTCCCAATCTCCATGACTGGCCAGTAAATTTAATCTCTGTTGCAGCCGACTTCATATTGTCATCTTGCCTCGTGGCGTCCAGTCCGCTCCTGCTCAAGTGTTTCAACGCCTGTTCTCTGTCTTCATGGACTGTGGCTGATGCGTGTTCTCCTCAGGAATCAAAAGTATCAAACTGGCACTGTCCTGTTTTTTCCCCAACCCACCTCACTTCCCCTAATCTCATGGCAACACTTTTAAAGGTTTCTGTTGTTTTACCTTGTGCTTTTCAGGTGCTGCCCAATACCCAGCAAGTGCTTTTCCAGATGTTCTCCAACACCCAACAAAGCAGTGTGCAGGAGCAGCGGATCCAATCCAATCAAGAGGACCAAAGAATGAAAAATTGAATGTGTACAGAGGATCCTCTTCAAGAGAACAGAAGAACAGAAAAGTTGAATGTGCCAAATAATTTTATTTTAATTCAGGGCAAAATGTTGTCAAAAGACTTGAGCCCAACTTGTGCTAGTTAAGCTCTTTCACTATTTAAGCAATCTGTTTGGGGATCTCTAAGAGAAGAAAAAAAAAAAAAAAACTACAGAAAATGTTGGTTAAATTTTATGTATAGTATGCTTAAACTTTGAAAGACAATGTGATTATCTTCTACAGACACTGAAAAGGTGGACAGAAGAACAGAAAAGTTGAATGTGCCAAATAATTTTATTTTAATTCAGGGCAAAATGTTGTCAATAGACTTGAGCCCAACTTGTGCTGGTTAAGCTCTTTCAAGGTGGATCTTCTATAGACTGATGTCCACCTTTTCAGTGTGGATCTTAGCTCCTTTCACATCAATTCAAATATGACCAATCTTAACTAATCAGATACCGTCATACCTTCTATTTTCCCTATCCCTCTTTGGAGTCTTGAAAAGATTTGCTTGGTGGAAATTGGTGTTTTTGCTTCCATTTCATTTTCTTAGTCAATTTGAAAACATTCTAGCTGGTTCTGTGTCTTTGACATGGCTTAGAGCAACTGTATTCAATATTGTATCAACATGTTATAAATTTTTATTGTCCGTTTGGGAACTTGTGGCAAGTGCATAGTGGTCCATTGCTTTGCATTTGTGTAATTTATTTCTTCAGTAATGCTGTGTGGATAATGCAGGGGCTCCAATGAAAAGATGTGTATTTTTTTCAATTTGACCAAGTTAGGTTGGGTAAAGGGTTAAATATATATATATAAACCAATTTAAGTGAAAAGAATTTTATTTTTGTGGAGATTTAAACTATTTTCCTCAACACCTTTGACAGCTCAATGATATGACATAAATAATTATCTAGTAATCAATACTTGTTGTCATTAGTTATCACCTTTGGTAAATCACAGTGGAAAATGTTGATTAGTGATAAGTAAGGTTTTTTAATCTTATAGACTTTTTGAAATCTTAATATAAATCATATGTTCTTCAAGAACCTCAGCAAATAATATGTTCATTGCAAAACAGTTAAAACATCTTCTGAAAGCAACAATATCTGACAATTTGGGAAAGGGTTGAATATATAAATCAATTTGAGTCAAAAGAACATTTTTTTGTGGAGATTTAAACTTCTTTCCTCAATACTTTTAACAGCTTAATAAAATAACATAAATTATTTGTTGAAACTTAATAAATTTGTTAGGCTGTTTATTTAAAGTTGATAGTTGTTTTTTTTATTATTTGTCCTGACCTGAGTTGGGTTCTGATACATGGAAAGGCCTAATGTCATTGAGAGAAAATGAATTAATTTCTGTTTTCACTCTCATCCTCTTCTTCCTGTGCCAATTTTTGTTTGTAGTCTTCATACATGTTGCTGAGAGCTACCACCTTCTTATTCAGACTTTTATGAGCGGCACCTGTGCTCTTTCCCTTGGAACCTTTCTGTGGATTAATTTTTGCTATTGCCCTGAAAAAATGCAGTTTGTGTGAAGACTGGTTCTCTTACTAATAACAAACTTATCCTTCTCTTGTCTTACCTTTGAACAAAAGTGAGAGTGCGTTCTAATTTTGACGGATATTGAATGTTGAATACAAAATAGCTGCCGAATAGTAAGGTGAAGGCATCTTCCAGGTTGGTAGTTGATGTTACCACTTGCTGATCAATAGTCACAAAAAACTGTTGGGCATCAAACAAGCTTTTGCCTGGAAGTGAATAAAAAATAACATGTAGTTTTTAACAAGAATATCGTGGCAATATGACCTGAATGTTGTGGCCGACAATATTTTTCACCTGCTACTATGAAGCTGGGGGTTCCATCTTCAGGATATTCGCCGTGTTCACTTGCCTCATCAATAGTAAATGTTTCCTAAAAAGTAATCAGATTAACCTTCTTATTTAACCTTTCAAAAGTCTACATGAAAAGTACAAACCAACCTCAACATAAGAAACCGTATTGCGCAGCTCCTCTCCAAAATACAAAGGAAGCATTTGAAGGAGTGCTGCTGCTGTAGTTGACTTAAGTGAGCGAGTTTCAGCTCTGATCATTCTTCTCTTTATTTTTGCCAGATCTTCCTTTTTGCACGCTAAAAATTCTATGAGCACCTTTCCCTCAAGTCTAATGAAGGAACAAAATTTATCACGGAAGTCAATTCCTGTCAACTGAGTAAAATGGTAGTTGAGACCTCTTGCTTTAAACATGAAAGGCCATGTTTGCTTGAGATCTAGGATTGTTAATCTGGCTGGTTCATCTGCCACTTCTTCTTGTTCCTGATCGGTGCGTTTTCTTTTTTTGTTGACTGGTTTGTGGGTTTCTTCTGGGCCGTTGATGTCTCTCCTCTGAAGGCTGAAAGTGGCCTCCATGTGGCTTTTAATTATCTTCCAGTCCCACTGTTTTTTGGTAAGCTGGAACATATCTTGAAGAGATTTCTTCTTCTTTAGAAGAAGTGATTCCTCACTTTCCCCATCTGGTATGCTGGGGTTCCATGAAGTGCATCCATAGGCGGCAGGGATGTTGGGGTTCTTTACTTCCATCGTAGAGGGTTTCATAGGCCGTTTGTCATTGTCAAATTTATTCTTAAATTGCTCTCTGAGGCTGTCACTTCCCTTCTCACTGACAGGCAAGGTATCTTTAAAGCTCGATGGGTACATTTCAACCAAGGCATCTGCTACTTTGTTAAAATCATGCCTCCCTAAATTTGGCACTATGTCTCGACAGTGATCCACTATCCTTTGAACCATATCCTCTCTTTCTCGTGGAAGTGGCCGCCTTTGGGAAACAATAGCATCTCTCACTTTTGCTGGCATGAACGGACTATCCTTGTCAAAGTGTGGCATTTTAGAGGTAACAACCTCCAATCGTTCATTGAGTTGCTTATTGGTAAAAACGTTTCTGCTTGTTGAGGCTTCTGGACGATGACTGTCCGAAGAAGATGTAGAAGGCTGGCAGGCTTCTGGATGATGACTGTTCGAAGAAGATGTTGAGGGCTGGGCGGGACCTAATAGGGAGACATGACTTCTTACACAAAAAGCTATAGGATCATAAATAATTCATATTTTAAATAAACTAATATGAAAAAGCAGTGTTGGTATTGACCCCAACTTGTAGCAATCTTACCATATTTGTTCTGCCACTCAGTGTAGATGTCTGTGGCGTCAACAAGATCAAGATGCGTTTCAAGAAGTGGAATGGTCATTAATCTCAAGTCTCTTGCCTTCTTGCGTCCCTTAGATATTAAAAAAGAAATGAGATTGTCCAGCAATGTGACGTCCAGATGAGGCAAGATCTTCATTATGTCCTCGTTCAAGAACGCCCAAAAAGCATCGCTGTCCATTTCCTACTAAGAAAACAGTTGTGAGACAATAGGAGACAAATTTAAATGTATTTTTTCGCCAATAAGGTCGGATATTGTCTTTTAGTTATGAAAGCAAAGTCAACTGAAACTACTATGTTCGAAAAAGTCAGCTGTGGGGCTGCAGGTTGATTCATGGCAACTTTGTTCAAGAAATTTAAGAGATTCAATGAATACTTTCAGAGAGCCGCAGATTTGTGGACAAAGCATCAAGTGCTGAAGTGTTCTACTTACTTGTGATGGGCGAATTTCCTTATTTTGAGTTAAATTGCGGTAATGACTTCTTTATAGCTGAAAGAAGTTTTTGCGGGCTTGGGAGAAATGGCAGATGCAGCTTCAAAGCTTCAAAGGCCCGCTCTTTTTGCCCGTTTTCTTCTTCTTCTTCTCTGCACCTTAGCCACTCAACTACACCAAATTAATTAATTCATTTTAAAAAAAATAGAATTTTAAGTGTGAAATGAGAATGTTGAGCGCATATTCCCTTTTTTAATCATGATTTCAGTACAAATTATATTCGTACGGGAGTTGAATAAATCACCGCATAAACCACCAAGGGTAAAGTGGTACGTTGGTCAACATGATGCTATAAAATTCAAATCCTGGTTGTTTGGAAAAGTAGAGGGATATTTTGATTCCGAGATGTTATTGTCTAAAACTTTTGACTGAGGTATGAAAGAATTTTATGTGCTTTTCTTGTCAATTTATGAATATCGGAGAACTCATTTACTCTATTTTCTTTGTCAGACTAATAACCTAATAATGGGCGTATCGCTGGTTATCTGGAGAGCAGCCATCGGGCTGTATGTTCATGGAAAATGTACAGCCATCAAAACCTCAATGAAACATGGAGCATCGACGTGGAACGGCTGCCCCTTGCCAATCCTGGTCGTGATATTACTTCTTTTGATTATTGGAAACGTGGAAATCAATCCTGGACCCTTCCCCTGCAAATTCAAGTCTTGTGAAGTGGTGTCAGATACAATTGCTGCTAATGTACGTCATCAACAACATCACTCAAGCAACAGTAATTTCATGTTTCACTGTCCTTCTCCTGGATGCATTTGTGTGACTACATCATTCAGCACTCTGAACCATCATGTATCAACATTTCACCGTGACACTGCACATGATATCATAGAAGATAATCCTGAAGTCGCCAAACTCTTGTGCAATTTTGAGAATTGCCCCTTCACAACAGATTCATTATGGAAGCTGGTGCAACACACATGCTCACACTTAAGAAAATCAGAGTTTGTGCCATGCCCTGTTGTACCTTGTAAGTTTGTTGGCAAATTCAAGAAAATGTCCACATTCCGAGTTCATATGTCCCAATATCATCCAGGCTGGAATGATGAGGGCTGTCCTCGAGGCAAGAAAAGACCAAGTGAAGTTGAAAGCGGAAATCCTCCACCTGAGAAAAGGAGAAGAATGGATGAAAGTTGCTCCACTCCAACTGTTGAAGTCCGAGGCAGCCTTAGTGAAGATATTGTGGGTGAAGAGAACAATAGTGAAGATTTGGAACTGCTTAGGGATGATTTAATGGTGGACAAAATTGCTAAATTTTATCTGCAGCTATATGGAGAGTACTTTGTGCCATACTCTACTATCCAAGTAATAAGTGATGGTATTACATTTATTACTGGGCTTAATAATTTACGGATGAACAGTGTTCTGAGAACTGGATTAAAGTCCCTCGGAATTGACCAAGTCCATATTAATGAATTGTGTTATAAAGTTTTCATGGCTGACAGTTTGTTCACAACACATCACAAAAGTGCTCCAGGTCCATCCCTCATGTCAGATCACCTAAGAATAGAGTACTTTAAACTTCATTATAACTTCTTACCACCTACAGAAATTGATCTGAGTGGGGGCACCAATCCTGATCATAAACTTCAGTATGTTTCTATCAGAGGTACACTGTCAGCTATTTTCAATGATCCTGCTGTGCAGAAAGATATAGAGAGGTCATTTGTGAGGCGGGCCTCAAATGGGAATGAAGTTTCGGATTATACAAGTGGGTCCTTATTCGAGGATGAAAACCATCAGCCGGAAGAAATGCATTTGCACTTGTACCAAGATGCTTATAATCCAGTCATGAATGCTTTGGGATCTGCAAAAAACAAATACAAAGCTCTGGGCGTGTATTTCACTCTAGGCAACTTGACAGCCAGTAAAAGGTCCAAAATTGACTCAAAACATCTTGTGATGTTGATACGAGAAAGTGTGTTTAAGGAACTTGGACAAGAAGTTTGCTTCAAGAAACTGATGGAAGAATTAAAGGATCTTGAAAATGTTGGTGTAGTTTACAAAGGGAAACAGGTAAAAGTGCTGGTCCAATTTATGCTGGGGGACAATTTGGGCCAGCACACAATTGGAGGATTCCTCGAGTCATTCACCTGTGAATTTTTCTGCCGCCTCTGTGACATAAGGAGACCAGACTTCAAAGCCAACCCCAACAAAATCAACCCTCCAAGGACTAGAGCGGATTATGAGGAATGTGTGAGAAAAGCAGCAAACACTAAAGATAGTTGCAGAGGAATTAAGGGAAATTGTGTTTTCAACCAACTCAAGAATTTTCATGCTGTCAGCCACATGGTTTCTTGTATTGCTCACGATCTATTCGAAGGTAATTTTTATTTTATTCAGAATTATAAATTTCTAGTTCTATGAGAACATTTATTCATCTAATTTCTTTTATTTCAGGTGTGGTCTCCTGGGACATGAGCGGTATAATTAGATCTTTTGTGGAGAAAAAATGGTTCACTTACAAATTACTGAATGCACGGATCAAGAATTTTAAGTGTCAAGGAATTGATCAGCCAAACAAACCAGCATTTGTGAAATCAAAAACCAAGAACAAGAGTCAAAGTAAAGTGCTTGGAGGCCACGCTATACAGAATTGGTCATTACTGAGACTTTTCCCATTCTTGATTGGAGACAAAATCAAAGATTTTAATGACCCTGCCTACAAGCTTTATCTGCAGCTCAAGAAAATATGCGAATATCTCTGCAGCCCATCCTTCCTTAAAACTCATGTGCCCTATATCAAAGACGTTCTCCTACCCCTCTATTTTCAACAGCGGTCAGAGGTCCTGGATGAAGGTGAATACCCTCTAAAGCCCAAGCATAATAACTGGAATCACATGTGTGAAAAAATGCTCGCCTGGGGACCATTAATACATCTCTGGACAATGCCATATGAGCAGAAGCACAAACTATTCAAAACAGTGGCTCGGCAAAGTAGGAGCTTTAATAATATTGAACATACCTGTGCGACAAGACACCAATTCAACTTGGCCTACCTAGCAACAGGTCCGCTATTCCCTGAGGGTTGCATTGAAGTCAAGCCTTCAGAGCTGAGTATTGAATCCCAACAAGGCAACCTTAAGAACTATCTTCAAACACTCCCAATTGTGAAGAAAAACTGTCATGAATGCAAAGCAGTTGATCTTGATGGCATTTCGTACAGTGTAGGAGACCTACTCCTCCTTTCATCGAACAACAGTGATATAGACTGTGGCTGGATAAGAATGATCTTATGTGCTGACAATGACGTTCAGTTTGTCCTGGAACGCATAACAGCCAAACTCAACCACGAAGTAGGAATTTATGAAGTACCTCAAGATGCATCAGGAGAGCTCAGTAGTACGCCAAGTAAGCCTTTCAACCTTGCACTTAGTGAAAAAAAGGTGAAATTTGGCAGAGTTGTTCCTTAGGGCCTAGAGAAGGATTCCAGACCCGGTGGCACCTCGTCAGACCCTGCCGGGTCCCGGTTTTGATCCTGCTCTCCTAGAAGCGTCCGGAAGTGCGTAATCGTCTACTAAAACAGTTTGCAAAGCAGTTTTTACAGTCGGAAACGGTTCTAATGGTTGCCTCAGGGTACTCAACGAACGCACAAACCCTGGCGGACCGCGCGTGCTGCATCCTGGGCTCCCCAAAGGTCGAGAAGTGCCTCATGATCTACGAAATGTTACTTCCAGAGCGTTCCTTTCGTCGCAGGACGTACAAATCAGGTGCAAACCAGGTGCACAGTGGCGCAAAACTATTTTGGCACGTTTTTTAAGTCACAGACACCCGATCCTGGTCTCCTACAAGCTCCAGAAGTACCCTATCCTCTACGACGCACCACTGTTTGTGGTGCGATTTCGCTCATTCTGGGTGCAAAATGGCGCAAAAATATTTCCTAATGTGAAATTATACAAAGTAGACAGGTTACTCAATAATTGTAGACGTCAAGTGGTAAATTCTGTTTGAAACTACTATTTATTGCGCACAGTCTCCGTTGCACTCACACATTTCTGTACAAGGCAGACCTGCCTTTTTGCATTTGCATCTCGAAGGGATACAAACTATTTTGCATCCACATTTCATTAAAATGAGCAGGCTTTTTTGAATTTGGCCTAATGTTATCCACTTTGGAGTCCAAAACAGGTATCCCCCCTCGGACCTCTCCCAGCCCCAAAGCGAAGGGTCCTGTTGGATTTGTTCCTGCACCAGGCACTGCCCCCACACGTGACCCCCCTGTAGAGCTGCCCTCATGCTGTGCTGCTGCAGGGCGTCCTGTGTTGGCGGTAAGGCGTCAGGTGCTCGTCCTTTCTTCGTAAACAGCTCCTTTCTGCACTGGTTGATCGTGGTCACCGTGCTGCTTTTATCATAAAGCAGGGCCACGAAGCGCTCCAGAATGGGTAAGCATTGATCGATCTCCCCGCGTCCCAGGGCAAGAAACGCGTCCGTTGCCTCGGGGAAAGCTGACCACGTTTCAAATGCAGACTTCTTGCCTTTCGACAAAAAGGAAGAAACAGTGTCGCATCCAGTGAAAGCATTAAATGCGGGTAGGGCTTCTGACTTTTCAGGACCTGCGGTGAAATTATATTTTTAAAAACGTGTATTTAATTTTTGTAGGCCGTTACACTGATGAGACAAAGGCATAAAACGTGCGCCGTTCAAGAGCATTAGTTTTCAGGTCAAAAAGTAATGCCGATAATAACGGCGTGAATTATTTATGCCAATAAAAAGATATTAACGCCCTAAAGGGCCTAGTTTTTATGACCTGAAAACTAATGCCCTTGAACGGCGCACGTTTTATGCCTTTGTCTCATCAGTGTAACGGCCTACAAAAATTAAATACACGTTTTTAAAAATATAATTTCACCGCAGGTCCTGAAAAGTCAGAAGCCCTACCCGCATTTAATGCTTTCACTGGATGCGACACTGTTTCTTCCTTTTTGTCGAAAGGCAAGAAGTCTGCATTTGAAACGTGGTCAGCTTTCCCCGAGGCAACGGACGCGTTTCTTGCCCTGGGACGCGGGGAGATCGATCAATGCTTACCCATTCTGGAGCGCTTCGTGGCCCTGCTTTATGATAAAAGCAGCACGGTGACCACGATCAACCAGTGCAGAAAGGAGCTGTTTACGAAGAAAGGACGAGCACCTGACGCCTTACCGCCAACACAGGACGCCCTGCAGCAGCACAGCATGAGGGCAGCTCTACAGGGGGGTCACGTGTGGGGGCAGTGCCTGGTGCAGGAACAAATCCAACAGGACCCTTCGCTTTGGGGCTGGGAGAGGTCCGAGGGGGGATACCTGTTTTGGACTCCAAAGTGGATAACATTAGGCAAAATTCAAAAAAGCCTGCTCATTTTAATGAAATGTGGATGCAAAATAGTTTGTATCCCTTCGAGATGCAAATGCAAAAAGGCAGGTCTGCCTTGTACAGAAATGTGTGAGTGCAACGGAGACTGTGCGCAATAAATAGTAGTTTCAAACAGAATTTACCACTTGACGTCTACAATTATTGAGTAACCTGTCTACTTTGTATAATTTCACATTAGGAAATATTTTTGCGCCATTTTGCACCCAGAATGAGCGAAATCGCACCACAAACAGTGGTGCGTCGTAGAGGATAGGGTACTTCTGGAGCTTGTAGGAGACCAGGATCGGGTGTCTGTGACTTAAAAAACGTGCCAAAATAGTTTTGCGCCACTGTGCACCTGGTTTGCACCTGATTTGTACGTCCTGCGACGAAAGGAACGCTCTGGAAGTAACATTTCGTAGATCATGAGGCACTTCTCGACCTTTGGGGAGCCCAGGATGCAGCACGCGCGGTCCGCCAGGGTTTGTGCGTTCGTTGAGTACCCTGAGGCAACCATTAGAACCGTTTCCGACTGTAAAAACTGCTTTGCAAACTGTTTTAGTAGACGATTACGCACTTCCGGACGCTTCTAGGAGAGCAGGATCAAAACCGGGACCCGGCAGGGTCTGACGAGGTGCCACCGGGTCTGGAATCCTTCTCTAGGCCCTAAGGAACAACTCTGCCAAGTTTCACCTTTTTTTCACTAAGTGCAAGGTGGTTCCGATATTTGCGCCTTACTTGGCGTACTACAGGTCGGTTTCTGCAAGAAGCTTGAAGTATCCTCAACCCCAGCCACTGTACAAATTTAAAGGAAGTCGAGGTTTCACAGTTAAAGGAAAAGTAATTTAGCTGAATACTTTTATTACAGAACTATTGCTCTTCTCCATATGGGCTATAAAATTGTTACACCTTTGCTCAATACTTTTTCAAATGTTCTTTAATGTAAAACACAAACAGTGTGAACATGTAGCAGCAGGTTTCTCACTAATAACTAGATAAATTTTAATATTATATCATTGAGCTGTCAAAGGTGTTGAGGAAAATAGTTTAAATCTCCACAAAAATAAAATTCTTTTCACTTAAATTGGTTTATATATATATATTTAACCCTTTACCCAACCTAACTTGGTCAAATTGAAAAAAATACACATCTTTTCATTGGAGCCCCTGCATTATCCACACAGCATTACTGAAGAAATAAATTACACAAATGCAAAGCAATGGACCACTATGCACTTGCCACAAGTTCCCAAACGGACAATAAAAATTTATAACATGTTGATACAATATTGAATACAGTTGCTCTAAGCCATGTCAAAGACACAGAACCAGCTAGAATGTTTTCAAATTGACTAAGAAAATGAAATGGAAGCAAAAACACCAATTTCCACCAAGCAAATCTTTTCAAGACTCCAAAGAGGGATAGGGAAAATAGAAGGTATGACGGTATCTGATTAGTTAAGATTGGTCATATTTGAATTGATGTGAAAGGAGCTAAGATCCACACTGAAAAGGTGGACATCAGTCTATAGAAGATCCACCTTGAAAGAGCTTAACCAGCACAAGTTGGGCTCAAGTCTATTGACAACATTTTGCCCTGAATTAAAATAAAATTATTTGGCACATTCAACTTTTCTGTTCTTCTGTCCACCTTTTCAGTGTCTGTAGAAGATAATCACATTGTCTTTCAAAGTTTAAGCATACTATACATAAAATTTAACCAACATTTTCTGTAGTTTTTTTTTTTTTTTTTTTCTTCTCTTAGAGATCCCCAAACAGATTGCTTAAATAGTGAAAGAGCTTAACTAGCACAAGTTGGGCTCAAGTCTTTTGACAACATTTTGCCCTGAATTAAAATAAAATTATTTGGCACATTCAACTTTTCTGTTCTTCTGTTCTCTTGAAGAGGATCCTCTGTACACATTCAATTTTTCATTCTTTGGTCCTCTTGATTGGATTGGATCCGCTGCTCCTGCACACTGCTTTGTTGGGTGTTGGAGAACATCTGGAAAAGCACTTGCTGGGTATTGGGCAGCACCTGAAAAGCACAAGGTAAAACAACAGAAACCTTTAAAAGTGTTGCCATGAGATTAGGGGAAGTGAGGTGGGTTGGGGAAAAAACAGGACAGTACCAGTTTGATACTTTTGATTCCTGAGGAGAACACGCATCAGCCACAGTCCATGAAGACAGAGAACAGGCGTTGAAACACTTGAGCAGGAGCGGACTGGACGTAGGTAGGACGCCGGATACAGAGCTTACAAACCACTGTGGTATTCTAGACAATTTGAAACCAGGTGATGTTGTCTTATCAGATAGAGGTTTCAACATCTCAAATACTGCTGGCTTTCTAAGGGCACATGTTGTGCAGCCAGCTTACCTATACGGTCGGCCTCAACTGACAGGTGAAGAGGTTGACTCTACCAGAAAGATTGCCCATGTCAGAGTTCACGTAGAGCGCGTCATTGGTCTTGTGCGGCGAAAGTACAAGATCCTCACTGACCTCATGCCAACAGACTCTCTTAAAACAAAGGCAGAACAAGCACTGCCACCTGTAGACCAAGTGGCAATTATTTGCTGTGCCCTGTGCAACTTGTGTCCCCCAATAATTCCCATGTTTGAACAGGAAGAAGATTAGAATCTGAATGCTGCAATCTTCATCTATAAATAAGAATTTGTTTAAAATTGAACATTTCCACTTTCAACTGTATTTATTTTACAAGGGAGCGTTCATTAATTACGTAATTAATGAACGCTCCCCAATGAATTTCAACTTTTCATAACTTTTCTATTGTCTTCTATATTTTTTGAAGTGAAGTGATGTTTAAAGACTTATTTTTCCATGGTTTTCTACATGTAGTCGATTTTTTTCTACTTCAGAGATTAAAGTCTCTCTAAAAACAGTTACCTAATATGATGTTAAGAACAATTCTTCTTCCTCACCTCTACAAGTCCCTTTGCCAGCACTTCGGGCAAGTTGATCCATCCACAGGTATCGGATCCGCCCAATAGGGCCAGCACAGAACATGTCTAAACCACCAGTACTCCAGCAGAGTATCATACAAATGTCTGAAAACAAAGTGATACCAATTAAAACTTTTGGTCTTACTTCAATGCCAATTATAAGAGCTATATCAAGAAGAACTTCCTGACCCGTTCTAACTCAGATGCTCTCTTATGTGCCGTAAGCCATGCTCAGAGCAGGCCCATGAGTCTGGGTCAAAGTCAGACACCGAACGGATCATAAAGCTTATCTTGGCACAGCCAAAAACACGTCACAAGTAATTTAAAATAATAAAAATTAAGAGGAAAAATTACCTCTTAGCACGAGTGACGGGCGTCCGTAGGCAGAGCTCAAAGACTACTTCCAACGCGAAACGAACCCTACCACGGCATCAGACGCGGTCTAAAACTCATCGGAAAGGACTAAACTTGCAAATTCGACACAGATCCTGTTCAAAATCTAGGTATTTTAAGCCTGAAAGGCCGATTAAGTGACTGGAAAAGCGGCATCTGCCGCCACCCGGAGTCCCATATTTGAGGGCATGTAGCAGGAGAAATAAACAGTTCTGACCTACAATAATAGGTCTAAATTCACCAGAAAGCACGAAAATAGCAAAATATAGCGTCACCGGGTCTCGACTCCCTATTTCATGGAATATTAATTTCATATTTATTGGTTCCAGTTTCTACATGGACGAACGATGCCTCAATAGCCCTTGTGGATCTCTTAATTGAACATGCTGATGATTTCCATAAACCTAAAAAACGCTCCAAATTGTGGAAAAGAATAGAACGTGACATGCATCGAGAACGCTTCTTCTATGATAAAGACCAATGCAAAAGGAGGGCTGGAGAGTTGAAGGCAGCCCTGAAAGATTACAATGAGGAATATCAGAGGACAGGGATACAAGGACCTGGCGCCTTTGGAGGAAAGAAGAAGAAACCTGTGCTCACTAAAGAACAGGAAGGACTGAATAAGTTAATGAATAAAGTGAGAGAACTTCACCAGGGGTCGGTTGCCATCAATCCAAAAGTAACTGCTGGTGCTGGGCTGAAAGCCCATGAAAAACATAGTGATGTTGTAAGTAACTGCACTTTGCAATAATTTTTTTCATGACTGGTTTTTCCAAAACTGGTTAATTGTCATACGTCTTTGTATTACATTTGACTTTTCACCACTTCCTAAAGGTATTGTGTTCATTGGACACTTTCATTTTCAGAGCATAACTGGTGGCGCAGTCGGAAAGGCACGACCCAATTTATGTCCAAGGAAGAAGCCAATCTCAAAACAAGAGCTGGAGGTCAGAAAGTTGGAAGCTCTGGAGATGAAGGCCAGAGCCCTCGACCGATGGTCGAGGAAAAATTGCCCCAGTGTAGAAGATGATGAAGCCTGAAAGCTTTATGTGATGTCATGTGTGATTTAGTGAGTTCCTAATGTTTTGATCATAGGTTTTTTATTTACATTGTTATATTTATGGTTGTTAAACTGTGGAACAAGTCTGTTCGTTATTCTTATTTTTTTATGAGTCCCTGACTACGTGATTATTGGTTAATTTTTTTTTATTGTTTCATTTTTGGTTATTCAACTGTTGAACAGGTCTGTTCGTTATTTTTTATTTAATGAAAGCAAGACTGCTAGTATTACTTGTCAGATAAGGCTAATTCCACTAAAAAGGTTTCATTTCCAAAAGTTTTATTTATAAATAAAAGTTCTTGGAAGTATCAGAACATGTTTTATATTATAAAGCCTACTTCAAGTCACAGCCACATTTCATAGATCATTCAACTCTTCACAGAAACAAGAGCAAGAAGAAACAAAATCACCACACACATTAATTATAGCAATAAGTGGGTGCACAATATTTCTTCACTTCAGAATTCGACTCAAATATGTATTTAAATCAATGTCATATAGTCCACATCAAGGGAAACTCCAATTAAGGATTAAGTTTCTGGTGTTGTTCAGCGTGGGTCCAGTAAGGCAGCAATGTGATTCCTCCTTTCAGCCCCAACGCGTCGAGCCTGCCTCATCAATCGGACAAAATTAGGGTCCACATTTGGTTGTTCAAGTTCAACCCCCTACAACAAAGAAGCATAATTAATTTTGTTGATCTCTAATTCCATGCACATACATTATATAAATTACTAGAGGGTGCACCTGGGAAACTTACAATAGATTCCCGCCCTTCCAATATTATGAAATTATGTAGAACAAGGCAAGCCATAATGTGATTCACAGCATATTCAATGCAGTAGTTGTGAAAGAACTTCAACCTCCGCCATTTGTTTTTAAGCAAAGCAAAGGCTTTTTCAATAGCAGCTCTGCATCGTGAAAGGTAGTAGTTGTGAGTCCTCATCCTGGCTGTCAAATGTCCATTGTCACGATAGGGTATCATCACCTTTAAAAAAGGAATATGAAATTAACTTTAAAGTCAACATTTTACACCAATCTTGTAAAACAGATGTTAGTACTTTTGAGTTCAAGGTGTAACCACCATCTGCAAGGATGACTTTGTCACCAACAACTTCAGGTTGAAGAATGTTTTGACCAAGTGGACTTCTTCTGAAGGTGCGCTTGTCACCAATACTCCCTGGTTCACCGACGTAGACATCTCTGAAGAGAAGTCTGTTGTCACAGACAGCTTGCACATTGATGGAGTGGTGCCGATGCCAGTCAATGTATTGGTCTGGCTGCTCCAGTGGACCAGTAATTTGGATCAGACATCCATCCATACATCCCATCACAGATGGGTAGCCGTACCGTTCTTCAAAGTCTGTAGATATCACTTCCCTTTCATAGGCGTTAGGCCACTTGATGTAGGTCTGGGCCATGTCCTTAAGGGCCTCAATTATGTACTTATAATGAAACTGGACTACACCTTCCATAACACCAAATGTTACACCTATAGATCTGAAGGTGTCTGGCGTTGCCAACACCCACAAGACCATCATCAAAGCGTAGTCCAGGCCCTTTTCATTCTTACTTCTCCTCAGCATCATGTTGTTTTCTCGCAAATGCCGACCAACGGCAAGAAGCAATGCCTAAAAAAAAGGAATGGAACAAAAGGTTCATACAATGAGCACAAGTCACAGGTTATGGCTCAAATCATGAAACATCATACATCGAATGTTTCCCTGTCCATGCGAAAATGCTTGTGAAATATTGGGCCATCCAGCCTCTTCCACCATTCTTGAATATTTATTTGGATAATGAGTTCACGCCTTATCGCTGTCACCCCTGCAAATTATTACAAAATTCATTAATGCACACACACAACATGTTGATTACATGTACATACAATACTTTACCTAAGAGTTCGTCGTCGTCATCATCATCCTCCAATTCTTCCTCAATTATGATCTCCTCAAAAGGATCCATTCTTTAAACTAAAGTAACTTATGTAATCGCCAATCGCCCAACAAAAACACCGCGCAAAACTTCGCAAGACAAGCAAAATTTCTCCTCTTCTAGCTTCCGTGCTATGCACTCGATCCTAACTATCGATTAAACCGATAATCGCATTTCTAACGGAAACAAATCGGTAAAACGTTTTCCAATCAACGATGTATGTGGTAATTTGAATTCCGCAGACTTTCCTCTTTCTAAAACTGTGCGGGTTGATCACCTTCGGTGATAATGACGCGTTTCTAGAGGATTTTTAGAGAGCCGCCCGCCTGCCCGCCAGCCCGGGCGGGCGGGTGGGTCGGGGCGGTCGCTTGACTTGAGAGACCCCCAGCTCCAGGGCGCCGACGGCGGCCTCGTGGAGGGCGCCACGAAGCCGCACAACTTTGCGAAAATTTCCCATTTTTTTCGAAACTTTGCCAAAAGCCCCCTCTTTAGCGCTCTGTAGGGCTTGTTAGCGAATGTGCAGGTCTTAGCTCGGCAACCAAGATTGCTTTGCCTACCCAGGGCCCACCACGACGAGGTGCCTGCACTAGTGTGTTTCACTCAGTCGAATCTGATACCCACGGCATGTTTTTCTGAAAGGCCTCGACTAAACATGAATTTTGAGCCCTCGATGAGCGGAATCGGACAACGCTAAAGCTATATCAAGTTAAGAAAGGATAAGGTTTTGCGCCAGCGCTGGCGCTGGCGCTGGAAGGTGGGGGCAGGGAGGGGGATGGCTGCGTCTGGCTTGAGCTTGACCGCCTCCCTGCCCCTCACCCTCCAGCGCTATCCAGCGCCAGCGCTGGCGCAAAACGTTCTCCTTCCTTAACTTGATATAGCTTAAGTGACCGCGCATCGGACATGAAGATTTTTGAGCCATCTCGAAAAACGCGCGCGCCGCCGGGCAAAGGCAGGTCCCGCGCGGAGCCGTGGCGATGGATTCACACCGGACCTTCTCCGCGTCGTTCACAAGGGCCCATGGTACGTGCCCGTTTACATTTTGGACCAGCCGGTAATATTGCGGTGAATGTTAGGTTAGGCGGGGTCTAAATTTTGTCCAGCTGCTAAACGGTTTGAACTAGTGAAACGAAATTTTGAGTGCACCGACTTGACCAGACTAGGAACTGATTCGAAAACTCCCGGTCGAGGTACTGCACCCTGATCCGCACAAAAGCGCAACACAAGTGCCGCGACACACCTGCCGTGCGTTTGAATCGAGCAGCGCGCGGGCCTAGCCGTGCCGAGCCGGGCGCCGCACTGGCCGAATGAGCGCGCTGCCATGTGCCATGGCTCGGCCCGCGTCCAGCCGCTCGTAGGCATTCACCGCAATATTACCGGCTGGTCCAAAATGTAAACGGGCACGTACCATGGGCCCTTGGGAACGACGCGGAGAAGGTCCGGTGTGAATCCATCGCCACGGCTCCGCGCGGGATCTGCCTTTGCCCGGCGGCGCGCGCGTTTTTCGAGATGGCTCAAAAATCTTCATGTCCGATGCGCGGTCACTTAGCGTTGTCCGATTCCGCTCATTGAGGGCTCAAAATTCATGTTTAGTCGATGTCGTGTCCGGGTTGAGAAGGGAATGAGTAGCGGGCAGTGTCCAGTTTGTGACTGAAGTTTATTCACAGTAAACTCTGGCCAGGTGGGCCAACATGACATTACACTTCAGGAGTGCCAACTCACGACACCTTCCCCTTTTGAGATATTAAACTAATAACAAACAACAATCATAAATATCTCATTAATTAACAATTATAAAATCTCAGCATTACATAACACCTTCCCTTTTTTCTTTTTAGAGGAAGTATACCTTAAAATATAAAAACATAACAACTTAAAATTAAGATCACAAGTTCAGTCTATCTGGCTGTTTCCTTACTCGGTTGCTAGTTCGAACGACAGGAATTTCAGTCGTGTCATCCGACTCAGAACTAGTTCTCGGAGAGGCAGTAGGAGTCACAAAAGGGGTAACAATAGGATCAACCGGCTTAGTATACCCTTGTTTGTACAATTCATAGACATTTAGATCACTAACAGCTTCAGATTCATCATCGTATCTGGGCTTTAACATAGACAGATTTCTCCGAACCACAGTCCTGTTCACTTGTACTACATAGGAACGAGTAGGCCTGGGCGATTATTGCTGCTAATCGTAATCGGTCGATGAATAAAATAATCGCGATTGGTGTCGATTAGCAGTTTGGTAATCGGTAATCGAAAACGCACACGATTAATCGAAAGACATAGATTAATCGGAAGAAACCGATTATTTGGAAATTGCCAAAAGAAGGTTTATACTTGTGACATGCTTAAAATAGCATGTCGTAAGAAGGTAGGAAAATCATTTAAGCAACCTTGAGTGTCTAAGACGACTTTTCTGCCTTAACTGGAAACATTTTCACCCGTTCCGCTCAGAGTTTGAACAGATGCCGGATACGATAACCGATAAAGCGACGATTAATCGATAATCGATCATCGATAAATAATCGTTCAATACTTCGATTACCGAACCACTAATCGAGGGTTTGAAATATTCGGACGATTAACAAAATAATCGCGATTATTTTCGATTAGTCGATTAATCGCCCAGGCCTAGGAACGAGGTTCCTTACACACTTCAACAATGACACCAGGTTCCCACTTCTTCGATAGTACATTTTGAACGTACACATAGTCACCTTCACTAAATGACAACTCCTTCCTTCTGGCTGACTTGTTATACTGGTCAGCTATCTATTGCTGAGTCTCAAGTAATTTAGGGTACACATCAATTACATAGGGTTTCAACATGGCTGTTTTAACAGGCAACTTGTACTTCAACACTCTAGACATTAACATTTGGGCTGGAGAAGTTTGTAACTTCGGAATAGGTGTTGTGCGACACTGCAGCAAGCACTCATTCAAAGTTAATTTTGGATCACAACTACACTTCTCTAAAAACTTACGAGCTATACCAACTGCTCGTTCTGCATGCCCATTTGATTGGTGATATTATCATTAAATGTGGACTACACAAGACAAATTCAAACCCATAGTTTGAAGCAAAGTCACCACACACTTTTGCACCAAATGGAACATTGTCAGCATATACTTTTCCAGGAATACCATGAACACTAAAAAGTGAAGCTTAAATATCTACTACAGATCTAGCAGTCTTGTCTCTCATCTGAACCACATCTAGCCACTTTGAGTACAAGTGAAACACTACAAGATATGGCATCCTTTTAAACTCCAGAATGTCAGTAGCAATACACTGATAAGGAAGTTCAGGTACTTCATGAGACAACATTGGAACTTTCTCCTGCCTAGGAGAATTTCTAGCACAGACAGAACACCTAGTAATGTACAGCTCAATATCCTGAAAGATATTATGCCAATACACAGTGTATTTTGCAAGGGCTTTGGTTTTCACCATGCCTTGGTGCCCTTCATGCAACATTTTTAGTATTTGTTGCCGAAGGGTTGTTAGTACTATCAGTCTATTATGAAAATAGAGCATAGAACTGTCCAAGACAATAGAATTTCTGATAGGCCAATATTTCCTAGCTTCTACAGACAAACGTTTCTCATTCCTAGGCCACATAGTTTTTACATAACTAGTCAACTCACAAATCAACGGGTCCTTGCTGGACTCATTGGCATAGACCACATCTTTACCAGTTTGGCGGACCATCTGTTTGAAGTGATACCGCTCGAAGCATGTGTTCAGGGCTGGTTTAACTTGATCATCGATGTGAGCCACTAAGGTCTCAGGAGTTGCTTTTCCAGCCTCGGTCGCTCCATCGACAAGAAAGTCACAGTCAATGCCGATGCACTGGATCATGTACTTGGCTTTGGTGGCACTCGTCCATTTTGACCTGACACTGTCAAACTCGACGTGCCCCGCAAACTCCCATTTAAACCTCTTCCACTGTTCGGCGAGGTCATCTCCCGGCCTCATTGGCTTCGGTGCCTCCGTCATGATTGAACTTCAATTTCACGCACACGTTTTGCTCCGCGCCTTAACCTCCCCAACACGTGTTGCCGGCAACTCCCAGCGCTCACGAAGGGCTCCTTGTGCAAGCTTCGCGACGGCTTCACGAGCGATTCTTGCTAAGCCCGGTTCAGTTCCAGCACACACCTCTGTTTGGACGGCTTGCAGAGTTGGGATGGATGGTTTCTCAGCTCGGATTAACTACGTCGAGCTGCCTACTGACTGCGCCATGTCGTGTCCGGGTTGAGAAGGGAATGAGAAGCGGGCAGTGTCCAGTTTGTGACTGAAGTTTATTCACAGTAAACTCTGGCCAGGTGGGCCAACATGACATTACACTTCAGGAGTGCCAACTCACGACAGTCGAGGCCTTTCAGAAAAACATGCCGTGGGTATCAGATTCGACTGAGTGAAACACACTAGTGCAGGCACCTCGTCGTGGTGGGCCCTGGGTAGGCAAAGCAATCTTGGTTGCCGAGCTAAGACCTGCACATTCGCTAACAAGCCCTACAGAGCGCTAAAGAGGGGGCTTTTGGCAAAGTTTCGAAAAAAATGGGAAATTTTCGCAAAGTTGTGCGGCTTCGTGGCGCCCTCTACGAGGCCGCCGTCGGCGCCCTGGAGCTGGGCTACCCTCTCCCCTAGAGTCCTACAGCTTCGCAGAGACTGGCAAATGACTAGGCCGGCTCGCAACGGCACGGCCGGCCCGGGCCAAAATGGCGACCCTCTCCACTCCCCGCGCAGCCCCCTCCACTGCTCTGCCTACCGGCAGGCGACCGGTCAGGCAATGCTGCCAACCTAACATGCTGACCTAAGGCTTATCTTGCGACAGAAAGTAAACTTTCACCTGTCTCAGAAGGGTTCAAGAACATTTTAGGTACTAAAAGCGACGATTGTGCCAATATTATGTGTCTTGGGTTGAGTTGGTGAGAAAGACTATTCGTCTCTCTTGTTTCTGAGGTTGGCTACATGGCATTTGGTCCAAAATGGCCGGAGCCAATCACAGCGAGACCCCTCGTTTGCCAGTCTCTGCACTCTAGGACTCTACTCTCCCCTACCTCGCATTTCATGCACATTGGTCACCTTGGGGAGGTCTCTGGCGGTCAGTAGAGTACGAAAAAGTAAAAAAAAAACAGCAACATTTTCCTAAAAATTTGTATTGTTTGAGGCCTTGGCGCCGAATGAAGAGGCTCACTTAGGTTCTAAGTAGACTTTATTTTACTCATTAGTGTTGGTGAACGGAATCCAGGCCCCAAACCGCCAATCGAAGCTTTACAGGAAGAAAAAACAAATAAAAACTCCAAAAATGCGATTTTTGCCGCTTTTTGACATAAAACGGCTGGTAGGGTGATCAAGCCTACGTCTGATCGCAAAATCCGAAACATATCTGGAATCAGCCCTAAGAAACGAACATTTTAAGAACCGGTCGAAAAGCCGGTATCGAAAGTCGCCTCCCAACGCCGGCCCCTACCAAACAGGGCCCTGGCTGCACTTGCTGGACCTCGCAAAGCCCTTGATGAGGGGACGGTGGGGCCAGTGGGGGCTGCGACGGGTGCTGCGACGGGGGCTGCTGCTCCTTGTGCAACCGGGGCGGCAGGGGCGGGCGGGGCTCCTGGCGTACGCCGGAAGGCGACGGCGCCCAGCCGGGACGGGTCAAGGGCGCTCTGGAAAACCAAACACAACACATGTGGTTTTGGAAAGCATGCAAAAAAATCATATACACTTTAAACACTCGGAAGCATACTTACGACACGCATTTCGGGCGGGGGCGTTGGAAGCAGGCCCCGACGCCTGGGCACTTCCGGCTCTGCGGGGACTGCCTGGGCTTCTGGGGCGTCCGGCGTTGGCAGGGTGATGGGTGCAGCGGGGGCGTCCTCGCCCTACAGTTGGTGTGGGGGTGGGGTGCACGCACCTGTTTCATCTACCACTACCACTGAGTCGGAGGAGTCCGACTAAAACAAAAAAAGAATGCTCGAATTAGACATCTGACAAACAAATACGACAAAAGATCGCGTGCATGACAGGGAACTTACAAGGGTGCAGCTATCATAAAGAGCCGAGATAAGAAACTCGTTCTTCTCACTGGTGTCAATTCCCCCAAGTTCCTGAAAAATAAAGCTAAGTTAGTCGCGACATCGTAACTCAATATGTATAAGAAACATGACTTGTTACTTACCATCATCAACAAATCACCACCCTCTTCAGCCTCCGTCGTCAGCCAACTTGTCTGAGAGGCGGGCGGCGTTGGGAAAACATCCCCGAGAGGGGATGCCTCTGGGTTACGGGGTGAGGGGGGCGCAGGCCCCTTCATGGGGGTTGAAGTGACCACCTGAAAAAACGTCGAAAAACATTAATGGGTTGCACAGCATTTTTAACCTTGACTAACCTTGCTTGCCCACCTTTTCAGCTTTATCAGACGATAAAGTGTGCGATGGATGAACAAGGTTTTGCTCTGAACGAGATGTTCGCAACGTATTCTGTTGTTAAAACAACACCAATACAGTGCGATCACCTCTTTCGTTGCATTAATTCATTGGCAACGATTAGACGACGAGTGCGCTGTAAGGAGGGAATTCCCCCCGAGCGCACGACTTACGGTCCACCAACGAGGCTGAACGCACGTGAGGCGAGACGGGCGACGACGCCGTGACGGTAGGCAACCCATCGTGCCTGGACTGGAACGCTGCGGAGAAGGGGCGGAAGGGGGGAGAGCGACGCGGCAGTGGCGTGAACGCAACGAGTGCGAGAGAGACAGAGCGAACAGCGCGACGCGGTGGCGGTACGACAAAGACAGAGCACGGCGAAACACTTCCGTAATGGCCTGTACAAGCTGTCGCGTAATACCGTGTAATACCCTGTAATACCGTGTAATACCGTGTAATACTCTGTAATACCCTGTAATACCATGTAATACTTTGTGATACGTGCGTATACCCCTAATCGTCCATGCGAAATAACCTCCCTCGATGACCTCCTTGACAATTGGTATAGAATTTTTTTCATTTGCACCCACACCTCCCTTGTATTGACGGGTGTATTACGCGTATTACGGGTGTATTACGGGTATAACGGGTGCATTACGGGTATTGCGGGTGAATTACGGGTATTACGGGTGTATTACGCGAATTTTAAGTGTTTGGAGCGCGCATTGCGTCCGTATTATGTACGTTTCATTACATGAAAGTTGTTCCGTCGATTTTCAGTGCGCTCAGTAATACGCGCGTAATACAACCGCAATACGCGTAATACACTCATAATACACGTAATACACCCGTAATACGCATAATACACCCGTAATACGCGTAATACACCCGTAATACACGTAATACGCGTAATAGGGAGTAGTCTGTACACCAAAATCCTGAGTGTTTACCCCCTCGGCACGGCGCGGTACGGTGCACGGCAAGCCTGGCAGCTGCTGCACTGCATGGAGGCGAGGGAGGTGCGAGACAGACAGAGCGTGACTGCGTAGCGCTGCGAGTGCGAGAGAGAAGCACAACGCGCAGTACATCAGAATTGCATGAGTGAGAGAGAGACAGAGCGAGGGACGCCGAGTGGCGCGGCGGCGACGACAACAAAGGCGAAGCCGTCTGGCACCGGTTCGCGGCCGGGCCAAAGCGATAGGTTAGAAACGGGGAATACTCACACGGGGATCAAAAATTAAGTCACGCTGGACTTAGTTTTTGATACAGGAACGAAAAACTGAAACGAAATGATGGAGTATGAGGGGGATGACGCTATACCGACGCCATCAAGCCAAGGCCACCATTGATACGCCATGAAACCCCTGCACTTAATTCTGTTAGAAACAAGGATTTCTGACTGAAAATCACTGTATTAAGCACAAAATGCTCTAGTTCCCGCCCGCACGAGCAGTGCAGAGAACAAAGGACTTGGCGCGGAGGGCAACATGGCGGACCCGGCCGGCTTGGCTTGGTAGCGTCAGACAAAGGATTTCACGTTGAATCGGTACTTACGTCCTCGTCAACGAAGAGTGCCCCAGACACATCCAAATCCACACTATCACCGGTAACGTGCAACACGTCAATCTCTTCGTCAGAGGAGCTTCCTTGATAATCCTTGATGAGATCCATCTTCACAAAACCAAATTCCAACACGACACGCACAACACACCCCGCGAAGGGCTGGAACACGAATGGCGGTTCTCGCCGGCTCCACACCGTGCGCGCGGAGTCGAGAGGGCGAGGGGCAGGGCGGTAGGGGAGGGTGGGGAAGTGCTCGGCGGGCGCGGGGCGAGGCGGTAGGGGAGGGCACAGCGGGTGAGGGGCGAGGCGGGAGGAAGGGTGCGGGGCACGTTCCAAACTTCGTATCGACAAATCGCGCTCTAAAATTAAAACGTTTCGTTAAAACACAAACTTTACCTTAGACGCGTACGTGTGTGGGCATTCCCTCGGCGTGTACTTCCCTGCACTCTTCTTCTTCTTTGCGTGCATGTGCGGGAGAGATCGAGAAGACGATAGATCGCAGCAGACGACATCACGGCGCACCGCCCAGCGAGGGGATTCCCTCGGCACGGCAAGGCAGCTCACAAGCAGGAGGGAGACTCGCACAGCCGCTAACACCATGGTGACCCACTTGTTGGCGTCCAAGGCCGTCACCCACGTCAAAGCTTAGTACGCCAGCGCGCCGGCAGGGGCGCTCACGTCGCGAGTGGGGCGCGGAGCGTGGACGGTGCGGCAACACCGCCTCGCGGTTCCGGCCCGGCTCGACACGGCGCGTTTCCCCCTCCGGCGGCGGCAAAATTCAAACGCGGAATACGGCATTCCCCGGACTCGGCGCGGCGCGTTCGCGGTGCGAATGCGGACCCGCGGCGGACACGTACAGACATACTTAGGTTAGGTTAGCGGGCTGAGCTTGCGTTAGGGGTGGCTGGGTTAGTGGCACTTAGGTTAGGGGTGGCTGGGTTAGGCTCGCCCAAGATGGCCGCCCCTTAGGTTAGGTGTTGGGGTAGGCGCGCCCAAGATGGCGGCTCAGGGGGAGGGGGAGGGACATGTCCGAATGGGCCATCCACGAATTTCATGTCCGAATGGGCCACCTATACTACTATTGTTACAATGTGCCCCAAAGTAAAGTGTCACATCGTGTGCCCTGGGGGCCACAAATGGACCGACAGAAAAAAAAAACCGAATCCACAATTCAATAGCGCAGCTGCAAATAGTTGACAATACTGTGCTCAATAATAGAAATCTCTTAGACATAAGAATACCTTAGAGACAGCAATTGACAAATGACCCAAGGCATCTAAAATTCGAACTTTCCCTGGCGCATTTCAACTTCATCCTTCGGGTAAATACATTAAGGAAACACGTTCTCAGGTTCGAATCCGAATAACTACATGAGCTATATGAAATGACCGTTTGGCTCAAGACGAGACCGTACAGGAATCATGAACAACTAAAACATGCAAACTGCGGGGATACTTTTGAACCATTAGCATTGTCATCAACAAGAACCGGAAATAACCGCTAATCTCCAATGTTACCGACCAGAAAAAGACCCTTGGGCTCGTCGCAGGTAAAGAAACAGTAAGTGCGTTAACCGGAAGTGCTGTGTCGGCCCGAACAAAGTTATCGCTCTTGCCGCCAATATCAGCAGCACTACTAGTTAGGGGACGTCCATTAATTACGTTACGCTCTTTCGGACACTTTTTGACCCCCCTGTCCTTCCATGTAACGCGGCGCTACGCTGGCAGAGACCCCCCCACCCCCTCCCACAGCGTAACGTTACGCCAAATTTCTCATGTAAACGCGATTTTTGCACTTATTTACTGTTTGAACTTCTGAAATGTGCTCTAATGATTAATGTGTTCAGCGTGACGTTACGCTAGCTCGGGCCCCCCGTCACTCCCATGTACCGCAGCGTTACGCTGACCGGGTACCCACCCTCCCCCCTTAGTGCGTAACGTAATAGGGTACTTCGGAGAAAACCTAGACCGGAAGTCAGCGACTGGACGGGAGAGACAAAAGAGCGTCGGGGGGCTATGCTGAGCGGTGGTGGGGGTCGAAATCGGCGGAGTGGGGGCAGCATGCGCGCGCCCCCTTCACCCCCACCACCGCTTAGCACAGCCTCCCGCTGCTCTTTTGTTTCTCCCGTTCTGTCGCTGACTTCCGGTCTGGGTTATCTGCGAAGTACCCTATCAATGGATATCTCACAGATTCCGACTAACAGGGTATTTCTGAGAATACTTAGAACGGAAGTTAAGAAGAAATTAAGAAAACCAGAGTAGATGATAGTTGTGAAAATAACCGACTGATTCGCCGTTTCGCCGCGTCTGCAGTTATATTCTCATACTACGTCTGGCTTTCGTTCTCCGTCATTTCTTCTCTATTTCCGTTCCAGCTCTTCTCCGTATTACCCTATAACGTTCGACCTTCACCGACGAATGAAAGGGCCGAACATATACAATTCCACACGCTTAACTAAAGAGAAGCGAGTAGTCTCCGCAACGGCTTCCTGGCTGCCCACAAAGGTGGCTACTGCATGGCCTTGAGATCGACCTCAAGGCAACATCAGCAAAAGACTGGAACGAGGCATAATAAAGAAATAAAACCGTCACTATCGCATGAAACAATTAACAGCACTGGCCGCGATGCTGTCGATCAAATAACCTGCAGTTCGTCGCGATAGGATATTCTAATGGATCCTCGCCCGGAAGACAAAGACCAAAAGGGAGCACTACAACCGCTTTGGCCCATGCGCAGACGTACCCTCTCCACTTAGAGACAGCGTGTGCGCATGCGCAGCAGCGGTTTCAGTTTGTACTTTTGTTATGTGACTTCCGGTCCTTTTGAAAAACATTATTTATCGAAACCGAAAGCAAAGTATCGGCTTGTTCGAAGTTTAAAACCAAAAGGTTCCGTTTAAGGCCAACTGACACTTTCACCAGGACGCCGAGTAAAGAAGAAGAGGAATAAAAAGTACCGGAACCGGTTCCCAAAATAGTCTTGTTTGGAGCTTTTGGCGGGTTCAAATCATGTAACTTAGCTTTGCTCAGTATTAATGAATTGTTAGAACCCAAATATACATAATATTGATATGCAAAGGTGCCACTACAATGAACTCATGAGCTCATTCCTCATTACTCATGATTTCTCATTGTGTCAGAAAAAGCCTACTACTATCAATATTATTTAACTATATGGTGTTAAGTGAAGAGAAATAATTACTTTAGTCATAAAATTCCATTTGAGAGGCTTATACGAAGGTTTACAGGATAAATGACCAATGTATAGTGCATTCGCTCGCAAGCGGCAGCGGCGGCGAAGAAGTTCCGGCGGGGCCCGAGAGATGGCGCTCGCGTCCGCGTCCCGCAGATTGTGGCTTACACGTCCTTTGCCAAACTTTGCTGGGATTTTCAGCGCGACATTATTGATTTTTAATCCAGTTTTACACGGGCTCTACATATTTTGGAGGAAACACAAATGTGTTGATGCGTGTCACCGCCCTTGAAGAAAGCGCTCGACTCGGTGGGGATGAAAAAAGCGCGCCCGCACTGGTGTAAATGCATTCAGGAAGTCACTCAGGAAAAGTCCCTCAGAAAATTGTCTGAGTGACATATCCTGATTCATTTTCGCGCACCTCTGAGTGGTTTTTCCTGAGTGATCAAAACCTGAATGGCATTCCCAGAGTGGTTAATTTCTGAGTGGCTTTCTTTGAGTGATGCGTCCCTGAGTGGCGCTTTTCTGGCTGTCTTAAAGTGTCAAATATTACTGATACGAAAATAGAAAAAACTGCATCCCGGTGTCGAAATCAAGTCCGATCCAAATATGCGGTCCATTTTTCGATTGCTTGCCATGGGCTCCTCGAACTCCTGTGAATGTGGCCCGATTTCTTTGAAACAAAAACTGCCCTTGCCAATCGTCGAGAATATGCCGCTGATCAAATTTGAGCCAAAAACTCCTTCAAGTTCCGGTTTTGCGAGCCTCTCGATTTTCTGAATGGCACCGTCCTGAGTGCTCCTGCCTGAGTGTCGACCAGAATTAAGGAATTTTCTGAGTGGCACTCAGATTTCTGAATGGCATTCAGACTTCTGAATGGCATTCAGACTTCTGAATGGCATTCAGACTTCTGAAAATCATTCAGAAATTTTCTGAGTAGCATTCAGACTTCAGAAAACCACTCAGAATTGTCTGATTGCCATTCAGAAATCAGAAAACCACTCAGGGTTTTCTGAATGCCATTCAGAAATCATAAAAACACTCAGGAAATCCTGAATGCATTTACACCAGTGCGTCAAATGCTCGTCGCTCGTCGTTTGTTCTTGATTGTTGAGTACTTTTCGCTTCGCTCTACTACGCTTTTGTTCTTGCTACGACAGTTGACCCTCAAGTGAAAGGAGACGAGTGCAAGTGCCCTCAAGTGCCGCTTTAAACGATGAAAGTATCAGATATTCTCGTGAGAGCTGCTTAACCACCGCTGCACCGCTCTCTCTCTGTGTCGGTTAAAGAACATAATCTCTCTCTCTCTCTACTTTTCAAATCCACTTGCGCGTGCATTTCCCAAAATCATTTCATCGCGCATTGCTGTTCAGGTGCAGGATGGCTTTAAAACAATTTTCGATGAGTATTTTCAAAGTATTTCGGACACAGGCGTGAACGCTGAGGGCGGTGGTTAAGTTAGGGACAGGGAACAACAGGTTACTTCGCGCCTTCGCTCGGAGGTGCTTTCGTATCCGCCCGGTTGTAATCTCTGCCCAGTGGGCAGCACGGCTGACGACGCCGTCTGTTGTTGTTTACGATGAGAGGAAAACATGGGCTTGTCACCATTGCCTGAATCCTGATGAGTTTGTTAATTTGTGTACTGTGTAAGTCAGGACTGTGTTCACTTTTTTTTGTATGGTTCTTTTATTTACAGACGTCACAATGAATCGGACCCCGCGGGTTAAACGTCCTCCTAAGAGAGACTTGTCGACGCCTGAAATCATGAAAGGCGTTAGAGCCAACCCCTTACTGTGGGATCTCCAGCACCCTTCCTACTGGGATAAAAACAAGAGGCAGGAAGCCTGGGCTACCATTGCTTCAAGATTCCACGGCAACTGCTCTGGTAAATATTCTTTTCTGAAAGTTTCTCACATTATTGATATTAGATGAAATGACCTCACAAACCTATTTCTTCTTAACAGCGAAAAAGGTACATAAGACCTGGGAAAATGCGCGTAAGGCCCTTTGCAACCAACAGAAAAAAATAGCATTGTCTCAGAAGTCAGGCATGTCTGAAAAAGAGTCTAGAAAACATAGACCATACAAATATGCAGACCTGATGTCCTTTCTGAAAGGCAGTGACATAGTTGAAAATCAGCACTCCAACCTTGATGATAGTTTTGGAGATGAGTCAGGCCATGAGTCTCTTGAAGACGAAGGAAGCAATGACGATGATGCTGGGTCCGACGTTGATGACGATTCTGAGGATTCTGAGGAAGAAAATAAAGCTCCTAACACAGGAGTTGAATTTTCTGCGACGCAGCACCTGAAGAATGAGTTGAAGCGGCATGCCTTGAAACCACTTCAGCTGAATTATCAGGTTGGTGTTGCATCATCTTATGCCCCATATTGGTTTGTTTTTCAGCATTTACTTATTTTAAATTTGGTACAGAACTCAAAACCAAAAAATGGCATCCTCAAGGGTACATTCATTGATAATGAAATCCTCATGGATGAAAACAATAGTGATGAGGACAACTTGGAATTTGAAGGGGAAGGTGACCTGGGAGATGAGGAGGAAGATAACCTAGAAGACGAGGCTGACCAACGGGAGAAGGTGAAGTTAATTTTACTTAAAAATTGCATTCTTGGAATTGTAAATATCTGTATTCTTAACATTTTACGCATTGATTGCAGGGCATAAAGGCAAGAGAAGAAAAGAAAATAAAGGCAAAACAAGCCAGACTAAAGAAGTTGGAGGCAAAGAGGGAAGAGCAACTTAAAAGGATAGCGGAGAGGGTGAGACAAAGGGGCAAAATGCCTGTTCCTCCATTGAACAAGAGAATGAAGAAGACAGAAGTTGAAAAACAGAATTTGCAGACCATGGAGGTAGTGATTAGAGAGCCACCACCGCCCCCTCAAGAGTCCCCCATTACTCTCTTTTTCATGTCATTGGCTGGAAGAGCCAATGCACTTCCAGTGGAAGTTGCTAATGAACTTACCTTGCCAATTCTTACTATAGTAGTTCAGGCAGAGACCAAACTCAAACATAGGTAATTTCTTTTAGTTAACTTATTTATTTTGACACACTTATGGATTTTGACTCACCACTGTTTGAACCGCAGCCTGAAAAATACAGAAGACATTGAACCAAAATTGAAAACAGTGGTGCAGGCACTGAACATGCCTGAAGATTCGGGAAGATTCGGTTGCAGTTGTTGGCTTGGGCTATGAACTGAAAGGCAGGGATATTCCTTCAGGCAGACAAGTGGCTCAATGATCAGGTAAGATTGATTCCGTTTTGGAAAAATGTCTGTAAGAGTCCTAGAACAAACTTCTAATGTAATTTTTAATTTCCTTATTTTCTAGGTTAATAACATGTACCTAAGACTGATAGAGAAACGAAATGAAGATGACCCTGAACTGCCCTCCGTCAAAGCTTATAATACTTTTCTATAAGCCGGCTGCGATTCCGCACATTGCTCCCGTCGCTCTGTCTTCGTCGCACTCATGGGGCGTGCCGTACAGTTGCAAGAGGGACAGAGCGACGAAACACTGTGCGGTATCAGTCAACTGCAGCAGCGCGTCGTCGCGAGCACTCTAAAAAGTCTACGACGAATCTGCTTCGTAACTACGAAGAAAATGAAGGCATTGTAGAATTGCTTTGTATGTATTATGAAGAAATGCTTCGTATTACGAAGGATTTTGCTTCATAATACGAAGCATTTCTTCTTAGATTTTGCAATGCCTTCGTTTTCTTCGTATTAAGGAGTGATGCTTCTTAGACTTTTTACTGTGAGGCGGCCATTTCGAATAACACTGATTCAAAGTTTTAAACGACATTATCTTTTTTTGTTGACAGTTCGCACCGACGACGATGAGGACGAATTCTACCAGGGCGTCACAGGCATCCCCGGCGAGGAAAGTGTAGTGTTCGCCAGCCCAAGGCTGTTAAAGGCTATACAGAAAGACGACGTACTCGCCGGAGATGACACGTTCAAGTTGAGACCGTACGTGCACCGAAGTGCACACGTCTTTATTGTCTCACTATACGCGCATGGACAGGTGAGGCCAAGGTCAACGTACCTCTTTAAAGTCAAACAAATTTTGCACTAGCGGCGTTTACTAATGGGCATTTTACACTTTACAGGTTATTCCAGTGGCGTACGCGGCCATGTCTTCACGCAAGACAAGAGCGTACGTTGCCGTCCTAGAGAAGTTAAAGGAACTTGGATTGAAGTGCTATGTGGCAATAACAGACTGGGACGATGGGCAGCGTAAGGCGTGGAGAGAAGTATTCCCATGTTGTCTGCTGTGGGGCTGCCATTGGCATTATCTGCAGGTACACTGGATTCTTTTTTTTAATTATATCTAATTCATAGTGGTTTAAAGACTTACTTTTTTGCCGTCTGAATTTTTTTTTCTTTTACTGACCTCACTTCTCTTTTCAGTGTGTCCACAGAAAGGCCCGTAAATACGGTCTGGGGAAGTACTGGGAGAGCAGGAAAACGCCAGAGGGGCTACTCCTCGCCCAAATAACAGCAATTGCGAGGCTTCCACCAGACAGTATTGACGAAGGTTACGAAATAGCACTCCTTGATGCTGACAAATTGCAAGACCCCAAGCCATTCAATAAGCTACTGAAGTACTTCAAGCGGAAGTGGCTAGCCATGCCTAGGGAAGAATTTTCCCTCTTCAACAAGAGTGTGTATACGACTAGCGGCGAGGAGTCGCTTCACAGGAGGTTTAACACCAGACTAAACAATAACGGACATCCCAGTTTCTGGAACTTCTATGGCAAGTAAATTTTTTTCCCTTTTCTCTTATAAAAATTTGCACACTAAATTACTATGTAGGTTTTAGTGCATACGTAACGCACGAAATTAAACATGCATACGTTGCGCACAAAATTGTGCGCAAGAACGCACGATTTCCTGCATACCCGCGCACTAAATCGTGCATTGTCGCGTACAAATTCGTGCGTTACAAAGTGCATGTTTAATTTCGTGCGCGGCCGCGCATGAAAACCTACATAGTAATTTAGTGTGTGCAAATGCGTTATTAAGGTGTTTTTCTTTTCGTAACTTTACAGAAGCTATTCGGTCAATGGAGGACGAAAGTTACCATGACTTTCACACTGTAAACGTCACGGGAAAGAAGAGAGGACAGAGAAAGAAGAGGAAAGCAGGAGACAAGCCATTCAACGGCAGGGACCTTGACTTGGACAATGACATTCGGGAGGCGAGGGAAGCTTTATCAAAGGACAAGAATGTGAGAAGTTTCTTGACTTTGGCGTCATACAAGCTGCGCGACAGCCTCCACGTCCTGGAGGCCTTCCACGACGACCTCATACGCCCACTGTAAGTTTCATTTAACATTAAAATAATAATAAAAAATGGGGGGGGGGAGCTGCCTTAAGCTAGTAGAGAAACGGTTTTTTTTTCCTTTCAGCCCCTACGAATTGGAGGAAGAGTTGGAGTCGTCACAGGAAATTGATGACCCAGTCGTGGAAGAAGAAACTCCTCAAACCCTACCTCAAACCCCACCTCGAACCCGAGCCCAAACCCGATCCCAGCTCTCATCATCTCCCTCTCCACACTCCTCTACTCTCAACCCTCCGCCCTTGTCTGACGACAACCCCCCTTCCTCTCCTGTGAACGTTGTCCAATCCCCACTGTCTTCCTCCTTGTCTTTCAGACCGCCAGAAACCATCCCTGTCATCCTTCTCAGCCCCTCTTCTGTAATCTACGGCTCTCCTACTATCAACTATTCACAGTTTTGTCCCAAAATGTCACCCTCCTCTCCTACCATTGACTATCACACTCATGCTTCCAGCCCTTTGATCTTGCCTTTTCCTAGGTCTCCTTTCAATAACGCCAACTGTGACGAATCACGCTCCTGTCTGTCGCCTACTGCTTCTCCTTCTCGTTATACTCCCCCTACCATTGACTGTCACACTCATACTACGGAACTTTATTCCGGCTCTTGGATCTTGCCTTCTACTGGGTCTCCTCCTATCTATCAAGCCAACTGTGACGAATCACGCTCCTCTCTGTTGCCTACTGCTCCTTCTTCTCCTTCTCCTCCCCCTTCTACAGCTTTTCCTTCTTCAGTCTCTGTTCCCTGTGATGGCATAACCCCTCTGAAGCGGCGATTGTTGTCTAGCTTGTCTAGCTCTCCTCCTTTCTATCACGCCAACTGTGACGAATCACGCTCCTCTCTGTTGCCTATTGCTCCTTCTTCTCCTTCTCCTCCCCCTTCATCTTCTTCTACAGCTTTTCCTTCTTCAGCCTCTGTTCCCTGTCATGGCATAACCCCTCTGAAGCGGCGATTGTTGCCTAGCTTGTCTAGCTCTCCTCCAGCCAAAAAGTCCGATTCCTCATCACCGCCTTCCGTCTCCAACCCCAGTCCACTTCCCCATCCCCATCCCGTCCACGGCAGTGCTTTAAGCCGCAGTCAAAAGGCCAAGATGAGGTCCCATAAGAACATGAAATTTAAAAGATACATGAATAAGACTGCAGAGCCGGCCAAACAGACTCCCAGCATCCCCCAACATCCTATCAATCCCGCAGACCCTACCCAAGCCCTCTCAAGACTTCAAAAAGCAAGAAAAAGATCGCGAGCTAATAGGAATTTTAAGAATTTCATGAAGAAAGCGGCTGCGAAAGAGGCTGAAGGTTAATATTCATCAGTAATTGTCAGCAATTGTAGTCGTGTTGTCCGCGTAAAGTGTATTTCAGTAGGTGGCAGCAGGCTCGGAACCAGAGACGGGTCGCCTTCCCCATGGATCTATGCCTTTCTGAAGACAATAAATTTACTGCCGTAAAATACTACATATTTATTTACTGTTAACTATTTTGAGGGGCGCACGGCTTTTCACGGAGCTAAGCATTATTATTAAAATGCACTGATTTGGCAGAGAAAGTGTTACCTGGACAGACTCTCCCTGTTACGTTGAAAGCGGTGGTACTTCCACGTTGTCAATTTTGAAGTCTTGATATATTTCCATGATGAGGCTTGATCTTGATGCACAGCTTGATAACTGCCAACCACACTGGCTTAGCACTGAAACTAGACTGCCGGGAGCACTGGCTTTTGCACTGACTCTAGACGGACAACAAAGCTGCCTTTTCAAATGACACTAAATCACTGACACCGCAGTCGGGAGACGCGCCGAGGCGCGCCGAGATGCGCCGAGGCGCGCCGAAATGCGCCGAGATGCGCCGAGATGCGCCGAGATGCACCGCGCCGAGACTTGCTGTGCCGTCCTCCGATGACTCCGTTGAGCCGTTCTGTTGAAAACAAAGAGTACCTTTATTAGACATTGATATACTTTTTTTTTTGGTTCACGTGTCCAATGCTCATTTGATGATTTGATCTGGATGAACAATTGTAGTTAACTACAAGTACCTTGTTGCAGTTAGCTTCAACAATTTTGTTTGCTTCAACAAATACTTATTTCATGAGATAAAAACGAAGAAGCGGGCTGAGAGTGAATAAACAGGGGCAACAGGGCAACTACGCACGCAAGCATTGGTACTATTGCCGGGCCAGAGTGTTGCACACAAATAAGGAACTCACACCGCACTGTTTGAAATACTTCAGGAAATTTTCAAACCGACAAAATTGTTTCAAAATAACATTTTTCATAGCGACTATTTGTTTTAGAACGATTGGAGAAATTTGATAGTTCGGGAATTTATGGGTTTGCTCGTAAATGTACTGCTTAGCACGAATGAAATTCCGACTTTGACTGTAAATTTACCTCATCTATAGTAAAAATACGACTTCCGTCGTCAATGATAGACCTCAGTACGACCAAAATCGTAACTGTACGACGAAAGATTCGTTAAATAACGACTGCATTCGTTGTAATAAGGCAGTCGCAACATGTCTAAAATTTTAAGGAACCAGGCCGGAAGAATATTACATGACTGTGTCGTATTAAAACAATTGAAAAGCCACTAGTTCAAGGCAAAGTCGTTCCACAGTGACTTATTTCCCTATCAAAATGAAAAGCAAAAATATCGCTTGTTTACATAATTTTTAAAAGTGCGGTGGGATATCTAATGACTCCAGCTTTCATGCCTTATCAACCAAATCTAAGTTGATGTACGGTAAAACCAGAAGCGAGGATTGGTCACGTTTATTTTCCAAAACCGGGTGCAAATTTAAATTAACATATTTATTCGTTTCTCACCTTGCAACTCAAGACCATTGCCAGAAAAAGCCTTCATTGAATGACACATACAGTCACCGGAAGTGTGGTGACGTCAAAAGTAAGACGGTCGGGCCTGTTGTCGAAACTGTCGCTTGGTGGCAGGTCTCTCCGTAATGCTGTGTGGAGACACGAACCTGTAACAAACACGAACGAGCATGGATTAACAAAGAGAACGAGCAAAAGTTTTACCCACGCCAAGTCAACGGGCTGCTCGCCGCCAAGTTCATCGCCGAGTAGCCCTGGCGCCGCCGCCAGCGGGAGCTGCCGCAGGGTTAGGCCTACACCATGCCCCTCGCTGCGTACAACAGCTGTGTGTGACAGCGACGAACAGCGACATCACAATGGTGAAGTCGCGTCGTGGTGCCTGCGCGCCGCGGCGCCGTGGAGGATGCCGCCATGGGACCGCCCCGAACCATTGGGCTGCTGTAATGCTGCTGTGCCGTGGGGCCTCCCCGCGCTGGTGTGGTGGCGGCGCCGAGCGAGAGGGCCGCGCCCAGGCCGCGCCCGGGCCACGCCACTGTAGGAGGGCATCGCGCCGTGGCACAGTAGACAAGGATGCGGTCAAAGTCGCCGAGGTCCACGCCGTGACGGTGTCGCGGTTGCCGAGGGTTGAAACCCCAGCAGCGCCGCGCCGCAGAAAACGCCGGATGCGAGGGCACCCCTCTCCCCGTGAACGGTCCGTTGGCCCGGCGGGGAAGCGTCCAGAGGATCCCTCGTTGTGCGGACACACAGCCGCACGTTCCACGGTGGGCGGACACTCGGCGGCGCCTTCGGACACACAGCCGGTTCGCTCCTTCGTTTCGCGGGCATACAGCCGGGATCCGGCACAAAGGCCCGCGCACTCCGTGCGGTGCCCCAGGACGCGGCGCGCGCGGCGGTGGCGCGCTGCACGCACAAGCCTCACGCTCCAGCCGTTCATCGCGGCCGCGGCGACGAACTGGGCCTCGCAAGCACTCCGAACCGCGAACCGTCGAACCACATACCGGCCGGGGTCACTGGTGGCCGTCGAGCACATCGCGGCCATGCACTCCAGCACGATGTTGGTGCGCTGGTGCTGCGCGGTAGACGCCTCGGCGAAGAGCTGCAGGCTGGCCTCCAAGGACGTCGGCGTCCTGTCTCGCCGTGGTGACCCGGGACCTTCGCGCTGTTCGGCCACTGCCGACCTTGACGACGAACCGCGTCGAACTCGCAGAATCCAATCAGCGACGTGTCCGAATCCCACAATCCGTATCCCACTTCTGACACCAATGTTAGGATTTGGGGTTCGAGAGATTGCAGCCGGAATGAGGAGTACACTGGGATAGGCGGGCCAAGTGTATTCGGGAACAGGAGTTGGACACGAAAGAGTCTAGACCGCGATAGGAGTCGTCCTAGCAAGAGAGTGTGCCCAGGCGCTGCTAACAGCGCGGCACCAAAACCCTATCAATAGTCACAAGTGAATTTCCCATACGAAATTGTGTATGTCAACAATGTCAAGACAAAAAGCAAAGTGAGACTGACAACATAGTCTCACCAAAGTTTAAAATTGAGGGGTGAAGCGATACTTCAAAATTACCGCCATGTTAACAATACACAGCATAAATAAGGTGACTATGTCTTTGCAATGCACAAACATGAAGAAAATCATCCAACTCACATTATTTCATGAGGCATCCTTGGAACGGTAATGATGGTGGAGATACAGCAGACAGGTTCCACAGCTTCGCCTCTCAGTCGATCAGTATCCAGATCCAGGCCCCATGACTTGGCCTCCCAGTCAGTCAAAATCCAACGGACAGCTTTAACACACACAAAAAACAAAATACAGGGCAAGCTCAAACTTTTACAAACAAGATACATTAGTAACGAGTAAGTTTCCCATACTAAATTGGGCATGTCAACAATCTTACAACAAAAACCAAAATGGGACTGACAACATAGTTTCACCAAAGATTAAAATTTAGCGTTGAAGCCAAAATTAAATATTACTGCCATGTTAATAGTACACAGCATAACTAAAGTGACTTCAATTGAGCGTCACTGCCACTTCACTTTAACAAACACCTATACTTGCATCAGAGGTTGCATCTGTCTTGCAGTGCACATAGATATAAAGAAAATCATCCAACTCACATTATTTCATGAGGCATCCTTGGAACGGTAATGATGGTGGAGATAAAGCAGACAGGTTCCACAGCTTCGCCTCTCAGTCGATTAGATTCCAGCGGACAGCTTTGACACAAATAAAACAAAAATTAGGGCAAGCTCAAACATTTGCCAACAAGATACAATAGTCACGAGTAAGTTTCCCATACTAAATTGTGTACATTAACAATGTTATGACAAAAAGCAAAATGAGACTGACAACATAGTCTCACTGAAGTTTAAAATTTGGGAGTGAAGCCATAAATCAATATTACCAGCATGTAAACAGCGCACAGGACAAATAAATTGAGACCACTTGAAGCGTCACAGCCAGTTCTCTTTAACAAACACTTACTTGGTTCAGATTTGAAGCGGCAGTAGACAGGAAATTTGAATGATGAGTCGTAAAAGCTGCATTTCAACTTGATGCAACAGCCAGTCCCCGCACTCGATGTTGGATAGAACTGTAACACAAGAACAGTTAGCACGAGCACAGACAGAGTTGACAAGACTAAATAACGATATGAGCCCAGTGATGTATTATGTTCACAAAATGGAAACTTTCACAAAACCATTGCCTAGAGCGGTTTAATGTACTGAAGACCACAAGAAGTTGAAGAACAGAATCTTTACTGTTTCGCCAAGTGTCGCCTTAACCTCAAAACTTGTAATCGTTAGCAGAGTCATAATTGGTACACCACAACTCTCAAGAAACGAAAATGGACCTAGTATCTTAACCTGACGTAATGTGCGTTTGCTTTACAAGGTAGTATTTGCCACGCATAACATCCAACAGGATCACGAACGATAACACTACGCTGTACGTTCGCCGACTAGGCCACGGATAATGTTTGGCTTTAGGCTCTACTTTCTGGGCTCATTCCCGAATTCTGATAAGTCGCAAAACTAAGCAAAATCTACCAATAAATTGGCAATACCATTAGCAAACAGAACGAGGATAAAACAACCTTCAGAAATATAAATAATAACAGCACCAGCACAACAAACAAAGGCGAGGCACGCACCGCACCACCGCACCGCCTCGTCGACGTCGACGGCCTCGGCCTCGACTCTCGACGAATCGACTCACCCACTGCGCGCAGGAAGAAAGTCTGCCAATAACGGTGCTGTCGTCTGCGCTTGGTTGTGCTCAAGTCCACAACGCACAAACAACGAACAAATAAAATGTATACTTGTAAACAAAAATGTATACAATGTATACAGAGGAAAAATAAGAGAGCTCATGCTGTGCAATATCTTCATAATTTTTAATCAGAGAAGAATTCATGTGTTAATTTGGAACTTCAACACAAGCCTAGTTTTATTCGAATCCATCAACCCGAATTCATCCAATGTGCGTTGTTTTTATTAAATTAAGTTGCATAGTAGTAGAAAAATTTCCCACAATTTAGATTTTGACGAAGTGATCTAAAATTTCTTTTGTAGTTTTCTAGAGTTTTATGGATGGAGGACATGCTCAGTTATTTTTAATATCTCTCTGTTTACAGTGTTAGTTGGACTTCAAAGCACTTGACAGGAGAGGTTTGGTATAGAACCAAACTAAATTCATGGCAAAGTTACGGAGTTGAAAAAAAAAAAAAAAAAGTCTGCGACATTAAACGATTAAAGTTGGATGACCAGCAAAAGAAAATACATTTCAGTCCACTATACTTTAACCACTTACTTGTTAAGTCATGATACTTTGTAGACAGAATACAGTTAAAAGAGAGACATTAAACATTAAGATAAACTAAGTAAATTATTTTTCAAACTACCGCACCTAATCTTTACAAACATTCTGACTAAATTTTCAGTCACCAAATCAACTAAAAAGAATTATATACAATATGAAGGCCCGCCTTTCACATTGAAACTTAATGCGAAGGGAATATTTTAAACAAATGGATAAAATGAGCACAAAAAGCTTCCTCAGCTGAACGACTGTGGTACGTTATGATCTTGACATAGAAACATTTCATGTTTCCTTCAAACTTTGATAATGGGACCTCATCAGATCATAACAAAATATGAGCTCATAGAATGGCACGAACATGGGACTGATCTCACAAGTGAGTTTTAACGCCACAAAACAATAATGCTAGGTTATGCCACACACTCTGTTCCTTTCCTTATAAAACAGGCGACCTACTAGATCAGCTATCATTACCGCCAGGCACTGGAACAGTTATTACAATTATTAAAATTACCTTTCAATTATCTCCATTGTAGAGTCATTGTTATATTATTACTCAAGCACGACACGCTCATTACTCCAGACGAACAGCACATCAAACAGAGCAAAACAATAATACCTTTTTGTAATACTGTACTTACACATTAAAATAAGAAAAATTACACTGTACGCGACGAGCTGCGGCAAACGGCCGCAACACACAGGTAGCGCCACGTGTAAACGACGACTTCCCTCGCGACGACATCTTGAAAACGAACACGACGACGAGATTGCCAAACGACGAGTTACAGGGGACGCGGGACGACGATGACGACGACGACGATGACGGTGCCGTCACACGTCCGTCACAAGGGTCTCTGTGGCTCAGAGGATAGCGCGTCGGACTTCTGATCCGAAGGTCGCGGGTTCGATCCCCGCCAGAGATGATCGCTGGAGGGGCTGAGGGACATTTTGGCCAGAAGACAGGTGAAGGCGGTCAAAATCTTGGACGGGTTTCCAGCTCCAGTCACTCAATGGAACTCGAGCCGAACGTGGTGTGTGACCTCCCACCAATGGATTGACGCACCGCTGCCCAGGGGACTCCAGGCTCTCGCTCTGCGTGCCTCTCACAGGAGGCCCACTAGATAGACCGGCCCGCGCCGCTGCCTACCTCCTGGCCTCCTGGGGTTCGTTCGTCATCGGCCGCTCGCACGGCAAGGCCGGGAAAGGAGGGTGGTAGGGGGCGATGACACAGTGGCCGCGGCCCAACGAAGCCACTGCCGTTGCCATGGAAAATGGTGTGGCTGCTTTGGCGAAGGTTTAAAAGTTTCGTGATGAAACAGCGCGGAAAGCAGGTGAGACCCCTAGTTTTCATAGTACGCTATAACTGGGGGGGGGGGGGGCATTCCATGATAGAATAACAAGCCCCGAGACAAAGGTTGCCCAAATGGGTCCAAATTTTTTTTTTGTGCCTTTCCTTGACTAGACCATGTACACTGAGCGTATACATAGATGTACACTCTACCTGGAGCGTACATGCATGTCATGCATGTGCACTCTACCTGGAGCGTGCCTGGCCTGTACAATTTCAAATCAAGCTTACTTGTATAGTTACTTGAGTTTTACCAATGAAGATGATCATTACACCACCCATCTCCATAGACGACAAGCGGTCGGCGACACGCTCTGCGGGGAGCGTCCCCAGAGGTTGTTCCCCCGCCGCCGCTTGTCGTCCTGGAGCAGCCAGCAGCGCCACTTCAGCAGCCAGCAGCGCCACTTCAGCAGCCAGCAGCGGCACTAGAGCAGCCAGCAGCGCCACTTCAGCAGCCAGCAGCGCCACTTCAGCAGCCAGCAGCGCCACTTCAGCAGCCAGCAGCGCCACTTCAGCAGCCAGCAGCGCCACTTCAGCAGCCAGCAGCGGCACTAGAGCAGCCAGCAGCGCCACTTCAGCAGCCAGCAGCGCCACTTCAGCAGCCAGCAGCGCCACTTCAGCAGCCAGCAGCGCCACTTCAGCAGCCAGCAGCGGCACTAGAGCAGCCAGCAGCGCCACTTCAGCAGCCAGCAGCGCCACTTCAGCAGCCAGCAGCGGCACTAGAGCAGCCAGCAGCGCCACTTCAGCAGCCAGCAGCGCCACTTCAGCAGCCAGCAGCGCCACTTCAGCAGCCAGCAGCGGCAGTGCAGCAGCAGGAGGACCAGCAGCAGCAGGAGGACCAGCAGCAGCGGGAGGAGGCTGAGCTGCAGGTACGTTGGAAACAAGCCCCACCTCATCTGATCCGCCGCCGCCACCGCACGGGGTAGAGAGATACGGTGGCGGCACGACCCTATCCCTGCCCTGGCGAGCGGCGGGTCCAGAAAAGTGGCAGATTAGGGTGCCGGGCGACGACCGCGCGGCAGCGCCACCGTCGCCTCGGGGCGAGCTGGAAGCCAGACCGGGATGCGCGTGGAGCCGACCACCAGCATTGTGGATGTCTGCCTTGTCCAGCTTTGCGTCCTCACGCTTGAACTGTCATTTGTGACCTAAACGAACCTTAAAGTTAACTCCTCTCCAAAATCTTGGACGTTTAGACGCGCTTTTTCGGCGTCAGGTGCCATTTGCACTCACCCCATCCCGGCGCACCTCGCGCCCCCGCCGGCCGATACCCCTGCAGGAGCCTCCTGTAATGTCGGTGGAAGTCCATTCGCTGCTGCAAGGGCACCGCGAACCGCACCCGGCGCTGCCTGGGGTCAGCGGAAGTTGAAGCGGCCTGGAGGGTGGGAGGCTCAAGGCTGGTAGCGGCAGGATCCTCGGCGCTGGGATCAGAGGCCACGGCGCTGGGATCAGAGGCCTCGGGGCTGGGATCAGAGGCCACGGCGCTGGGATCAGAGGCCTCGGGGCTGGGATCAGAGGCCACGGCGCTGGGATCAGAGGCCTGGGAGGGAGCGGCAGCGGGGGGTGTGGGCGCGAGCCGCCTCTCCACTGAGCGTTTTATGTCCTCCATCTGTGAACAAGCCATGTCAGGTTGGTCCATGAAGCCATTTTTTGGCAGTCAGACACGGCGTGCAGGATTACTCACATTCCGCCGCCCCGGCCAGCTGCAGCGGTCCAAAGACCCCGAACGCCTTTCCGCCAGACGGACCCTCGTCCTCGGCGTCGGAGATGAAGCAGTGCTCCCCACGATCTTTGGCAGAGGAGTGGGATGTCAATGTCAATGCGTCTTGCGCCCACCCCGGGGGGGGGGGGGCTGGCTTTGCACGACTTACGTCTTCGAGAGCCACCAGCAGAGTCATGTGGCCTCTGCGGCGCGCCGCCTCAAATACCGTGGCTTCCCGGGCCCTGGCTCGCTGACTTTTGCAGGGCCTGGGGACAGCAAGCGTGTTGGGATAGCTAAATAAGTCCATTCGGGAAAGCCGAGGCTCAGTGGGCGTGGCTTCTAATAGCGGGACGTACAGGATAGTCTCCCAGCGGGCAGAGGTGGCGGCAGCGGCGGCGCACCTCCTGGCGTCCACCACCGCGCTCAGGCTCAGCTGTACCTTCGACCACAGGCCAGGAGGTACGGCCAGGAGAGCATCCTCCATGACCTCTGTGTGGGCTGCCGCCACTGCCGCGTGGTCCCTAGCGCTCCGCGCATTGAGGCTATGGAACTGCAAAACCAATCCAAAATATCCATGAGAGAACAGGACAAACGAATGCTCCAAGGGAAGGGGATGTACCCGGTAAATCGGTAATTTTACCGGTAATGTTACCGGTAATATTACGGTAATTTACCGTAATTTATATTCTTGGTAATTTACCACCGGTAATTTATAATTTCAAGTGGGTAAACTAACAGGTAAACTATATTTTTGTTAGCCTGTTAGCCTGACGCTGACAGGGCGACCCATGAATGATGACGTAGTGTAGTACTGAGCATGCCTGATGCGTGCCTGGCGGGATAATTAAAACTGACTCAGTTGCTTATTGTCAAATGATCGTCCATAATATTCGATATTCATACCACATGCGCCACTAAGGGACGATCAGAAGTGTTTTTGTGACGATAGATGAGTAACCTAGGCAGTAAATTATTTGCAAATAAAAATTTCACGCGAAATAGCCCAACTGACCGATAAATTACCAAAATTACCAATATGACCGGTAAATTACCAATATTACCGTAATTTTACCATATTACCGTAATAAAAATAAATTACCGGTAATTTTACATCCCTAGGTACATCCGCATAAAAGTGAATTTACTTGGAACAAGTAAACCAATTTGTTCCGAGTAAAACAAACCACGGTGTTTCGGTCGTGAAAGAAAAAGAAGTTTATGCCGGCGTTTGCACCTGCCCGCCTGCGGGCAGGAACCTCGACCCGCCCGCGCCTGGGGTAGCGTCTAAAACAGCTCACTATGCTCACTCACTCTCACCCACTCTCTGATTCCCACCAAACTAGCCAACTTTCAACAATAATTCCCTCAGCGTCTCCATGCCGGTCCATTCTAAGGTTCCACGTTTGGAGAGGGTAGGGAGGGGAGGGGGCTTCAGGTGAGGGAATTATTGTCAAAAGTTGGCAACAACTAGTTTGCCTGAGCACGGTGGGATTGGTGGGAATCAGTGAGTGGTGGAGCAAAGTGTAATATTTAGTTAGCGAGAGCGAGTTGCGAGAGCGAGTTGCGAGGGCTAGTCGCGGCGGTCGCCCTGACTCGTCTTGGCCGTCGCGACTAGCCCTCGCAACTCGCTCTCGCTAACTGAATCTGTTTTAGACGCTACCTGGGGTTGGTAATTACCTGAGCATCCACGACTGCTTTCAGCTCCTCGGTGGTCAGCTCAGCCTCACCCACAGAAATCATTTCTCGGATTGAGATTAGAACATTTCTCAATTTTGTGTTCTCGATTTATGTTCTCAGCGCTAGAGCATAATTCTCTCAGCTTATCCGAGAACATTTGCTACTCGGATTTAGTTTAGTTTTCTCCGTCCGTATGTTCTTGATGTATGATCAAACTTATTCATGTTAACACCCAAAATGACTCCTCCAGGAATCGAACCTTCCGCCTGTGAATCTGAGATCACTGCCTCTATCGACTGCGCTACGAAGTGGGCCATGAGGAGTAGGGCACATTTGACGGAACAGATTTGCTGCCGTTTCGAAGATGTCGCAACGCTGGTCAGTCGGGCCGAGCCGGGCAAGCGGTGGGACAACACCAGGCAGAGCCTGCCGTTTTGACGGCTTCCTGACTACACAAATCCCAAAAACACGATAGTAATTATATCCTGAGACCGTGACCTCTCATTGCGTACACTTAATTAACATTTTGGTAAAAAAAAAAAATTACTCCCTGCGAGCGTCGAACCTCTGTCACTTCGGGCGCGTTGAAGTTAGCCCGGGCCGGCGAGCGGTGGCTGCTTCCGGAACGAGTTCGCATGAGGAGACAGCCCGGCTGGCAGGTGGTGGCTTCTCATGTGCGGTCAGCAATGAGGGACGCTCAGAAAAGGCATGATAGCCGCGTGGTCAAAGACGCTGTGTCTCTACATTGCAAGCGTGGGTTCTAAACCCGTCGGGGTACGTCCCGTTTTGACCACTAAAATTTACACTTGGATCTATATGTCACGTGACTTAGCCAGCCAATCCCATCGTCTGAAGCTCGAGAACATTAACGTTCTCAAGTACTTCGAGAACATGTTCTCAAAAAATATGGTGCGATTATTCTGCAGGAAACGAGAACAAAAAAGGCGAGAGTAGAACATGCGTCTTTCGGAGAAGCAATTGAGTACATTTTGATCTCGTACCAAGAATATGGATCTCGCAATCAAGAACATTGCGCTAGAACCGAGTAACATTGCGCTTGAAGCGAGTACAACTCGGTATCGAATTTTCTGAGAGCAAATTGCTCTCGTATTGATGTATAAATTGCTCTTGTTTCGATTGAGAGCAAAATGCTCTCGTTCCGAGAATATTGCTCTCGTTCCGAGAACTAATTTTTGTGGGTGCTCTACTGGCTCCTCTTCAGCCGCGCACCGGGCAGCGCTGTCAGCCATGTCTCGACCTATGCAGGAGAAAACATGACAAGACCCAGACCAGACGATGAAAGGGTGCAACGTGATCCGCGCGCCGGGAGTGCGTCCTTCACCTTTTCTAAAGATTCTTTTCAATAACTAGGGGTACGCGCCGTTTAGTTTGGGCGCGTAGTAGGCGAGCGATGCGACTGAGCACATCCTTATGAAAGCACTTGGGCACTCAAAAATATTACACGCATTGTAAAAGACTGGGATTGTTCCTGAATAGTGCCACGCTCGTTGCCTCCTGATGACAGCTTTCAAATTTGTCTGGATTGTTTGTCTCATGTTACGTGCGGGAGAGCCCCCCCCCTCTCAGTTTGGGGAAGTACTACGGTCGTTCAACAACTCGACTACGTATAAAATTTTGGTTCAAAATGCGCCCAAATGGTGTAAAGTATAGGTCTCGGGTGGAACTTGCAGTCGTTTTCGTGATCAGTACACTAAAAACCGCAGGAAACAATGTACAACTCAAATATGAAATTTGGGTCCGAAATTGGCCAATATTGGGTGAAGAAAAGGTCTGGGGTAAGATTGAATGTCATTTTCGTGATCAGCACACCGAAAACTGCAGGAAACAATGTAAAACTCAATAACGAAATTTTGGTCCAAAATTGGCCAATATTGGGCAAAGTATAGGTCTGGAGTGAAATTGGAAGTCAGTTTCGTGATCAGCACACCAAAAACTGCAGGAAACAATGTTAAAATCGTTAACGAAATTTTGGTCCAAAATTGGCCAATATTGGGTGAAGAAAAGGTCTGGGGTAAGATTGAATGTCATTTTCGTGATCAGCACACCGAAAACTGCAGGAAACAATGTAAAACTCGATAACGAAATTTTGGTCCAAAATTGGCCAATATTGGGCAAAGTATAGGTCTGGAGTGAAATTGGAAGTCAGTTTCGTGATCAGCACACCAAAAACTGCAGGAAACAATGTTAAAATCGTTAAAGAAATTTTGGTCCAAAATTGGCCAATATTGGGTATAGAAAAGGTCTGGGGTGAGATTGGATGTCATTTTCGTGATCAGCACACCAAAAACTGCAGGAAACAATGTAAAACTCGAATATAAAATTTTGGTCAAAAATGAGCCAAGTTTAGGTGCAGTACTTATATAGACCTGGGGTAAAATCGTATGTTAATGAGCTGCTCTGGTGCCATTAACCCTAACACTGTTACTCAGTCGAGGAACACAAATGCTTGAGTCACCGTTCGATATCTTTTCTTTATGAAACTTGTGAATACGCAATGTTATTGGTAATACCTGAGAGCGTTTTATCTTCCTTTTATTTTTAACTAGTGGTCTATTTAATAATATTGATTACATTATTTTATCATAGTTAAAATAAAGAGGAACAGTTAGGCAGGCTGTTTGGTACCAGTTTACGAGAAGACCTATAGTCAGATCCAATGAATCGTCTCATCGAATCCAATGTCAAAGCCACATGTTGCTGAACAAAAGTTGATCTTATTCGTAAATGAGTCTTAATGTGATACTTTATCTTTGAAGTAAAGATACAGCTCAGCATAAATATTGATCTCATTTTCTGTGTTAATTGGAAAGGCAGCCAGTTTAAACAAACGACCAACACTGAGTATCAGTCGTCGCAGACAATGTATGACACAGTTGTATGACACGTCTCCTTAAATCCAATGATCTATTGACTCATTGCTCAAAACCTAAATCACTTCACTGAATATGATGTCTATTGCAAAACCAGCTATGGCAAAACCACTCACTCAACCATATAATTAAAAAAAATAATGGTCCCATTTAGCAAAGATTAATGTCTGGTTTCAAAAGAATATATTGATGTATTTCCCAATTTTATTAAATAAGTAAACAACTAAAAAAGGAATCTTCTGAGAAAAAAAAGCAAGTACGAGACTCACTAAGTATGAAAGGCAAACAGTATTTTATCTTGCAAATCTCAAAAACACTGCACTGACCTGGGTAAGATTCCCCTCTGGCGGGGGGAGGGGAGGGGGACAAAACGCGTAAACATTTTCAATTTCATTTTCCTTCTTTCACTGCGTTGACACTCCGTAGGTGTTTCAATCATTCTATAATGTTGAAAAACTATCACCGAACTCAGTTTTTAACCCTTCTGCTCTTTATTTTGTTTAATTTGCCTCAGTCCCGTATTTGAGAGCCGCGGCCGCAGGTATGAGAAATTGGTAACTGCTGCCAACCTAACAACGCTAATAACCTAATTCAAAAAGATGTTTTTAATATTTCAAACGATACTAAACAATGAATTGAAACAAACTCGTGTTGGGAGAAACTAAGTTGATGTCAAATGCAAAATTTTGTAACTTTAGACAGTGTAGTTGCTGAGAATCGTTGGTGAGTACAAACGGACTGACAGACAGACAGACAGACAGACACACGACCAATCGCTTTTCGGGGCACCCCAATCACAGCAAGGGCTCGCTATCGCTCGCCAATAATTTCAAGACGCGCAAGGCGCCGCGCATTCAGAGGGTGAGGCAGCAGGGTGGATGCTGCTTGATCGGGCGGGACGTCCGTCGAGCCGGGTCAAGTCCAAACACTGCCGCGGGCCTCCTGGGCAAAGACACATTGAATTTCGGTTTAGGATAACGACAAGACTCTTTTTCCGCTGGATACTCGCCGCCGAGCCGAGCAGCGAGGCTGAGGCATCCGCAAGCATAAGCAAGGCGGCGGCCCGGCGGGCTATGCGCCAACCGCCCGGTGTGCCGGCCACACTTCCCACAGCCACCGCCGGCCGTGCTCGTGCTCCCCCTGGATCGTGCGGATAGATGCGGATACAGACGGATAGATTTTTGAGCTCCAGAGTCGCTAAACAGGACTCGAACTGAACATGTGACCCCACCAATGGATTCCTCGTGATCCATTGTCGGGGTCACACGTTCGGTTCGAGTCCCATTTAGCGACTCTGGAGCTCAAAACACGTCCGGGATTTTGGCCGCCTCCACCAGCCTTCTGGCCCACTGTGCAGGTGGTAGCGGCGTCGCCCAGCGTCGCGCCCAACTCGGTGGCCTGGAGAGCGATTCCGCTGCCGTCACTCGCCGCTCTGTCCTCTCCAAGTCAAGTCCCGCACCCCGCCTTGCCCGGAGACCAAGCAACCCCCCGGCGGGAGCGCCTGCGACGGCCACCGAGTCGCGGGACTCACTCAATTACACTCAGGTCTCAAGCGGCCAGCCACTCAACCACCCTGACGTTGACTTCAACTGCGGCCTCGACCACCACCGCAGTGGTTTCGGCGCCGGTGACCGCCTCGACGGCCCGCCCGACGCGCCGCGTGCCTCGTCATCAAGCACGGCGGCGGCGCGCTATGCGTGTCCCCAGTGCCGCAATTTTAGACTTTTACCATAAGCAAGCGGTGGTGGCGACGCTGGGCAGGGGTGGTGGAGGGTGCGGGTAATAATCATCATGGCCTAGCATGGCCCAGCACGGCCACCATGATGGCTGCAGGTGTAAAGAGGGCCCGTCTGGGATTTGAACCAGTTAACACGCAAAGCGACTGACCGCGCTTGGGGGCGACCAGTGGCGACGCGGCGGGCGACACGAAGCAGACGCTACCCTTGTCCTGTGTCGCGGCGGCGGCCAACGCCACCGCCCCGACGACGCGCAGCTTTTGAGGACCGGGAGGCCCGGTTTGGCGAAGCACGGCCTCCACCGTCACTCACCGTGAGCGTGGCGGCCGACGGCGTGGCAGCGCGGCGTCCAGGTGCTCTTCCAGCTGCTTGAGGCTGCACCTCGGGCGCTGGCGACGGCGAAGGGCGGCGCAACGGCCTTCGGGCGCTGGCGGCGGCCTTGAAGGCGGGACCTTGAGGGTGGTAACCTTGGGAAAGGGGGGGGGGGCGGTGCAGTCCGGAGGCGGTGGCACGGTGGTCTCGTGAAAGCGCGTGGGTGCGAGTTGACCGAGTTGAACTGTTGCCCAACAAAACCACTGTTGTTTGCCGTTGCCAGGGGAAAAAATTCGCGTCCCGAACGCGCGGAACTAGCGCTGTGGGTGGCGATTTTTGTAACTAGCTCGAGGCAGTAAAATAGCATTACAGGGATAGCCCAGTAGGTCCATACAGGTTGGCCGAGTGGTCGGCGTCGAGCTCAGGCCGAGAGCATTGCGATTCTCCGGCTTTTCCTCCCACATTTCGCCACCCGTGGACCAGTCCTGTCGCTCGCTCCACCGGAGCTTGTCCGACGGCGCAAGGCCTAGTGCCCGGGCTTAGTCAAACCAAACTGCACTTTTTGTTCACGCGATGCCTATGCGATTTTTCGATAGTTAGGGCCTAAATGAAGGATTTTGCCCGAAGAGGCAATCCAAATTTCCCTTAGGAAATTTTTTATAGCCTTCCGAAAATAGCGTGGCGCCTTACGGGAGGTCCGGGTAGGCAACCCGCAGCACGAGCTCTCCCGTTTTCACGCATCTCCGACTTTCAAACGCTAGAAAAGGGGTTAGATGTTAGATATTCGAGTGAAGTTTTTTTCCTGCGGTTCTAGGGACTCAATAGAAGGATTTCACGCGGAGAGGCATTCAATCCGGCTGATAGGCGATCGCTGACAAGAGTCCAAAGTTTACTATACTGACTTTTTTGCAATGTTTTGTTTGATTCCGTAAAAGCGACAGTAAATTAGCTCAGATTCGACCCAAATGTGTTGGTTTGCCTACTAGAGGGTCTCATCAAAGCGTGCAAGGAGGAGTTTTCGCCTAGGATTACGGGAAGACTGTCCTTTAAGCTTATCAAAATGTAAATTTGCCGGCAATCGTTTGATTTTAAACATGTTTCGCGAGTGCGAAGGCACTTCCGTTGTCACCATCAAATAGGAAATTTTAAGTAGTATCGAAAAGTCACCTTGTTTTTTCGATTCGGCCACGTAGTGCCAAAGTTACGTCCAATTTAGTGTCGCGGCGCGGCTGAAATTCACTGCGCTCCACCTGCCGCCACCGCCCGCCGTGCGCTGGCTGCAGCGTCGAGCGAAGCGTGGGCCCCCGCGCCCGGCCGGTGCCGCATAGTGACCTCCTGGCGGGCATAGCTCAGTCCCAAATTGTCGGAATAAGTATCCCGAAACCGTTTTGGAAAGCTAGTAGAATGGTCTACAACATTTACTTCGGCACATTTATCCATATAACTCAATGTTTGAATGGAAAATGGAGTTAAAGCGATTTTGAACCAACGAGCGGCACAGCAGACCAAGTATTGTGCACTTCAGGCGGCTCATATGACAGACTTCCCGTACACCTAGGTTAAAACCCCTCCTTGCACGCTTTGATGGGGCCTTCTACTAGACAAACCAACACATTTAGGTCGAATCTGAGCTAATTTTCTGTCACTTTTACGGAATCAAACAAAACATTGCAAAAAAGTCAGTATAGTAAACTTTGGACTCTTGTCAGCGATCGCCTATCGGCCGGATTGAATGCCTCTCCGCGTGAAATCCTTCTATTGAGTCCCTAGAACCGCAGGAAAAAAACTGCACTCGAATATCTAACATCTAACCCCTTTTCTAGCGTTTGAAAGTCGGAGATGCGTGAAAACGGGAGAGCTCGTGCTGCGGGTTGCCTACCCGGACCTCCCGTAAGGCGCCACGCTATTTTCGGAAGGCTATAAAAAATTTCCTAAGGGAAATTTGGATTGCCTCTTCGGGCAAAATCCTTCATTTAGGCCCTAACTATCGAAAAATCGCATAGGCATCGCGTGAACAAAAAGTGCATTATCGAGGGCTTTTTTGAGACTAAGCCCGGGCACTAGCCCGGCCTCGGCCACGCTGCGGGCTACCAGGGCGAGCGCGCCGTCCTGTTCATATGGCCGTCCGCATCCCGCAGCAAGCACACGAAGGTCGACGACTTGGCGCGCCGCCTAGGCCACCGGGATGCCCACCTGGGCGAGCGCGCCGTCCGCATCCCACAGCACACGAAGGTCGCCACCAAGCAGCTAGACGGCTTGGCGCGCACCGACCGAGGAATAGGGGGTATCGTTTCCGACAAATTTTCGATTTTGATATCGGCGCAAGCGCGGATCGTTGCCTTAGAACAATGTAAAAACAGAGTTTTTTTTCCCAATTTTTAAAATGAAATCTAAGGTTCCAGCCAGGGGTCTAAAGTTCCGAAAAATCGGTTTGCTCGTACTGCGGAATTTTTCATACTTGACCCCTCAGTGTGTTAGGTCTGGCGCATGTCTCATAAGCACCGGGACATATTACTCTACCACCAGGATTTTATTCGAGCCAAACAAACAATATCTCAGGGTAACGCCAAGCGTCTTTCCGATAGGCGCGCCTGGCAGGTAGGCAACCCGCGCCCGGTTCGATGCAGCTCTTCGCCGATTGCGCGCCTCTGAGGCGCGGCGATTGTTGGCGGAGGAGAAGGGGGGGGGGGCTGTTGCGAGCTTGCCGCTGTCTGGCGGGCACCCCCCCCCCCCCCCCCCCCCTCTCCCCTTCCCGCTCGCTGGCTGCTCGGCGCTTGGCACGCTGCTTCTGGTAGCTTCTCGACTCGACTGCGTTGGCGTTGTGTCTTCGTTGTCTGGTTTAGACTTGCGTTGACATTCTGCGGCTCAGTTCTGGATCATCGTTGTCTTTGTTTGTTGGTCTATAGGATAGGTCTTCATCTCCATCATGCCTCCTAAGAAACGGGCCAAATCCATCACTCGACAGGTTTCGTCCTGTCGGCTGTTTGGTACTGGCTGTGACTTTGATGGGCGAACTTTGCCTACAATGGGTGACGTTATGCGTTGCATTGCTCTTGTATCGTCTGAGATGGTGCGGGATCAAGGGAATTGTTACAATCCAAGTATTCATGACTTGGCGACAAACGTTGCAAAACGAGCAGTAACAATTTGGGAAACGGCAAGTCTTCCGGTGTGCAATTTTAAGTATGCTGTTGACCTAATCAAACGTTTCCACTCCAAGTACATCAAAATGAAAAACATTCTCCATAAGAACAATGTCATTAGTAGGACAAAAATAGCTGAGTTTGTGACAAAGGGCAATGCCACCCTTTACGATATATCTTATTGCAGATGCGTAGATTTCGTAAATGTGTGCACTTGCCCTAATGATAAGAAAGTTGATAAACTAGAGAGGGACTTTTTGACAGATCAAAGGACTAAGCGCCAAATGGTCATAGGGGGAGTAGACAAAAAGGCCACTCAGGTTAGAGAAAGACGCGAACAAAGAAAAAGGGCCGCTAACAGAGGTCAGGGCGGGTCGTCTTCTTCTATCCCCACTTCTTCTACTACTTCCCTTTTGAATGACGAGAAAACACTTCCATCATCATCGTCCACATCCAATGCAGATGACAATGAGTTTGTTCCTCCCATTCAAAAGAAAAGCAAGAAAAAGCGGTTGAAACTTACTAAAACTGCTGTAGCTGCCGATAGGCTAAAATTACCACCCAATAAAGTGGCCTTTCTCTGTAATGCAGTCCTTGAGGACCACGGGCTGCTTACTTCAGATAATTTAGACGATGTTGTTGATGGACAAGTTATACGGCGCCAGCAAAGGAGAGTCCGAACCACCTTGCAAAGTGATGATCCAGTCTTCAAGGAACCTCTAAGGGCGTTGTACTTTGACGGTCGAAGAGACGACACTAAGTCAGAAGAGGGTGATACTTCAAAAGTTGCAACTGTTAAAGAGGAACACATTGTTTTGATCAAGGAACCCGGGTCCCAATATCTAGGACACGTGGCTGTACACGATTCAACGGCTGTAACCACATCAGAGGAAATATCGGTCTTCCTCGCAGAGCACAACATTGACACTTCCGCTTGGGATGTTATATGGGCTGATGGGTGTGGCACCAATACCGGTCACAAGGGTGGTATCATTTGCTTACTTGAGCAGAAACTTGGCAGACCGCTCCAAAGGTGCATATGCCAATTACACGGAAATGAACTCCCTTTGAGACACCTTGTGGAGCATTTAGATGGGCACACCACAGGCCCCTATACTTATTCTGGTCCAATTGGGAAACGACTGCAACAATGCGAGACATTGCCGGTAGTCAAATTTAAACCAATTTCTGTTGTTATTCTGCCATTAGACACAAAAGATCTTAGCACTGACCAGAAGTATTTACATGACATGGCAATAGCAGTGACTACAGGCAACGTTTCTGCCGAACTAGCCGGTCGAAAACCTGGAAAAATGTGCCATGCACGTTGGCTTACCACTGCAAATCGCATCTTGCGATTATATATTACAGACCGGAAACCGTCGAAATCCCTGATTACACTAGCTGAATTTGTAATGAAAGTGTACTGCACTTCCTGGTTTGATATAAAGACCTCTGAATCCTGCCTGGAAGGTCCTCGCCACTTGCTGAGTCAAATACAATCTTCAAGGTATTTGACTAAACAAGAGAAAGATATTGTTGACCCTGTGATCGAGCGCAACGCTTACTTTGGTCACCCGGAAAATATTCTTCTCTCTATGGTGACAGATGACCGTAGAGAGATAAGAGTACTGGGAGTGAACAGAATCATGACCTGTAGGGCCAAGGCAAAGAAAGTTCAGGGAGCACAACCCCCCAGGCAGTTTCAGATTCCTAAAATTAATTTCTCTGCGTCAAAATATTATGACCTAATTGATTGGAACAAAGTAGAGGTGACAGAGCCACCACTTACTGCCCGGCTTTCTGATGCCGACTTAAAGTCTCTGGCTGAAAAGGGAGACAATTACGCAAAGTTCAAGGAATCCGTGAGGGTGTTTCCCTGCCACACCCAGGCGGTTGAGCGGGGCATAAAACTGGTGACTGAGGCCTCATCAACTGTTGTTGGGCCAGAGGCACGCGATGGCAACATCAGAGCCACAATACACTCACGAAAACTAGTCCCCAAATTCAAGACTAAAAAACAATATGCTGTTTAAAAACTGTAGGGAGTAGTACAGAGATAAGGGTTAAAGAAGGGGTGGGGAGGGGAAGGGGGTTAGGAAAGGGGTCGGGAGGGGAAGGGGGGGGGACTCGACCTGCAGCCACCTCCCCGTGGTGAGTCCTGGGCGGTTTCGCAAAGGAAACTTGTGAAACCGGCGAAGAGCTGCATCCAGCCGGGCGCGGATTGCCTACCTGCCAGGCGCGCCTATCGGAAAGACGCTTGGCGTTACCCTGAGATATTGTTTGTTTGGCTCGAATAAAATCCTGGTGGTAGAGTAATATGTCCCGGTGCTTATGAGACATGCGCCAGACCTAACACACTGAGGGGTCAAGTATGAAAAATTCCGCAAAACGAGCAAACCGATTTTTCGGAACTTTAGACCCCTGGCTGGAACCTTAGATTTCATTTTAAAAATTGGGAAAAAAAACTCTGTTTTTACATTGTTCTAAGGCAACGATCCGCGCTTGCGCCGATATCAAAATCGAAAATTTGTCGGAAACGATACCCCCTACCGAGGAACCCATTTCCTCTCGTGTGTCGCGGGGTGCCGAAATGGTGGTCCTGCCGTCGCTCTGTCTCTCTCGCACCCCTACGGGACGCCCCTTAAGTGCGACAAAAGTGCCGCCAGACCATAACCGGCCAGCCTTCACCCCGCATGGCCACACCTAGCGGCCAATGCGTATCGCGCCGAATGGCCCCGCCGACGGCCTCACCGACAACACCCCCGTCTGGCGCGGCGTGGCGCCGTGCGACGCCGGCGGCACTCTCCCTTCAGCCCTTGGCTGCCATGGGCGAGAAGGGAGGGCCGCAGATCCAGCACGCCAAGCCTGACATTCAGCCTGTAAGTAGGCTAAATGTATGGCATGGGCCCCTTTATAATATTTAAGGGGGCAGTAGCACTTCGTGCACGTTTTTCAAATGATTTCCCAACTTTCTGTTTGGACCGCAATACAAAAAAATTAGGTATAAACGCTAGAGAAAAACGGTGGGCACCATGTAAAAGTGCAGACTTTTTACAACAATTTCAAAAAAAATAATTTTGTTTTAGCATCAAGTTAGGCAGGGATATGAAGCACGTAAAAAAGGTCTGCAAAATTATGCATGATGTGACTGCGCGCACGATTTTAGCCAAAGTTTTTAACTTTTTTCCAATCGGTAAATTGTATCTGAAAGAGCATGAAATTGCATACAAAATGAATCACCGGAACAGTTCATGGAGGATATAGTGGAGTTGCTCCACCCCAAGGTGGACCCCACCACACTCTAACAGCCGGGCGCCTGGAACCGGCCGGGTAGGCAAGCCCGCAACACGCTGGAGCACCGCGGGCCGGTCCCCTCAGGCGCTTCGAGCGGGGCCAGCTTGGAACGCGGTGTGCTTCTGCTTGACGTGGCGGTGCCACGGTGCAGCACGCGCCACTTGCTCACACGCCACCGCGGAGCGACAGTAATGAGTGCCGACACCTGAAAGGTGGCGCTAGTGAATTTGGCATTGCGAGGGGCTTATTGTAGCTGGCCCCAGAGCGTGACGCGCGTTCGTAGAGCTGGGGGGCTGCCCGGCCCCCCTCCGGCCGGCACGCCGGTGACGTCGGCATCCTGGACAGCGCCGGCCTCCCCCGCGGGGAGGGGGGCATCACGCACCGCCAGTTTGAAGAAAGTGAGGTTCGTTGCCTTTTGACCCTTGAGTAGATGGACGGCAGGTGAGGATGCGTCACGCTCAGTGCTTGGCTCCTCCCGTAGTCGCAGATTCGCCGTACGCCGCGCCTGCGCCGGTGCACGCAGCTCATCAGAGGGGCCGACTCGGTTGAGAGACTCCCAGACCTCAATCGCGAGGTTGTCGTGCTTGACGCCGGTCAAGGATGGCACGGTGGCCTCCTTTATAGCAGATAGGCCCATGGCCTTTCACCTTAACTTGAATCCCGACTCGCCAGCGACGGCCCGAGGCGAGCGTGGGGGCGAGCGAGGGGCCGGCAGTGACGCCGAGAGCGTGTGGGCGGTGTACTGTTGAAGAGCGGCGACCTGGCGCGCGCGCACGCCTCCAGTACGTTGGCACACCTGCGCAGCCCGTGCGACGAGTTGCCTGCCTCGCCGGCGCATGGCTGTGGTGGCGGAAGACGCACGAGTGCATCACCGCGTTTGCCTCGTTGGCATGGGCGCGGGCGTTACCGCAGCGGAGTGAAAGAAAAGGGGGTTGCAGAGAGGGGTTGTGCCGAGATGGGACACTTGGAGTTTGGCCGCTACCCCTCCTCAGTTCGGCGTTCACGAAGGGTGAACTTGAGGGATGTTTTTGCTGGTTTCGACGGTTTTTTCGCCCTGGAGGGTAAACGGTGCACCGGATCGACTCGAAAATTTCAGGAATGGTTGACCCGTGTCTTCTTGGCCGGGGCCACCCTTGAACGACCTTCCTGCCCCTCTCGGGGAAGCAGGGGGTGAGAGGGGGTGGTCACCCCTACAGCGGTGAATGAAAATTTCCGGATCTGGATTTTTCGATCCGAATGGGTTTGTGCGCACCAAGGTGTGTCCTCATGAATTTTGGGACACAAATTTGACCCCCTTGCGGCTGAAACGGCACAAATTCAAAATGGGGTGGGTCCTCCGTGGGGGTGGTACGGCCGGGGGTGGTCGGAATCGAAAAAGAAAAATTGTACCGTGTACAGGAGAGGCTTCTGGATCGTTTGCAGTCGGTTTCAAACATTTTTGAAAACCAACCCCTCGAGGGGGTGGGGGTGACTGTGGAAAGAGGTGGAATTGTCCGATTGCGATTCCGCTTGCACAGTTGTAAAGGGGAGACTCATTTGAGTCGGTACACCGCAAATTTGCCGTTTCCGATCATTAAAAGACAAAAATTTTGACATGTTTATCTCGGTTTTTACACCCCTATGCAGTGAAGGGGTGGCACAGGTCGCAAGGATGGGCGCACGGATCGCACACTTTGCAGGTCTCAAGAAGAACAATAGGGGCACCTGCCTTCTAAATTTCAGCATCCCAGCTCGAAAAACATAGAAACGGCGCCGCGCTTTAAAAAATGGGCCGCTAATTTTGAGCGGCAGTGTAGAAACAGCGCCTTGGGCAAAAAAGGGGCCGCTAATTTTGAACGGCAGTGTATTTTCAATGGTATGTCGTCTTAATCTTGCAATAGTGTCCCAACACACTAAAGAAACAGACGAATTTCTTTAAAAATCCTCACTTTTTCCGTGGGATTTATTCAGGAATCATGGGAATCCGGAATCGTGTGTACACCAAAATAAGAAGTGGGTAACCCCTCGGCCGGGGCGCCTGTATTTATACGGGAGCAGTAGTTCCTTTTCCACCGATAGGCGGCGCCCAGCGCGCGGTGCGCTTGTCTTGACTTGTCCGTGGTGCGCCTGTCCAGACTTGTCCGCATGCTGGTGCCGTGCGGCGGCGCGCGGCAGTGCGTAGTGCGCACACTTGCCACATAGGCGGCGCACTGCAGCGCGCAGTATGCACACTTGCCACATTGGCCGCGCTAGTGTCGCACCACCGCCAGTATAAATACAGGCGCTCCGGCCGAGAAGGAGCATACTTAACCTGACTCTTTCAGAGCGGCACATTCTCCAGACTCAGTTGAAGCAATCACCAACATGGAAAGTACTGCAGTTGATGTAATTTATCTTTAGGGGCGGCACGGGGCCAAAGTGGTCAAGGAGTTTGCGGTGTACAGACGCGAAGGTTGCGGTGCTTTCCACGGCGTGGCAATATTCAGTCCGCCATACACAGAAGACATGTTACAGAAACGTTACAAGGATGACAATGCCATCATGGCACACATCCATCATGGATTGCAGTGGGGAATGGAGGGACGACCCAATGGCACTGTTAAAGACACACTCGAGTGTTTGACAGCCAATGCAGATTTCCTCTTTGCCATCGGACAGAAGAGAGCCAGACTGATTCAGTCATTCCTCCCAGAGAAATGTATCATTAATGTGAACGATTTTGGGGTTGCAGGTCTCAGTCGCTTCCCCACAATGCAATGCAATATTGACGAGCACAGACACCGGGACAACGTTGAGTGCGCACTAACCAACGCATGCAAACTCTTGCACTGGCTAGAGTACTATGCCTTCCAGATGTGAGCAGCGTGACCAACCACAAACCTAAGTTCCCACCAATAAAATACAAAAATACACAAAAACTAATAAAATGCAAAAGCCCTAAAAATCAATAAAACACAAAACCAAAAAAAACCTAATATAACCAGAAAAAAAACATAAGTGGCGCGCAGGGGAGATGCCCACCAAAAGGCCCCATTGAAAAAAGACAAGTCCTGACTTGAATGTAGGGTTAGGTTACGTTCCTTCACGTCATGTCCGAATAGGGATTCAAGATGGCGACGAGGTGACCTGGGCGGTAGAGCACACGGGAGACATAGGATCGGGCCTGGCTGCTCGGACTGCTGTGCTGTGACGGATGATGGGCCAGCCACAAGTCCCCAGCGGCGAGGGGTAGTTGAAACGCGTAGCCTTCATTAACGTACCGCCATGAGGCAATCGTGCGTCCAAGTGTTGCAGTGACAGTAGAATTGGTAGAATCGGTTATATGTATTTTTATATCAACTTGCCATTTGTATTAAGTTTTGTGAAAATGATTGCTTCTGAAAGCCGTGGGATTATACGTTTACATTTGTTTATATTCTTCATATAGCTACAAGGTAGGTTTACGCCAGACCGTGTCTTGTCGTAACAGGCTTCGCGATGCTGCGCCAGTTACGACAATCCACGCCTGGCGTTACACCTACCTTGGCCTGCGGCGCTTCCCTGCTTGCTTCGGCAAGCTGTTTCAAGGATTTTTGAGGCATTGAGTAATGCAAATTTTTTAGTCGGTCGATCCCCTTTTTTCAAGATCCTGATTCGGCACACTGATGAAGTTGGGCTCCTAGACCCCCCTTCCGACCCCTCTTTGAAAAGGTCTTGCCGAGACCTATCGAAATCTGCAATAAAAATTTTTAGTCGGTCGACCCCCTTTTTTCAAGATGAAGGGTTGAAGTTGATTATGTTAGTAAATTCGGGCCGAGGTAGCCAATTCGCAGTTAAAATTCGCATTTAAAACAAATAAAAACACATTACTTCAGCAAAATATTGATACAACAGAACCATTCCTAATCCTCAGTGAGCAGTCAGTTTGACAAAGGGACAGAAAAAAGAAAAAAAAAAAACTCGTAAAAATCAAAGGGTGATGCTAGTCAGTTAAAACAGTAAAATATTGGTCACAGATTAATAAAAGAAAATGAAAAAGGTGAAAAAGAAAGCCTTTCAAAATGGGAACAGCCAAAACACATAAACTGAAAAACATTGATGGAGACTCAACAGAATTGATAAAGTATCAGTTTCTACTGGAGTTCCCCCCCAGAAATCATAAGTTCACATACGATTATACTTCTACAATATTTAAATCATAAGTTCACATACAATAATACTCCTTCAAGATTTAAAACAATCTCAGAGCACTCAGACAAATGAATAAGTAGAACTAATTTGTATTGCAATTTGAAATATAACTGGTCACTAAAAAAATCCCAAGCTTTAGTAAATGCAGTTCTTCACTTTCCAACTTAGCCATCTCTGAACACAATCAACAGTAGACCAGGAGAAGTTGAAAAAATTCACAGGCTTTATCCATCTAATGTCGCAAACCACAAGTGTACAGAAAAAGGAAATGTGAGGAATGCATCATAAACAAACAGAGTCTTAATTCCGAATTAATGGGAAAGGTTTGAAATTTCTCGATTGGCAGGCCAAATATTAAGAAGAGACTATGTGCCTGCTTTGAATTATGAGTGCCATTAGGTGACCTAAGTAAGGGTGGGAACACGGCAGATAGGAAGTGATGAAGGGAACCTCAATAGGGAGGCATAAAGGAGCATATGGGCAAACAGCAAAACTGTGGAACTGGTAGAATTATTAAATGGAAAACTGAACTCAGCTCTAGTAAAGAGAAGTCTCAACTTGCTATTTTTTAACAAATTTAAGGAAGAATATCTCAACACACCATTAAATAGTTAAATCCCACCACCTAACTAACACAGGGGGCCCCGCTGTGTGTCTACACCACAACCATATCGCACAATTAGCGCAATCTTACCTTCACAAATATGTGCAGTATGCTTCTACATTCATTTATTCACTACATTGGTTACTATTCTTCCCAAAATTTGCAAAGTGTAGCCATGACAAACGGGCTCCCTTTTGCATTGATTTATCTTATGATAGTAACAATGCAAAAGGGCGCCCGGTTTAAGTGAATAAACGAACACTTTATCCATGGAAATTCAAGAGCTGACTCAATTTATTTACCAGTGGTCAAGACTGTTCTTAAGGGTTTAGGTTCTGAAGGGTTCCTAAGGGTATAAGGAAGGGTAGTGGATTGAATATGAACTCTCTGGAGAATAAAACTGGTTAGAAAATAAACCATAGGCAAAGGTCGATTTCCTACTCTCCTCAAAATCAGACCAAGAGAAAAAAAACATACGCGACCTCTAATACAAACTGGAAATTTGAGACTCTGTTTGAACACAGTGCACTTCACACAGTTTCATTATTCTTTTTTTTGGCTAACAAATTGCAACAGCAACATCCTCCTCGCTCAGACCAGCTTCTATATTAACACCGCATTTAAAAGAACAAAGATCCATTTGCTAGCAACTGCTCAAAAATTACTAAAGCAGTTAAAAGGCCACTGTAACTCGTGAATAATCATAACCAAGTGCCTGTCATATGACGGCAACCCTTAACAAACACCTACTAACAGAGCACAAGCCCATTGATTGCATATCCAAGTTTGTTGGCATGGCTTCATTTAACTCATGTCCTCCACTCTTACAGAAAACACAGTACTCACAATATTGCAACAAATATGGGTCCAGCAATTAACAAGCAGGTGTTTGTGTGATGCTTCCGCCACTCTCTTCTCTGATGGGATTGAAGCAGCCAGGGACTCCGTTCTTGGATGACTGCATCGCTCTTCACCTCGCAGAACTCTGAAGCCGTCGTTAGGAGCAGCATTCAATGAAGTGTGAATTTTCTCATGATCAGCACGCCAGTAAATACTTGAACCTGGGCAAAGAATCAAGAATAAGTAACGAAGCATGGGGTACAAACGTTGAAGACATGCATCAAGCACAGCACACTTACAACACGATTTATGTATTCCACTTAATTTGGATGATGAAGCCAAGGTCAAGTCATCGTTATTTCTTGTAACATTAAGCCAGTCTGGGCTGTAGTTTGCAGACGAAAACAAAGAATGCAGATAAGTAGAGAGATACAATTGTTTTAATATGTTAGCCTCTGAAACATAGCCTCTATTCTTCAAACTTTGTCAACAATAATACATCAGACAAACCAATTCACCTTTATTTCAGTCAAGATGCATCCCAGGATGTAAAAACATTCATCCACTCATAAAATCTCGATTGTTGTCAGCTAAAATAAGGGAGAAAAAGAACTTAAGGTAAATTGGTAACAATATTCATAGAAAAATCATAAAAACAAAAAAGGAAATCAATCATACCAAGTAAGAAGCATTAACCCGCCTGCACCTGTGCACGTCGTCAAGAAAAAAAACCATAGTCTCCTCCATCCGTCGTCTCCTCACGCTAACAAAAATCTTACACTAAATTAAAAATGTTCCAGGTTTCGATTCAGGGTCGCATCTTCCGTCGCAACTTTGATGGACCCTGCTTCTGTCGTCACCTGGCAAACAAGATGATTCTAAATAAGTCTTTCGCATACAAATTAGAAGAACTGATGAAGCAACAAAGTAACAAAACGTCTATACCCACATAATAAAAAGATTCGATTTGTCTACCATGGTTCCATCAGTGTCATTAAAATAAAATACAAGCCACCAATTGCATCGTTGTCGGCTGAAAAAAAAAATAAAAAATAGGTGAGTTTAATTTATACCAGAATTCAATAATCACAGATGGTAAAGAAGAAAATCAATCATACCAATTAAAAAGCATTGATCCATCCGCACCTCTGCACGTCGTCAAGAAAATAAAAACATAGTCTTCTCCATCCGTCGTCTCCTCACACTAACAAAAATCTTACACTAAATTAAAAATGTTCCAGGTTTGGATTCAGGGTCACTTCTTCCGTCGCAACTTTGAAGGACCCTGCTTCTGTCGTCACCTGGCAAACAAGATGATTCTAAATAAGTCTTTCGCATACAAATAAGAAGAAAGCTGGTGAAGCAACAAGGTAACAAAACATCTATACCCACATAATAAAAAGGTTCGATTCGTCTACCATGGTTCCGTCAGTGTCATTAAAATAAAATACAAGCCACCCATTGCATTGTTGTCGGCTGAGAAAGAAAAAAAAAATAGGTGAGTTTAATTTATACCAGAATTAAATAATCACAGATGGTAAAGAAGAAAATCAATCATACCAATTAAAAAGCATTGATCCATCAGCACCTCTGCACGTCGTCAAGAAAATAAAAACATAGTCTTCTCCATCCGTCGTCTCCTCACACTAACAAAAATCTTACACTAAATTAAAATTGTTCCAGGTTTGGATTCAGGGTCACTTCTTCCGTCGCAACTTTGGAGGACCCTGCTTCTGTCGTCACCTGGCAAACAAGATGATTCTAAATAAGTCTTTCGCATACAAATAAGAAGAAAGCTGATGAAGCATCAAGGTAACAAAACGTCTATACCCACATAATAAAAAGGTTCGATTCGTCTACCATGGTTCCGTCAGTGTCATTAAAATAAAATACAATCCACCCATTGCATTGTTGTCGGCTGAGAAAGAAAAAAAAAATAGGTGAGTTTAATTTATACCAGAATTAAATAATCACAGTTGGTAAAGAAGAAAATCAATCATACCAATTAAAAAGCATTGATCCATCCGCACCTCTGCACGTCGTCAAGAAAATAAAAACATAGTCTTCTCCATCCGTCGTCTCTTCACACTAACAAAAATCTTACACTAAATTAAAAATGTTCCAGGTTTGGATTCAGGGTCACTTCTTCCGTCGCAACTTTGAAGGACCCTGCGTCTGTCGTCACCTGGCAAACAAGATGATTCTAAATAAGTCTTTCGCATACAAATTAGAAGAAAGCTGATAAAGCAACAAGGTAACAGAACGTCTATACCCACATGATAAAAAGGTTCGATTCGTCTACCATGGTTCCGTCAGTGTCATTAAAATAAAATACAAGCCACCCATTGCATTGTTGTCAGCTGAGAAAGAAAAAAAAAATAGGTGAGTTTAATTTATACCAGAATTAAATAATCACAGATGGTAAAGAAGAAAATCAATCATACCAATTAAAAAGCATTGATCCATCCGCACCTCTGCACGTCGTCAAGAAAATAAAAACATAGTCTTCTCCATCCGTCGTCTCCTCACACTAACAAAAATCTTACACTAAATTAAAATTGTTCCAGGTTTGGATTCAGGGTCACTTCTTCCGTCGCAACTTTGGAGGACCCTGCTTCTGTCGTCACCTGGCAAACAAGATGATTCTAAATAAGTCTTTCGCATACAAATTAGAAGAAAGCTGATGAAGCAACAAGGTAACAGAACGTCTATACCCACATGATAAAAAGGTTCGATTCGTCTACCATGGTTCCGTCAGTGTCATTAAAATAAAATACAAGCCACCCATTGCATTGTTGTCGGCTGAGAAAGAAAAAAAAAATAGGTGAGTTTAATTTATACCAGAATTAAATAATCACAGTTGGAAAAGAAGAAAATCAATCATACCAATTAAAAAGCATTGATCCATCCGCACCTCTGCACGTCGTCAAGAAAATAAAAACATAGTCTTCTCCATCCGTCGTCTCCTCACACAAACAAAAATCTTACACTAAATTAAAAATGTTCCAGGTTTGGATTCAGGGTCACTTCTTCCGTCGCAACTTTGAAGGACCCTGCGTCTGTCGTCACCTGGCAAACAAGATGATTCTAAATAAGTCTTTCGCATACAAATAAGAAGAAAGCTGATGAAGCATCAAGGTAACAGAACGTCTATACCCACATAATAAAAAGGTTCGATTCGTCTACCATAGTTTCGTCAGTGTCATTAAAATAAAATACAAGCCACCCATTGCATTGTTGTCGGCTGAGAAAGAAAAAAAAAATAGGTGAGTTTAATTTATACCAGAATTCAATAATCACAGATGGTAAAGAAGAAAATCAATCATACCAATTAAAAAGCATTGATCCATCCGCACCTCTGCACGTCGTCAAGAAAATAAAAACATAGTCTTCTCCATCCGTCGTCTCCTCACACTAACAAAAATCTTACACTAAATTAAAAATGTTCCAGGTTTGGATTCAGGGTCACTTCTTCCGTCGCAACTTTGAAGGACCCTGCTTCTGTCGTCACCTGGCAAACAAGATGATTCTAAATAAGTCTTTCGCATACAAATAAGAAGAAAGCTGATGAAGCATCAAGGTAACAAAACGTCTATACCCACATAATAAAAAGGTTCGATTCGTCTACCATGGTTCCGTCAGTGTCATTAAAATAAAATACAATCCACCCATTGCATTGTTGTCGGCTGAGAAAGAAAAAAAAAATAGGTGAGTTTAATTTATACCAGAATTAAATAATCACAGTTGGTAAAGAAGAAAATCAATCATACCAATTAAAAAGCATTGATCCATCCGCACCTCTGCACGTCGTCAAGAAAATAAAAACATAGTCTTCTCCATCCGTCGTCTCCTCACACTAACAAAAATCTTACACTAAATTAAAAATGTTCCAGGTTTGGATTCAGGGTCACTTCTTCCGTCGCAACTTTGAAGGACCCTGCTTCTGTCGTCACCTGGCAAACAAGATGATTCTAAATAAGTCTTGCGCATACAAATAAGAAGAAAGCTGATGAAGGTAAAAGAAAGCTGAGGTAAGTAAATTTTGTACCAAAATAAAATAATCATAGTTAGAAAAAAAGAAAATCAATCAGAAAGTGGGAAAAAGAAAGGGAATGGATAAAGCAAAAACTTGATAAAACTTACTTGATAAAACGGTTCTTCCTGTTCACCTCTCAGAAGTATTGTCATCAAGAACATCTTGCAAAAGGCGTCTTAGAATTGAAAGGCATGCCTACAAGGCGATCAACATTTCATGTTCAAAGTACAGGGACAATTCTTGCCAGTTGAAATTAGAGTCCAGAAGTTCAGTGGCCAACTAGAAGGAAACAAAAATGTTGTAGGTGAGTACAGGGCTACACAAACAATAGAAATGGATAAAGTCTGAACAGAAAATTTGTACTTACTTTAATAATACGGTCTGTGAAACTCCTTGAAGACCTCAATAAAAAGAGGCACATCCTTACAACTTCTTCCTCTCTTTAAAAAACTTTTCTCCGAACATGTTTTCTTTTCTTTTCTTTTATACTCTTTTACAATTATTTTTGTTTCACATTCTTTGACAATGTGTTATTTTTCTTTTTTTTTTAAACTTTTGAACAATGTGCAATTTTTTTTTTTATTTTTTTTTTTTGTATTTTTTTAACACTTTGTAAATATTTGAACTCTTTTAAACATTCTTCCAAAAATAGTATTGCATTGTCACGAGATTATTCACAATCCAAATATTTGCAGTCATCAGATTTACAGACAAATCAAGACTTGGACATTTAACACAATCTACAAACTAACAGCAGAAATTGAAATCTTTTACACCAAGATAGAAATCAGCATGAAAACTTGGCATTGATGTCGTTAGAGTACAAGCTAATAGCAAGAACAATTCCTTATCTGATTCAGTCGTGAAACATTTCAAAACAAAATGAAAGTCCCTTTCAAGAACTATTAGGAGTAAACAAATAGTACTGTCATAGTGAACAGAAGACAGGCTTCAACAAGACCATTCTTATATGCTGTTTAAAATTAACCAATCGCCCAACGCCTATGCCGACCAACATTCCCTGGATCAGAAAAGGACAAAGAGAGGGGGGGGGGGGGGAGGGGGAAATCTAGGGGCCTATCCTAATAAAATTTGAATTTTAACTTTGATTAAGAAACGAGAGGTAAATTAGCATCAGCCATTTTCCTGCACTGTGGAATTCACATTCAGTCCACTTTACCTCCTCAGAGTCAATGAGAAGCATATGAAAAGAACATGGAAAAAAAGGTTGGAGCGTCTCTAAGAAGCATTAGATTTAGCAGGCCTATTGAAAATAAATAGAATAACGCCTAATACCTCAACTCGCTTATCCAGAACAAATTTGTGGAAGAATATGTAAGCACAAAAAATTACCTTCAAATTCCACCACCAAACACAGGGGGCCCCAACTGTGTCTCCACCACACTCACACATACAAGCATACTTGGTTATCACAGCTAGATCATTAAAATCAGAGAGGCACATGCATTCATCTACAACACAGCTTAATATTCTTCCCAAAATTTGAGTAGCCAAGACGAAAGGGCGCCCTTTCGTGTTGGATGTTTGTTGTAAATACTGCAAATAAGTAATCGTCACTACAGATATGTCAAATATAAGTTTCTATATCCCACCTCTGAATAACCTGTATCTCTCTCATACTGAGAAAGTCATCATGTAATTATCATAGACGCTACTTCCGTGTGCACCCATGATGCACTATTATTCTCCAGTAAACGGTATCCAGAAAAAGAATAAAAACACCAGTTCCTGACCAGCCTTAACACTGTGTACAGCGCACCTATTTTTCTCTCGGCTAATATCTCCTTACTTCGCGAGTTAGACCTGTGCTAAAGCCCAAAATTCATCATCTTAAAATATTGGATAATACCATCACATTTAGGGAAAGTGAGGACATTTCAGGGCTGACTCAACCTGTTACCTGCATTCATTTCATATGCGTCTCATTAACAGAAAGAAGGGAAAATGGACAGAACTTGAATTCCACAGAGCGGAAAAATGATGAGGAAAAGAGGGGGAAATCAGCATCTGCCAATTTGATTCATTTCTTGACATCAACAGGCCAAGAGGAAAACATACCCAACCCCTAACACAAACTGTGAATCTGAGACTGTTTGAATATAGTTCACTTCGCACCATTGCTCCAGCATTTTTTGCCAATCAAATTTGCAACAGCCAGGATACACCCTACACAAAGAATGCATTGAGAGAACAAAGATTGACTTGGGTTAATCAAGGACAGACTGATCCAAGGGAAATGTGGCTCTAAAAGGCAATAACTTGGAACAACTGCACTACAAACTTGAAATTCAGTTCAGAAAACAACCATTCGTTGCTTCTCATGTCTTGGAGGTCGTGTTGAAGACAAATCTTGCAAAACAAAATGACAGAGCTCAAGATCACAACCCAATTGACTCTGAACATTGACAAACTCAGTTATCAAGGGCACAAGAATGCAGTTTTGTTGTGGACAACACTTCACCCCTCTCCTTCAATCTGCCTCAATACACACTGGACTAATATCCCACGGAGTACATTCGAACTCACAATTATAGCAACAAAGAGGTAGAATTCAGCTTGATGCATGCTGGCACAAGCTGATGCGAGCAATGACAAGTTTCTTCTTAGATTTCTTCTCTTGGCACCCCCAGGCTTCCAAGGACTAGGATGACCGGATTTGGCACAGGCTGATGAGAGTGATCCTGAATAGTTTCTTGTCAGAAGCACCCAGGCCCAGGACATGACCACATTGCTTCAATACACCAGATTTCTGAAGCCCTCCAGGAGTTTGCTCCAGCATTCACTGTAGTGAATGTTCTCTTGTGATTGGCACAGATAGGATGGATACGTGCACCTAGGCATATAATGGAGTATAAGTGACAAAGCATGGAGAAAAAAAAAACCAAGAAGGTACACTTAGGGCACAGTATACTTACATGTATACGTCACAATCTTAGTGTAGGCCAGATCGTTGGGAAACCTCTGAAAACCCTCTGAACTTCTCGTTACACTTTCACCCTCTGCTTCAGCTGTTTCCTTGACTTCAGTTGGCATGTTTGTTCTGCATCATTGGGACAGTTAACTCTCAAGGCAACCCTGCAAAATAAATTTAAAAACAAAATGAAAAAAAGGAAACCCATAAAAACATCGGTCAAAGAAGTAGAAAATCATTTAAAGAACCTATGTGCATAATATGAATATTATTAGAGCATGACAGAAGAAATTCAGATTGGTTTGGAAGATCAAAATACACACTAAACTGAAAAGCTCACCTTGCCGTCATTCCCAGGAGGTGCCATCAACATCAACTCGGACAGGATAGAAAAAAGGATAGTCTGCTATGCAAAATATGTCAAGAGTTCTCTAAAATTTGCTGAACACCTTGATGAAAACCTTGGCTTTCAGAGTGTGCAGACGTGCATAATCACCTTCATTGGGAAACTCAAAATCAACATCTGTTGAAAGCTTCAACACTTGATTCTCAAAGTGCGACCCCACCATAAGCCACACAGATTCACTGTCTTCCCCTCCAACCCTGCAACATAAATTTAAAAACAATATGAAAAAAGGAAACCCATAGAAACTTTGGTCCAAGGGAGCAAACATTTTAAGAACCAATGTGCATAATATGAATATTATTTAAGCACCTGTATGAGCAATATCTTGGACTCTAGGGTTCTTCTACCATATCATGCTACGCAGACTTGGACAGACAGACCAGGAGGATGTTCTTCTGAGTGCCACACACGCTTGCTGACAGCCAAGTCCTCATCCTTTTTCAGCTTCAAGAACTTCCGCAATTGACAGAGGCTTTGCCAACCCATCCTCAAAGCTCACGAGGTTCTCACGAAAGTTCTGATCAACACCTCAATGTTCCATATTCCGTCATGTGAGGGCTACATCCTATGCAAAATAGAAACAAATATTAGTGCCTCTTTGGGATATAAATTGTCAAATTTCACATAAGAACAACACGCACCTTTTCACGCTTGCTAGCAGTCAAGTCCTCTCTTCTTAAGCATCTCAACAATTGAATAATTACAGAGTACTTGTTGAGCTTAATTCAGCTAAAAGCTTGTATGCTGTATGCCAACCCATCCTCAGAGCTGAGAAGAGGTCGAGGTCACAACTTCCTTTCAAGGAAGTCCTGGAGAAACTTCTTCCAAAGTTCCGATAAGGAGGAGTTCGGTCCCTGTGAAAAAGAAACAACATGACATTCCAGAAGAAATTACGATTGGTTTAGAGGATCAAAATACACACTAGATGTTGGAAGCTTACCTTGTTGATATGGCACGTCCTGAAAATGGCAATGTCAACTGGGACAGAATCGGAAAAGGACAGTCTTCTATGCAAAATAAATCCAGAGCTCTTCAAAATTTGCTGAACCCTTGATGAAAACCTTAGCTTTCAGAGTGTTCAGACATGCATCACCTTCATTGGGAAACTCAACATATCAATTTGGGCATCTGAAAGACAAGAGAGATATTACATACAGGCAACTATAGAACAAACAAAGTAAAGAATCAAGAAAAACCAACTACCTGAGTGAGTATCACCAAAATATTTAACTTGAGGCATCGTTCGGTTTGCAGGTGACAACTGACCAACCACGCAAACGTACTACAGCAACAAGTTAAGTTTACGCTTCGCGCTTTCTAGACCAGTTTTTGATCTTCATGCATCACAAGAACGTCATCAATAGACAGAGAAGTTGAGCTTAGTTCTGTTAAAAGCTTCAACACTTGATTCTCAAAGTGCGACCCCACCATAAGCCACACAGATTCACTCTGTCTTCCCCTCCAACCCTGCAACATAAATTTAAAAACAATATGAAAAAAGGAAACCCATAGAAACTTTGGTCCAAGGGAGCAAACATTTTAAGAACCAATGTGCATAATATGAATATTATTTAAGCACCTGTATAAGCAATATCTTGGACTCGAGGGTTCTTCTACCATAATCATGCTACGCAGACTACGCAGACGTGCATCACCTTCATTGGGAAACTCAACATATCAATTTGGGCATCTGAAAGACAAGAGAGATATTACATACAGGCAACTATAGAACAAACAAAGTAAAGAATCAAGAAAAACCAACTACCTGAGTGAGTATCACCAAAATATTTAACTTGAGGCATCGTTCGGTTTGCAGGTGACAACTGACCAACCACGCAAACGTACTACAGCAACAAGTTAAGTTTACGCTTCGCGCTTTCTAGACCAGTTTTTGATCTTCATGCATCACAAGAACGTCATCAATAGACAGACAAGTTGAGCTTAGTTCTGTTAAAAGCTTCAACACTTGATTCTCAAAGTGCGACCCCACCATAAGCCACACAGATTCACTCTGTCTTCCCCTCCAACCCTGCAACATAAATTTAAAAACAATATGAAAAAAGGAAACCCATAGAAACTTTGGTCCAAGGGAGCAAACATTTTAAGAACCAATGTGCATAATATGAATATTATTTAAGCACCTGTATGAGCAATATCTTGGACTCGAGGGTTCTTCTACCATAATCATGCTACGCAGACTACGCAGACGTGCATCACCTTCATTGGGAAACTCAACATATCAATTTGGGCATCTGAAAGACAAGAGAGATATTACATACAGGCAACTATAGAACAAACAAAGTAAAGAATCAAGAAAAACCAACTACCTGAGTGAGTATCACCAAAATATTTAACTTGAGGCATCGTTCGGTTTGCAGGTGACAACTGACCAACCACGCAAACGTACTACAGCAACAAGTTAAGTTTACGCTTCGCGCTTTCTAGACCAGTTTTTGATCTTCATGCATCACAAGAACGTCATCAATAGACAGACAAGTTGAGCTTAGTTCTGTTAAAAGCTTCAACACTTGATTCTCAAAGTGCGACCCCACCATAAGCCACGCACAGATTTCACTCCGTCTTCTCCTACAACTCCTCTTGCACAAGCATTGAAGTGAGCAATGACAAGTTTCTTCTTAGAATTTTGCTCTTAGCATCCAGCAACTAGGATGACTGCATCTGGCACAGGCTGATTGAGTATGATCATGAATAGCTTCTTATCAGAAGCACCCAGGCCCAGGACATGACCACATTGCTTCAATACACCAGATTTCTGAAGCCCTCCAGGAGTTTGCATCAGCATTCACTGCAGTGAATGTTCTCTTGTGATTGGCACAGATAGGATGGATACGTGCACCTAGGCAAATAATGAAGAATAATTATCAAACAATGGAGAACAAAACTAGAAGGTAAACATAGGGCACAGCATACTTACATGTACACGTCACAATCTGAGTGTCTGCCAGATGTTTGGGAAACCTCTGAGAACCCTCTTAACTTCTCGTTACACTTCGCCTTCTGCTTCAGCTGTTTGCTGAACTTCAGTTGGTGTAGTTTGTTCTGCGTCATAGGAACAACTAAGTCTCAAGACAACCCTGCAAAATAAATTTAAAAACAAAATGAAAAAAGAAAACCCATAAAAACATTGGTCCAAGAGAGGACACATTATAAGGACCAATGTGCATAGTACGAATATTATTTAAGCACCTGTTAGAGCAATATCTTGACCTTGAGGGTTCTTCTACCGTATCAAGCTAGGCAGAATTGGGCAGACAGACACGGAGAAGTTCTTATGAAAGTTTAGATAAACACTTCCATGTTCCATGTTGAGAGAGAGAGAGAGAGAGAGAATCTCTGCTTAGCGGCCTCGCGCAACGCGCATGTAGCCCGGTTGGTAGAAGGCTGTGCTGTGCCAGGGAGAGGGGAGGGGGTTAGAAGCGGAGGTGGGGGTTTTCCCTGAGGAAACCCTCGAACGCCGCGAAGGCTTGCGCTGGAGCACGGAGCATGTTGGCGAGGGTGAATTCGATGCCAGCTTCTTCGCATTTATCAAGGAGGGCTATGCGGCCCGACCACTCGCAGGCTTCGAACAGGTGTCTGGCGTCCGCTTCAGGCTCCCCGCAGCGGGGGCAGTTACTTGCTTCGGTGCCTGCGACCCGATGGAGGTGGGCGGGGGTGGCGGATGGCGTGCGCTGGGCTGGCGCGGCGCGGTGGGCGGCTTGGGCGTGCGGTGGGCGGCGGGGCGAGGCCTGTACAAAAGGGAGACAAATATTAATTCCTCTTTGGAATATAAATTGTCAAATTTATGATACGAAAAACACGCTTGCCAAAGCTAAGATAGACAGAGAGGAGAGCAAAGGCCGGACTACCAAGTAAATTTTAATAAATTTTAAAGCAATGAAAAAGATGGTAAGAAACTGGAAAGCAACAAAGTTCAAAGGAGAACCACAACACTCACTTTAATATCCCCAGCGGGCCGGGGCTCGGATGTTCCTCGCGGACCGACGCAGCGGCGTCGGGTTCGCAGCCTGATGCTGGACTGGAGGTGCTGGCTGTGGAGCCTGATGCTGGACTGGAGGTGGTGGCTGTGGAGCCTGATGCTGGACTGGAGGTGGTGGGTGTGGAGCCTGATGCTGGACTGGAGGTGGTGGCTGTGGAGCCTGATGCTGGACTGGAGGTGGTGGGTGTGGAGCCTGATGCTGGACTGGAGGTGGTGGCTGGATGGGGGCCTGTGGATTTAACTTCCTCCTCTTTGTGGGCGGCTTCATGCTGTCGTCGCTTGAGACGCTCCACCGTCTCCTCTTGGACGCCCGGCTCAGGCTCTCACTGATCACAAACAAACAAGCATTGTAAATACCATGGTCTAATTAGAGTTGTACCTGTGACAGCTCCTTACGACTATCTTACGTTTCCCAGCTCATCGCCGTCATGTCCATATCGACGGGGTCATAGTTGGTGCTGTCGCTGGAAGAGCTGCTGCTGCGGTGGTGGTGGTGGTTGCTGCTGCTGTTGTTGTTGTTGTTGTTGTTGCTGTTGTTGTTGTTGTTGCTGCTGTTGTTGCTGCTGTTGTTGTTGTTGTTGCTGTTGTTGTTGTTGCTGCTGTTGTTGTTGTTGTTGTGGTGGTTGTCGTCGTCGTCGTCGTCGTCGTCGTCGCTGTCGTCGGTGTCGTCACTGTGGTGGCGACGGGGGCCAGGACCACCCCTCGGTCCGGCACCACCGCCGCCACTTGGTCCTGCCCCATCGTTGTCAGCGGGAGGCAACTGACTGAAGAAGAAACAAAATCATCAGCTCATCCAAACATCTAAATTTAGGAAGGAAGCTAACCTTGCAGTTCATACAACTTACGCTTTCACAATGTTGAGATAGGACAGCGTTAAGGTCTCAAAATGCTTCACGCACTTCTCTAAATGGGCAAAACCCCTATTGACCTCCCTGAAAGACAGATGACAAAAGTAAGGATAGGCTTCAAGCATGCTGCCTACTGCAAGTGCCTCAACCGATAATACATACGCTTCATCGCGGGTCCTTGCGCCCTCCACCGCAATGCGGGCCCCCGCCATCATGCCCTGAGAGGTCACTTCGATAACGTGCTCTTGGCTGTTGCTGCAATCAACAGAACAGGTCAGACACGAGTCACTTGAAACAAGCAATAGACAGGGGTGCAAAGACTTACACAGTGCCTTCCGGTGAATCAGGATCTGGCTCCACGACATCGGTCCCGAGCTCGGACGCCAGCTGGCCCCGCCCCAACAAGTCCGAGAAGACGCCCTCAACTTCACGGACAAGGTGTCTTCCGTGTGGCTCGTTGTCAAAGAGTGTCAGGTTGGAGCCCATGGCTAGGCGAAAGACTGACGCCGTGACATTAAAAACTTCACGATCACGAGCGCTGGAACAGACAAAGTTAGATGGTTATAAAAGCAAATGAGCAACAAGCACAGAGTTTATTTCCGCACGGACTTAATTTGCTGGATACTTACTCGTTCCGGAATCCAGTACAACCACCAAACTTCACGTGAAGAGCCCAATGGGCGGCCTTGTAAAAGGCTCGGGCGCAGAAAATACATCTTATCTGGCCGGGGGCCGCCTCGAAGCCCATGGGGCCTGAATGGTGGGTCCATTCCCCATCTTGGGGCCCGTTTGGCGCTTCCGTCACGGGGCACGTCCCAATTAGTTGGAACATGGCTGCAACCAAACAAGGAGCACATAAGCAAACGCAGCCCCAGCGCCTTCTTGAGACTCAGCAGCCACACCGCCTACCTTTCGTCGAACACCCAATCATAACGGACAGCAATCCAGGAAGACTAAATGAATGCCGTGGCACCCTAACCCTCTGCACGCGGGATGCAGAGCGGCCTGTGAACAGAAAAGAGACGTCCTTCAATAAATTCTCATGACTCGAACCAGAACGAGCAACGCGAGACGGGGGGGGGGGGGGTCTGCGTAACGTCAAGGCCATAGACAACCACCGGCGCGCATTTCGGGCGGGTCTCAAGTCCCCAGACGCACACGGGGCTCGCAGCAGCCAGGGGCGGATCGCTTCGTCTCTCTCGCACTCTACGGCCTACGGGACGCCCCAGTAGTGCGAGAGCAGTAGCACCCCAACGCCTCGCGCCTCACGCGAACTGCAGGCCGCGGCAGCCAGAGAGGAACTTTCGTGACATTTGCCCGCCGCGCGGGACCGCGAACCACGGAGCAGCCGCGAATAACCTCGGGAACTGATGTGCCGAACGTCGCCGAGCGCAGCCGAACGCAACGGGTCCCGTTCGAGCGTCGAAAGCCCGCAGAGGAGACGCGGGTGGCAGCGCGTTTGGTGAAGCCAGCACAAGCAAAACATCAACACGCCTGCGTGTGGATGTGCCTACCCTACCCAACCATCTACACACAGCGACGCGCCGGCCAAGAGCCACGCGTGGCGACTCAAACCGACGCCGCACAGTGGGCCAGAAGACTGCGTAGGCGAACAAAACTCTCGACGCTTTCTCAGCTCCAGAGTCGCTAAATTGGATTTGAATCGAACGTGTGACCCCACCAATGGATTCCTTGTGGAAAACGCGCAATAACACGCAAAGGGAAGGGGGCAAGCAGAGCCCGGCATTGGAGCCCGCCGCGGGACCCGACCTGAGTGGCTCGGCCAGGGAGTCATTGTGCGAGAGAGAGGTCCGAGAAAGCCGAAGGTCCGATACCGATGTGCCGAACGTCGCCGAGCGTGGCCGAACGCATCTGCCCAAACGGGTCCCGTTTGAGCGTCGAGTCTCACTTCCCCGGCCAGCCAGGCCCGGGGCACGGAAGACAGACAGACGCGGGCGGCGGCGCGCCGAGGCGTCGTTCGGTGAAGCTGAGCGGCAGCACAGCATCCGCACGCCTGCGTGTGTGCGTCCGAAACAGTCGGTTGGAACAGAGAGGTCCGACCCCGCCCGCTGTTGTGCGACAGAGACGGCTCACGCTTCCAACGCACAGTCGCCCGCTGTCTCGGGTGGCTTGAGTGCTCTGAGCGGCGGTGGCGGCCGCCGGCTCCCCGGCTCGCTGCCTAGCCGAAAACCTCACCCCTTCACCTCACACCACTAGTTCCAAACGGGACCCGTTTCAGTGGCGAGTCTCGCCGAGCAAGCGCAAGCAAGACCAAAGGCACGCTGGCGGGACGAACCGAGATGGGACAGCCGGACAGCCGGGACGATCCAAGCGTCAGATGGGTGCCAATGCCGGGCTCTGGGGGCAAGGGGTGTGACCAGACGCACGGCGCCAGTGTTCGGACTTGTGGCGGCCAGCCATCAGGCCCGCAAGACAGACAGACGCGGGTGGCAGCGCAAGCCAGCACAAGCAAAACCTAAGGGGGCGTTCAAATATGACGTCACTTTTTCGGGGGGGGGGGGGGGAAGCTAAAATATGACCCGATGTGACCGTCGGGGGGGGGGGGGGCAGAGGGCATGTGACATCACATTCCGTCGATAACTGCGTGCGGTAAAAATATAATGCTCAATTTGAAAGGCGCGCAACTCACTATGTCGCAACGCGCCTTGGCGCGATCTAGGGGCAGAAAACTGTACTACGCGCAGACAGGCGCAGGCTGCGCCGGGACGCCGCACGCCCACCCTTTGAGTGACAGTGACAGGTTTTCATTTTTAAATATTTAAGAAAATGTTAGGCAGCGCGTTGAGCGTAAAAGCGAGCTGCCAGGGAGTACAGCTGCTTCCAGTACGGCGCATGTGCACAGTGGGCCTGAAGACCGGCGCAGGCAGAGCCCGGCATTGGAGCCCGCCGCGGGACCCGACCTGAGTGGCTCGGCCAGGGAGTCATTGTGCGAGAGAGAGGTCCGAGAAAGCCGAAGGTCCGATACCGATGTGCCGAACGTCGCCGAGCGTGGCCGAACGCATCTGCCCAAACGGGTCCCGTTTGAGCGTCGAGTCTCACTTCCCCGGCCCCGGCCAGCCAGGCCCGGGGCACGGAAGACAGACAGACGCGGGCGGCGGCGCGCCGAGGCGTCGTTCGGTGAAGCTGAGCGGCAGCACAGCATCCGCACGCCTGCGTGTGTGCGTCCGAAACAGTCGGTTGGAACAAAGAGGTCCGACCCCGCCCGCTGTTGTGCGACAGAGACGGCTCACGCTTCCAACGCACAGTCGCCCGCTGTCTTGGGTGGCTTGAGTGCTCTGAGCGGCGGTGGCGGCCGCCGGCTCCCGGGCTCGCTGCCTAGCCGAAAACCTCACCCCTTCACCTCACACCACTAGTTCCAAACGGGACCCGTTTGAGTGGCGAGTCTCGCCGAGCAAGCGCAAGCAAGACCAAAGGCACGCTGGCGGGACGAACCGAGATGGGACAGCCGGACCGCCGGGACGATCCAAGCGTCAGATGGGTGCCAATGCCGGGCTCTGGGCGCAGGAGGCCAAACTCTACACGCGTTTTGAGCTCCAGAGTCGCTTAGTCAGAACTCGAACCGAACTTGTGACCCCATCAATGGATTCCTCGTTCCGAGCGCAATCCATTTTGGGGTCACACGTTCGGTTCGAGTCCCATACTTACCGACTATGGAACTCAAAACGCGGCTAGAGTTTTGGCAGCCTGCGCCGGTCCGAGCTATTCGGTCAATATGGGAAAATGTGACATCACAAGAGGGGAAGGGGTCAGTTATAATCGTGACCAGCTGTGACAAGGGGGGGGTGAGGGGTCGAAAAATGAGCCCAAATAGTGTGACGTCATATTTGAACGCTCCCTAAGCCGCCTTGAGTGCGAGAGAGATGCAAGATGTGCTCGGAGACGGAAGACGGAGGCGACGCACAGTGGGTCAGAAGAACGTTGAGGTGGCCAAAATTCTCGACGCGTTTTGAGCTCCAGAGTCGCTAAATGCGACTCGAATCGAACGTGTGACCCCACCAATGGATTCCTCGTTTGGGGAGCAATCCATTGGTGGGGTCACACGTTCGATTCGAGTCCCATTTCACGACTCTGGAGCTCAAAACGCGTCTAGAGTTCTGGCCGCGTGCGCCGGTCTTCTGGCCCACTGTGCGACGGGCTGCGTCACAGTTTATTGCCTCGGACGTGTCCCGCAAAATTCGGAAGGGCAGTAGCACGGCCCGAGATCGTCTGTCTCGCGCACAGCCAAGGCGGTGGCGGTGGGCCGAGCCGGACCGCCCGTTTGAAAACACAAGGCCGCAGAGCTAGGGGTTTTCGGGGTTTCTGGCCGACCGCTCCGACCGACTCGGCCGCGAGTCAGTGTGCGAGAGAGACAGACAACGCCAGCCGAACGCTCCGGCTGGCTTGGGGCTGCATCCCGACGCCACCGTCGGCTCCCCGGCCTGTCCCGGCCGCTCTGCGACACAGGTTGACCGAGGTACGGCCGGCCGGCTGCGTTCGGCTGCTTGCTGCCCGCTTGCCGGCGCGGCTAGCAGAGCCACTTTGTGCATGGCTAGCAGACGACGCGGGGGGGAGGGGCCTTGCTCTGCCAGCCGCCTCTCTGGGGTGAAGAAAATACAGCACGACGAGATTATTTAACGGCCCATACTGAACCCACAAGCTCATGGAGCTGGCCCCTTCCACACCATACCAGTCTTAAAGGGAATCGCAGCGAAAAGCAATATACGTCCCGCCCGGTGTGCCACGCACGAGGCGCAGCCAGTGCTGGGCCGCGCGGCCTCAGCCTGGGCAGCCCATGCGTCGGCCGCTAACCGGCTGACTCGGTCGGCTGCGCTCGCTCGAAAAAGCCTGAAATCCCCACCTCTGCTAGGCGGGCAACAAACGACGGACAGACAGACGCGTTGGACGCACAGCAACAGGTGCCGACAATGAAAGCGCGCCGCCGCCGCGGCCTGCAGTGGCACTGCAGCCGTGCCTTGCAATCTCAACAACACGTTCCCAACGCAGTCGCCCTATCGCTCAGGTGACTTGGGTGCCTCGTCACACACAAGCACATGACCCGTCGGAACAAGAGCATAGGGAAATTCGTCACGATCGCCGGTAAACAAGAAAAATACGGTGAGCAATATGAACGGTGCACGGTGGTGGGCAATAACACAGCTCAAAACACGATCAGAGGCTCAGGGCTGCGGCGAGGGTAGGCGAAGGGCCGCGCAGGCGAACGAGACGCGAGCCGGCACGCCGGGGACCCGGGGGGGGCGAGGGGGGGGGGTCACAAGTGCTTAGACGTACAAGGGGCTCACAGCAGCCAGGGGCGGATCGCTTCGTCGCGTCGAGTCTTGCTGCCACGGCCAGCACCAGGCCCGCAAAACAGATGCGGGTGGCAGTGCGTTTGGTGAAGCCAGCACAAGCCAAACATCCACACGCCTACCTACCTAACCCTACCCAACCATCTACACACAGCGACGCGCCGGCCAAGAGCCACACGTGCAGAGCCCGGCATTGGAGCCCGCCGCGGGACCCGACCTGAGTGGCTCGGCCAGGGAGTCATTGTGCGAGAGAGAGGTCCGAGAAAGCCGAAGGTCCGATACCGATGTGCCGAACGTCGCCGAGCGTGGCCGAACGCATCTGCCCAAACGGGTCCCGTTTGAGCGTCGAGTCTCACTTCCCCGGCCAGCCAGGCCCGGGGCACGGAAGACAGACAGACGCGGGCGGCGGCGCGCCGAGGCGTCGTTCGGTGAAGCTGAGCGGCAGCACAGCATCCGCACGCCTGCGTGTGTGCGTCCGAAACAGTCGGTTGGAACAAAGAGGTCCGACCCCGCCCGCTGTTGTGCGACAGAGACGGCTCACGCTTCCAACGCACAGTCGCCCGCTGTCTTGGGTGGCTTGAGTGCTCTGAGCGGCGGTGGCGGCCGCCGGCTCCCGGGCTCGCTGCCTAGCCGAAAACCTCACCCCTTCACCTCACACCACTAGTTCCAAACGGGACCCGTTTGAGTGGCGAGTCTCGCCGAGCAAGCGCAAGCAAGACCAAAGGCACGCTGGCGGGACGAACCGAGATGGGACAGCCGGACCGCCGGGACGATCCAAGCGTCAGATGGGTGCCAATGCCGGGCTCTGCACACGTGGCGACTCAAACCGACGCCGCACAGTGGGCCAGAAGACTGCGTAGGCGAACAAAACTCTCGACGCTTTCTCAGCTCCAGAGTCGCTAAATTGGATTTGAATCGAACGTGTGACCCCACCAATGGTTAGCTCTCCAAACGAGGAATCCATCGGTGGGGTCACACGCTTGATTCGAGTCCCATTTAGCGACTGTGAGGCTCGAAAAGCGTCTAGAGTTTTGTCCGCCTGCACCGTCTTCTGACCCACTGTGCGACGCCGCTGTGTCCTCCCCAACACCACGCACAAAATTAAGAACCCGACAATGTCCAGCATGGCGGACTACGGTCAGTGACAAACACAAACGCGTCCGGCGCTCGTCACAATCGCCGGTAAACAAGCAATAACACAGCTCAAAACACGATCAGAGGCAGGGCTGCGGCGAGGGCAGGCGATGGGCCGCGCCGACAACAGCGGCGAACGAGACGCGAGCCGGCCACCTGCGCCGATCTGTCCAAATAGGACGGGCAGCCCCAATCATTTCGGCACGAGCGCACGCAAGTAACCCGTGGCGGGAAACCATAGATTCGGAACAGACCTTGCAACAAGTGCGGCCAGAAGGGACAGCCGAGCAGGCTGTCAAATGAGCCAAAACGCACAACACGCCCACACTGCACTGCGGAACTTGGGTCTGGACGCGGACAATCGGGCCTCGTTGCGGAGCGCGTCCCGCTCGGATCGGCCGCAGCGACACTGTGTGAGAGAGGTCCGAAAAAACGAACGCCGGACACCGATGTGCCGAGATAACCGAGCGAGCCCAACGCGTCTGCCCACAGGCTGGGCAGACAGACGGACGCGGGCTGCCGAGCCGCGCGTCACCGGCGTCGAGTCAAGCAGCGACCGAGCTTCGAAACGCCTGCATGCATGCGTCCGACAGAGTCGTCCGGAACAGAGAGGTCCCACGCGCCCGCTGCTGTGTGACAGGGACACCTTGTCGGTTCGAACGCAGCCAGGCGGAGCCGGCCGGCCGGCCGGGCAGCACACTGGGGAACGAGGGACAATGGGATTGGCGAACACGAGAAGAGGGACGACATCGGTCGGCCACTTGTAAACTAGAGTCGCGCCTAGCTGTGAAATGGGGCAAAACACACCCACACTGCACTGCGGAAGTCTGGTGTGCGCCGAGACGCGGACAGAAAAAACGGCCGACCACGCAGTCAAATGGGCCAAAACGCACAAAACACGTCCACACTGCACTACGGAACTTGGGTCTGAACGCGGACAGAAGGGACGGGGGAAAAACACTGTCAAATAGGCCAAAACGCCCACACTGTGGATCGCGAGGGTTAGCCTGAGGGCGATGCAGCAAAGGGTCGGGGACGCGTTCGTCCGACCCAGACCAAAACAACACTCTACTGAAACCAAAACAAAACTTACCTCGCCGCAACCCAAGTTTTGCCATGATAATCAGATGAAACTGAGGAGACTGGAGAGACTTGGAATAACTTCCGATCGGAAGATAGCTGATACTACACAGCACGAAGACGACACTACACGAGGAACTAGCTGATACTACACAGCACGAAGACGACACTACACGAGGAACTAGCTGATACTACACAGCACGAAGACGACACTACACGAGGAACTAGCTGATACTACACAGCACGAAGACGACACTACACGAGGAACTAGCTGATACTACACAGCACGAAGACGACTTAGCGAAAGGCGAAGCGAACAGCAAGGCGATTCAACTACGAATGACTCGCTCGTCGCTCCGGCCCGGCCGAGCCGCCGGCCGCGGAGCGGCGGGGGAGAGGGGGGGGAGGCAGCAGGGCGCCTGCGCGCGGCGGAGCAATCTGGCTGGAAGTAGTGCCGCTCCGCGATGTTTGTTTGTTTTTACCAGCTAACCGGATTTCAAAGGACGAAAAGTGCCGTGCGGAATCGGAACCGTATACAGATAAGGTAGTTCTGCCTTAAATAGGATATAAAACGTTCACTTCACTCCCCGATTTCCTGCAGCTTCATTCCGTTCCGTTTCGTTCCTTTTCTTTTCCGGACCCTCTCCGAACGATTCTTGTCACCGCAGGGGCTGGGGAGGTACTTTTCGTCCCATCATATCCAGATAATTCACTTTGTTCTTTTTTGCCATGCAAGATGGACCCGCAATGTAAGCGAGCTGATTGTAGACAACGCTGCTGCCTTCCCAATGAGCTAATTTTCATGAATGTGAGTTGCAGTGAGATTGGTACAAGTCCAAAACTTGGAGCGGACGGTGACCTGTCTGCTAGAAGCGGCGGGCCAATCCCATGTCTCCCGTGTGCTCTACCGCTGAGGGAAATGCTCTGATTGGCTGCCGCTTGGCTGGTTGGCTTGTTTAGCTACATATTCACATTAGGATTTGTCTGCTACATGAAGCCGTGCCAACATTACAAAAAATGCGAATCTACGTGACAGCTGTCAGTTTCCAGTGTTGACAATCGTATTCTTTATCCCCAGATTTCGATGTGTCTTATGTTATGGCACGCAAAAAGAATACACTTATCTTTTCTAAAGGTCTCATGATAGCAAAGAAGCTGTCTTCATGTAACTTACACATTCCTGCACATTCCTCGGGGGGACGCGATACACCTGCGAATAGTAACAGTGTCAAAGCAAAATGATTTGTTGATCTTTGTACTGACCTAAACCTTGTGCTCTCCTCGCAGATGACCATGTGTTTACCCTAGAAAAGTGTTTTTTTGTAGAACAGGAGGCATGATCCTATTTTTATCCTACTCCAAAACACCAGGTACAGTTCGCTAGTGTCATTAAAGATAGATTTTCCGCGGACATAACCCCACACTGTGTTAGTGTTTGGTCGTGTTTGGTGCCCGAACGGGGGATCCCATGCTTCTGTCTCAATACCGCGCCCCCTTTTCGCTATCGTGTGACTCAGCTGGCACCTTATCTTCCTCATACTTAGTCCTTTTACGGACATTACATCCAGCGTAACATAATCAGTGGGCCAGCTGAGTCCCATTGCCCAACGTTGTTGTAGTAGTAACTGAATGGATTGACTTAGTATCGTTGGTTTCTTATCTTTTTTAGGTTGAAATGGAAAGCTTTCTGACTATGTCTGCCCTAGTAGCGGACGAGATGGGGGCCTCTGATTATAGGGTTTCCCCAGCCCAGGCTGCCATGGCTGCTCCATGGAACTACAGCAGTCATGTCAATTTAAATGATCTTAAAATGGACAGTAATTTTGCCTGGCTTCTATGCTCCCTTGTCTCTGCCATGGCTTGGGTCATATATATTACTTATTATAGTTCTAGAGTTATTGGTCATTTGCTTACTTATTTATTAAACCGATTTTTCATTCAAGAGGGTCACTTTAAAGTTGGTGAGTAAAATTGGTTTTGTCAATAGCTTAAAGTCTAAAACCTGTCTATTGGTTCCTTTTCATGACTCTGGTTACAGGTTCCTTTACATGGAATGTCCTCTCGGGGAAGATAATGTTCAGAGATGTGTCATACATTACCTATGATTATACATTGAGAGTTCAGGATGGATATCTCATATTTAGATGGTGGCGTTCATATGTCCCTAAAGATGTATCTGAAGGTGTGACATTTGTTACATGTTTACTTGATACTCTATTAGTTCTCTTCATTCTCAGATAATAATGAATCTTTCCTTTCCCCCATAGATCTTTCTCACTCTGATACCAGACTATCCGTCATGCTCAATGGTTTTGAGCTACATGTCTACAACAGATCGCATATGTATGCTAGATTAGAAAGAGTGTTTGGCCTGGAATCATTGCTATTTCCAGGAGAAAGCCCCTTTAAAGGTACAAATTTTTCCTCATGAACTTATTTATTTATTTTCTTCTTGTATCTTAACTGTCCATTTGTGTGATCAGACGATGAAGATACTGCTGCCACCACTGCTCAGCAACAAAGACCACAGCCTGGTGCTATGCTTGGGAAGAGTTGGCGAGATTTAATACCTGTCATCAAGGTTGATGTGTCATCAGGTAGAGTTGTGTTTGGAAACAGACTTGTGCCAACCACATTATCAGTGAATGTGGAGGAAGCTCATTTTGTGTACTCAACAAAACCTGCAGCATCAAGATTGGACCATTTCATGCACTTCACAAAATGTAAAGCTGAAAACTTCAAGGTAATTTTCCCTCATTCTATGAGGTAGTTACTGAACATGGTTATCAGGTTAGTTTGTTTTATGATTTTTTTTATATTTGTTGTGCAGGTGATTCTTGCCCCAAGCCCAAAGTACACTGGTATGGTAGATGATCCTCCCCGTTACATGGGAGAAGGATTTGTTGTGCTTTCATCAAATAACATTGAGATGTACTATTATATGGATGAGCCAGGGGTAGTGCCAGAACGTCCAGAAATGTTGCGACTAGCAAATGGTGACATAGTTGAGTCAGCGCCACCAATATGGGGAATGGACATAAAGGTAACCCACCATTCTGATTATTTCAGTCCAAGAATAACCAAACTCTGATTATTTCAATCCAATAATAAACAAACTTGTTTTATGTTTTCTAAAATTTTACAGTGTGGAAAAGGAACAGACTTCAGCTATGGACCATGGGCTGATAGACAAAGAGAGAATCTTTTTAAGTTTTTCTTTCCCAATGATTGTCAATCCATGAAAGTTACAAAACCTTTGGAACCAGGAGAAAAACGTCAAGTCCAATCCTTTGATATTCGGCTCAGTACTCTAAATGAAGCCACCATTGATATACTTTTCTCTAAAAATAAGGTTCTGAATTGTTCTTAAAATAACAAACCTCCTGACACTGTTTCCTTGTCATTTGCAAATTTTATGAAAACTTCTTTTTTTTTTTTTTTTTTTTTTTTTTTTTTTTTTTTTTTTTTTAGGAAACAAATGCAATTCATATTAACATTGGTCCTGGGTCATATTTAGAAATAACCATACCATGGATAGTACAGCCTGATGGTTATACAACGAAAGTAAATGGACAGCTATTGCATCTTGAAGCATCTACGAGCTTGCAATACCGCAGCTTGGTTGAAAGTGAAACTTTAGAATTTGGTGTGAAGTGTCACTACCCTCTACGGTGGAATGACCATCAAGAATGGATCCTTAATCTTACTGGATGTAAAGCTACTGTTAATCTTATTTTTGCACACAAACATTTCTTTCAAGGTATCTGAATGTCTTCATCTATTTCATTTGGGTTTGAAATTTTCTCAAAATAACTCAATTGAAAATTTGTCACTCCTTTTAGACTTGGTTAATGACTGGGCCAGCAAAGCTCGCCCTGACTTACTGCATTTTATACCTTACACCTGGAAGTTGTCCCTCCGCCTGATGGAATTTGAACTTATTACTCTTTGTAATGAATACAACTGGATAGACTGCTCATCACAAAACCAAGAAAACTGTAAGCTTTTCAAGGCTCAATCATTATGTCTTTTTTGTACAAATTTAATTTAAGTTCACTGATAATATATTTTCCTTACATAAAGCACACATTGCCTTCTGTGGAGACCTCTTTGATCTATCTTTTGATCTCCCTTTTGTGGACTTCCTACCACCGACAGTTCCCTTGCGATTTTGGATACAGGTTCGTCATTTACTCTTACAGTGTTGGAATACTTTTACTTTATTTCTTTTATTGTGTGCGCCAAATTTATGAATATATTTTCAGGGAGAAAGTGTTGATTTAACTCTGTACCTGCCTGAAGTAAACAGTAGCAGGAACATTCTCTTGGCTTTGGATTCCAATGCAAAAATTCTGGGAAGAGATGGTAATCTTAGACAAAAGTGTGAACATGTTAGGAGGTGGAGGAATGTTTGTCAGCGTAGGTGAGTGGTTCAGATGTACCATGATGCTTATTACATTAATTAACAACTCTTTTTTTAATAAAATTCTTGTTGTTGTGTTTAATGTTTTAGTACTGGCTGGGTGGACTGCTGGTCTGTTCCAATTGTGGCCTTGAGTATTCATTATACTTACCATCCAGCACCTCCATTAGGGCCACCTCCACAAGCCAACATAACAACTCCTGAAAAAGAGGAAATACTACTGTCTCCAATGAGAATACCTCATGGCCGTAAAACATCTAAAATGCAGTGGCAACAGGTATAGGCAGCCTCTTTTTCTCATCTTACCATCTGTTTCCCTTATAGTCATATTTTTTCTTCTTGTTGAGTTTCAGGATGGCAATCAAAAGTTAGACCCAACAACAATGCCAGCTGATACAGTTTTGGTAGAGCTGGAGATTGGGCCATCAGTGATGTTGCTTTATGGTTCACTGCTGCGTAATTTCATGCACCTGAAGGTATGTTGTTTTCATGCATGATTCATGTAACTCATCGTTTCTTAACTGTAGCAAATTTATCTTCATTTATTTGCTTACAGGAAAATATATTCGGAGAAGATCAAGCATTTACTGACATGACGCAAAGTCCGAGTCCAGCACCAAGTTCACCAGCACCAGGGGTCACTGCTAATGCTCCATCTGTCAGCGGCAATGCTCCATCATCAACAAGCACCTCTACGACGCCACAGCCACAAATTCAAATAAGGAAACACGCTGATTGTAGGGAATACAGGCCTCTGCAAGTCACAGTTTCTGTGACTATGCACGATATTCAGGCTCATCTTGTCAAGGTAGGTTAATAATTATTCCAAGGTTCTTGTTACATCATAATTTGTGATTGAAACTCTGAAAGCTCAATAAAAAGCTTGACCCTCTCTTGTACAGAATTGTGGCGAAAAGGATCCTCCCTGCCCGATCATCCTGGTGGAACGTTTTGGGTTTGAAATGATGAAGTCATATAGGGAAACAATTTTGCAAGTCTTGGTCTCTCCAGCTTTCCTCATTAGTTCTGATCATGCTTTACGCCCTGGTAGAGAAGGTCACCTTAATCAGGGGCACCTCATGTTGTCATCTCTCCAGGTGAGTTCTCGCATGGTTCAATAACTATTCAATAACTTAACTTCCTATCCATACTCAAAATTCCTTCCTTGTTCTCCCAAAGGTGCGCCATCATGCTATGTTTAGTGATGAGGGTCGTTCGCTTGATGAAGATACTCTTGAGTATGCATGGTTGGTGGAAGTTCAACTGGGCAAACTGAGTGGCAAGTTGACTGGTCCTCAGGTGAGTTATTTGGTTTTGTTGAACAGGTGGTATGGATTTGTTTGTCTTACTTAAATGTGATTTCTCTGCTTCCTTTAGTTGCATCACCTAATAACTGGATTAGAAACATTTGTGATGCTGATATGTGATTCTGAGAATAACATGAGACCACCGCACACTCCTAAGCCCTGTATGCATGGCTTGCCCCCATTACTGTGCTCAGAGTCAGATAATGAAACACGCTTTTCGTGCCCCTCTAGTGACCAAGTTAAATATCGAATGACTAGAGTTGCTATAGATGAGATTGATATATACCTATTGGAGCAAAATACAGCTATGGAGATTTGGGTATGTACAGAAGTTTTATGCATAAGTTACCAGTGGGATGCAAATTATGCACATTATAAACTTGTGCTGTTTTTGTGCCTAATGCTGTTGGAATGCGTTTTTCATAGGCATGTCCAATACGTGTTTCAACCTGCAACCTTCATGGAAATCGAATTAAGTCTGGAGTGACAGCCCTTCTGCCTTCTGTGGAACTTCACCAGTTTGTGGCGACAGGTAGCCATGTTGGCGGAGCAACAGGGAGCAGCACCAACACAACAGGTAGTGGCAGTGGACGTAGCCAACAGGCTAGTCAGCAAGGCACGAACGGGAAGAGCTCGGGCCCTGAAGGGAGCTCAGAGCTATGGCTTGAGGTTGGATCTGTTGCGTTTGGCCCCCTTGTGGTTGAAGCAGCCATCTCGCTGCCTTCTCCACAACATAGTTTACATCTTGTTCAACACAAGTGAGTTACCTTATCTTTTGATGCCACCCCCTCTTATGTCAATTTGGTTCTGTCAAATGATGATTCTTTTCATGTTGTCACGTTGCTCTCAGGTACTTGAAAATCCATGATGATCGTATCAAGCGTCTTTGGTTCTTGTGGGGACCTGACAATGGCCCAAGTGTTAAAACTCCTGCTAAATGTGGTTGCATTGGTGGTTGTGCTTTCTTTGGAAGCAACCGAAATGGACCTCGTTTCTTTAAGCCCACTCGCCAGGATGTGCCTGAGGGTGTGAATACAGCTTCCTTCAGGTACCTCATTGATTTTATTTTCAAATTGTGTTCAGTCCTTTCTTAAATAAAACTTCCTCAACCTTTATTATGGTTTTGTTCAGAATACTTGAAGGAGGGAAAGATTTTGGATATGGCCAGAGCATCCTACATGAAGGCTCTCTTGTATTTCATACTCCACCCTATGGCTCTCAAGATGTCACTTTATATGACCCATTATGTTCTTCTCGAGTCAACCCTCCTAGTGGAGTCACCACAAAGGTGTTAATTGGGATGTTGTTAAGTTGTTACTTAATTCTTATCTTATCAAGAATTGTGCTAATCCAGATATGCTCTGTCAAACACTAGGTGGTTTCAGCTGAGAGTCCAACAATGGCCAGTACTGCTTCCCCAGTATCTCCAAGTCCTATTGGAGACAAAAGGTCTATCAATCGTCGTTTCTCATACACCTCATTGGCCAACAATCGGTAATTTTTTTCACACCTAGCTTTGATATGATATTTTTTTAAAAAAATTGCAACATTAGCATTACAATAAGACTACCCTTGTTCTAATTGTTGTTTTTTTTTCTTTTGCACCTTTCTATTAGGGGTCAAACTCCTCAGCTGCTCCGTGATGTTCCTTATGCTCGCCTTGTCGATGGTGCTACTTCTAACTTTCTTCCTCAGAAGTTGGACTCTGATTCAAAACTTCATACAGAAAGGAGTAAATCAATTTTAAGTGTGCCTGAAGCTGACCTTGCTCCAAAATGCAGCGTGTCTGACTCCAAGCTAGCAGTGGATTACTTCAATTCCACCCGAAACTTAGTTTTCAATCAGGTACAAATGGTTCTTTTGTTTTGTTTTTTAAAAACTTGTTTTGCTTGTATGTGTATACATAATTGTCCTCTCAGAAATAAGTTGTAATTATTCTTTTGTTTATTTTTCAGGTTCAAGCTGCTCAGTCTCCATTGGGGCCTCTTCCATCCGATTCAAACCACTCAATAGAAGATGCTCTTCAAGAGGTTCAGCGTACCCTCTCAATGGGTAGTGAGAATCCATCGGAGCTGTTTTTCTCAGCAGATGAAGACCTGAGTAGTTTGGCTGGAGGAGGGAGTGTGGCATGCAGTAGGAACTCCTCTTTGCAACATTCAGGGTCTACTCTTCATAAGCAAGAAACAAATGGAATGCAAAGGTTTGTGCTTGTGTGTCTGTCAATTAACCTGTTAGTACTCATCATATTCTCTCTCTCAAATTAATTTTTTGCAGGCGAACCTACGGAAGTCAACAAAGCATGATTCTTTCTGCCGATCCTATTGCTTCTGAGACTACAGACACTCGCAGTTCTTTGGACATGGTAAGTCTGTTATGAATGCTTAAAAGAATTGATCTGATGATAATTTTTTCCTCTTTTCAAGCACATGACACCAGTTTAAACCTGGCTATGCATAATAATACTATTTTTTGTCAGGGTGTGGTTGTTCGAGAAGAAGACAGGTGCTCATCTCCAAGCCCTCGATCAATAAATGGACATCTGCAAGACTCTGATCATGATGGCCAGGTAAAATTACATTTCTTGCAATTTTGTGCCATTATATATTTTGCACACATTTTAAACTTGACCTTATGTCAATTTTTCAGAACCCAGATAACCATCATCTAGAGTCCTCAGACTCCCCATCTGTTTCCAGCACTTCTTTCCTTTCAGCTGTGTCATCACAAGATGATTTGGGACTGGTCAATCTGCATATGCAAGTCAACAAGCCAATTGTGGATTCTCCTCTACTTATGTCCAGCTATGTCAACCATCTATCTCAGGTATAAAATCACAATGTGTCATGGGTAGCATCTTACTATTTTCATTACAATTGTTTTATGTTTATTGTTTTTTCCAAAGGTGAGCTGTGCCAATTGGGCTCACAACTCTTTACCATGTGGATGTGATGCCTTGACTGCTCCTATGCTTCAACGTACTCATGAAGGGCGGCTTATTTACATTGGTATGTAAATAAGTAGATTAGTCTTTTTTTTGTTATTTTTTAAAATTTTATTCCTGGTGATAAGTTGTCTCAAATTATTTTATGACTGTTTACAGGTGGCAGATATGTCCCACATTTTGAATTTTTGACTGAAGGATTTACGTCTTTGAAAATGGTGAGTCGTAATCAGGACAGCCATGGGACACCTCCACCTCCATCGAGCAAAACTCCTACCCACCCATACACATGGGGTGAAAGCCCAAACATGCCCAGCACAAAGTCCAGTGGTGAAAGCAACACAGGTATGTCTTCTTTTTATCCTGTGTGCCAAAACATATGGCTGAAATTATATTTTCATCTTGGTGTCTTTTAGATTGTGAGGAAGAACTGCTAGCTCTTCACACAGAAATGGGCACTCGTACAACTGTTATTATCAAATTCAAAGGTGATGTTGACATCATGTTAAGTCCATTAGTATTGGAGAGTTTACAGAGGTGTGTAATGCATTTTAATGACCTAGATTATTTAGATGCTATGATATGCATTTCTCAACATGCTCTAAATATTGATTTGTCTCCAGATTTATAGATGCTTTGACTCCAACCTTTGCAACTTTACATCCTGTAACAGTCCTCAACCATCTGCATAATGAATGCATCAGTTCTGTTTGTGCTGCCAATATCCTAAAACATGATCAGTCCCTTTCATACCTCTCTCAGCTGCAAGCAAGTAGCAAACATAGCACTGCTCAGCGAGAAATAACCGCCCCACCTCCCACAAACAGCTATGAGGAATGTATTTACACTCAAACGCAAGGAACAATCCATTTTCCTAAGGTACGGTTTCCTAAGAAGAAATAATTTAATATGCCCTGTCCTAAAAGCTCTTGTTAGACTGCTTCATTTTATTTCCTTGTTTAGGTCAATGTAACACTTCTTCAGGCATCACTAGTGGAAGAAATTATTTCATTTGCCGCCTTAGACAACATTCGAGACTTGACATGTGTCTCACTGTTTGCTATTTGTCTTGACACCGTTACTGTAAGATTTCATGTGGGGAAACAAGTAAGTTTTAAGAAAGAAATACTATTAAAAAATTATGTCACAATTTTTTTTATTTTATGATGTGTTTGTATTTTAATATTTGCTGTACTTTCCAAAACAGACTCGAGAAGTTGTTCAGACATTGAACAGACCAGTGGTTCTTCCTGCCAACAAGAAATCAACAAGTGGCTACAAGGGCCTTCGTCCTTTCCTAGAGGGTCTACAAATGCAGGCTAGAGGTGTGGCTCGAAACAAAATTGGTGCTGAACCAGTTTATATCGAAACCTCTGACAAGCAATTAGAGGAAACGATTGTTGCTCTAAATGTGGGAAAGGTTCATGCTCAACTAAGACGTTTTCGTAATGAAAGCTCTATTTTAAAAGATGCAGTCATCACTGCCATCCCTGAACATTGCTCACGTGTTCTATTTACCTGTGCTCGTGTTTCTTCACCAAGTCGAGGTCCTCATATGGAGCCACCCCAACAAGACAAAGACATGACATCCGGACCTGCAGCAGAAGAGCGCTTAGGATTCATTATGTTTGAATGTGGTCTGGAAGGAGTTTCTATTAAAATTGTCAAGCGCTCCCAGTTAGATAGAAGGGAAGGTGAGCTGGAAGACAGTGAAGTGGATATAGCCTACACAGATTCTGTAAGGTCTCGCGATGATCTGGATGCTACTGGAGAGAGCACAAACCCATCTCGTTTCAGTCATGCTGAGGACTCAACTTCTGGCAAGGGTATAAAGCCATCTGGGAAACATACCTTGTCATCTGTCCCTGAAGGGAGTACAGGAAGTGCAGCCTCTGGGCCACAAGGGCCTTTTGCAGATGTTGACGCAGCCGCGAGCACAGCTACAAGCAGTGTTGGCAATGCACAACTTGCCCCAGTCAAAAGTTGTAACCATGCAAACACATCGTCTTGTGTCATAGATTTGCATAAAGTTTGGTTTAATTTTGCTGCCCCTCCAAGGACACCAATTACTAGAAAAATAGACTTCACTCGATTGGATTGGAATTTGCTGAGCACTGCATCTCCTGCTATCAATGCATGGATGAACCCAAGCAACCGCTTGGCCATTAGAGTTGTTCATATGTTCCGCTCCAAGTACAGAAGATCCACTGCTATTGTATCCAGTCTTATGGCTGAGGCTCTTGATGTGCAGAGTATACATATGCCAGTGAAGAGTCGCTATGGGCGCCTTACACCAATGGCTAAGACTCTAGTTGAAGATCCTTCTTGCCAGCTGTGTAATGTGCTTCTAAAATATGTCCTTCAAACTGACTTGAGCAGTATTGAAGCCAATTTACGAGAAAGTGATTTGCCTCATTTGTCTACTTTGCGTCAAGGCGTCATAGTGCTCAGTAGGCAATGGAAGAATGTGCTTTACACTCCATTGTTACTTGAGCACAACTTTAAGAGCAAGCACATCAAGCCATTGAATGTTACCTTTGCAGTCCCAGACCCACAAGATGAGGAGAATATCCTCACAGATGGAGAATTGTCTGTTACAGATGAGTGTGCAATGCTAATTGATACAACTCCACATATTCATGCTTCTAATACTTTAACATCTCCTACATTGACACCTCATGCAGAGGATGGAGAAGGTGCAACCACCCTATCATCTCCACGTGATGGGAGAAAGAAGAAAGCAAAAAAGAAGGGCTTGGCCCCTTCTCAAGCTCCACTTTCTTGTAGAGCCAGCATCGTGTTTCCTTTGCTTACCAGCACTGTTCACCGCAAAAGTGATGCAGATAAAGGATTGGGCTATGGTGCACTGAAGGAGGATCAACAACGATCGCCAGTTGCTCACAACCTTGGCTCAAATCCAAGCATTTACTCTGGTGGGCATGGCAGTAACCACTCGCTGGGAAGCCAAGATTATCACAATGCTAATCTTTCTCCACCTGCTCCACCTACTAATTATGAACCCAATGAAGATCTCTACAGTTGGATGACAAAGCAGCAAGGCTTTATGAAAGGTGGTGAACACGCTCAGCATGCTTCAGATTGGGTAAGTTTCGTTTAAGATCAAAGAAAGGCTTACGAGTCATTGTTAAGATGCTGTAAACAATAATATTTGCAGGAATCAAAGATAAACACAATGACCACTGAAGAGACAATAGAGCAGCCATGTGATGGAGCAGCCTCCGCTGCTGCAGGTTACAGCTTATATCCCATTCATGATTCACTTAGACTACTGGATGCCCATCTCATTTTTGAACCCCTTCTTTCAAGTCTGGGTGTGGTGCCTCAACAGATGGTTAACAATGCTGGTTTGTGTCACAATTATTTTGTATCTCTTAGCAATTTAAGTACTTCATGTATGTTTGAAATAAACTGTCATACTAACTCAATAATCTATAATAGGTGCAAATAATGAGACTTCAGCCTTTGAATCTTGGGGATCAAATCTGACTTTAGTTGGAGGCATGGATACTATGCGCATTGACATTGTTGTGAGTGAGGCAGGAAAGCCTCCTGAGAAAAAACGCAACAAGACAGCTATAGGCAAAACCAAAAGTCAAGGCTCCAAGATATTTTTAGACATTCCTACTGACACACCTGCCTTTTTGTGTGAAAAAGTCGCAGTAGAGCTGGATTTGAGAAAGGTGGCAGACATGACTGTTGATGATTTGGTGCAACGGCAGAATGTTTTATACATAAGTCGGGGTCAACTAAAGAAGCACACCAGCACAACTGTAAACATCAATTTGAATATTCGCTACATTTCACAACAGGTTTGCATTCCATCATTAATTTTTTGATCTCTTAAGACTTTGATAACCAACCATGGTACGCTTATTAATTTTTGGCTCATTACAGGTCAATATGCCCTTGTTGCGGCTGTTGCATCAAATCAGCAACATGTACCAAAATGTGAAAGAAACTCAAATGGAACTAAGAGAGCAGCAGCCTGAAGTCACCAAACGTGATTCGCAACCTTTGTCAACTGGCGCTCCACTTGCTTCAAATCTTTCAGGTATTGGTGCTGCTATTCGCCCGCGTTGTAAGTCTTTTTTTTCCCCCATTGATTTTCTTTTCCCCTACTTGTCAAGATCTTTCTTTATTGTTAGGTTTATTGACCATTTTGTTAACATAAACTTCCTTTCAGTTGCGGTAGATCCTAAAGTGACTGTACCTTCATACAACTCAATGGGTCCGAGCAATGCTTTCCCTCGCTCCCACAGTCAAGTAAAAGTCACTTCACCGTCAGGTAGCATACGATCATCTTCTTTACGTTCTGCTAGCATGCAGTCAGCAAGTGTTCGTTCTGCATTGAGACACCAAAGCTTAGCACAGAAACTTCGATCGACTAGCAAAAGTGTTAAAGGTTCGACAGTAATTAGTAATTTATTCAAGTGTGCATTTAAAGGCTTCTCTTGGAGACCCACTAATATACATTATATTTTTGTTTTGTGAAGGCTACATTAATTTGACTGAAGGAGTAGAATGCCTTAGCCCATCAGGATCTGCCTTGGAGAGCATTGTAGCTGCAAAGCTCATTGATCCCAATAATGTAACACCTCGGTGTTGGAAAACAGTGTACTATCTTTTGGATTTATATGCAACAATGCCTGAAACCAAAACGATTCCCCATAGGTAAGGTGCATTGTAGAAAATAAAATAATCTCTTTTTGCTGAAGTGTTTTAAAAGTAAACAGTTGTGAAACAGAATCTGATAAATGCTGACTTTTCCAGGCTCTCAGTTGTTGCAAATGCTGATCGCAAATATGATAAGTTTGAGGGTGTGGATGATGTAGAAAAAGGGAGCACTGTTGGTGACAACCTCACAGCATCAACTCCTGTGATTCAAGACAAGCCAAGAGAGCTTAGTAAGTCTTTTCCTTTTATTATTATCTTGTTTTCTGCGATGCTAACAGAAGTGAAAATAATCACTGTATTTTCATTAGGTGTGCTCACTGGGGAAAGAACTCGCCTGGTTGTATTTGGTGTTGCTCGAATCCACCGTACAAGACTCCTTGCTACTTTAAGTGGTCTTAAACTGGAGGCTGAAATCACAAGCCTTCATTCAAGCTTTAGTTGCCGCAAGAAAACACGACCAGCCAGTCTTGAATGTTCCCTCAGTGGACAAGTTGGTCGCACAATGATAGTCCTGCTTGAGGGAGTAGCTCCCAATCAACAGTATGTAAATTCTGTATTTAATTCGCTAGTGAATTGCAGTCTTCATGTCAAAACGTTAATATTATTTATGTTCTAATTGTTTTGTTTTTTTAAAAAACAGAACCGTTGTCAAGGTGACCGTTGGAAAGTCGCAAATGCTGTACTCAAGTATGACGAAACGCTCCAAAGACAAGAACTCTGGTCTTTTGACTGTTGGTGCCGTTAATATTGACATTCCGCAGCATCCTGTAGCTCTGCATGGCATGATGACCAGAGGCAGTAAACAACTGTCCTCTACCTTGCAGGTATGTCCATAGAAAAATTTCATTTAATAATGTAAGTAAACAATATCCACAATAACTGTAATTAATATTACAGGAATTGCGTGTTTCTCGTACTACGAGCCGAGTGAGCCGGGGCACTGTGCCTGAAGAGGGTGAAGTTCAAGCCCCTCAGCAGTCACCACACCCGCAGACAGCTCCCAGTGGAGTTCCTCCTCCATCTGCAAAGGTTCAATCAGAATCTAACCTTCTGCAGCCTCTCGTAATGCAGTTCTCTGTCGTTCTTCAGGTAAGTTTTAAAAAAATGTGTGCTTTTGTTTTTTTTTGGTGGTGGGGGGTTTACAGTAATTTGGAGTAGATTTAATACATTATTATTAAAATACTTCATTGAAACCTCTGCCTGACAAATGTTAATAAAAATATCCCTATGATGTAAATTCCTCTGGATTTCTCTCATTCTATTGCAGAGTTCTTTGCAATTTTAACAATCGAGATTCTGTGCCATTTGTTTCCTTGGGATTTAACTTCATTATGTTATTGACAAAATGCTGAGCAATCGTTTAGGTTGGTCTCTACCACAGGTAGTCACTTTCATGTTTTGCAAAATAGAAGCTGACGTTGACTGCTGAGCTACTGCCAGTGCTTACTGTGCTGCATCCTCAAGCCCATGAGCAGCTTCAAACAGGCGGCAAGGTGACTCGACTGTCTGGATGGTTTGAATTTCAAATACGAAAGCTTCAAATTTTAATTTTATATTTGTTGTAATCGTTATTCAGAGCACAGCTGCCAAGCTTGCAATTTTAAAACACTAATAAAGTTGATATGTTTGTAAATTTTTCACATTTCCTATGAAAAGAAACACTATTAAAACAATTCTGAGAAGTTTTGAAGGTTGTGATATTGCAGGAGTTGAAGGTGGATCTTGAATCTCTTCTCAAGACTGAAGCTGCAAGATTGTCATCACTGTTGCTTAAAAGTATGCTTTAAATGTGGTTGTGTGAAGTTTTTTTATGTCTATTTGTTGGTCAAATGTAAGTATATATGCAAGTTGCTTCCGTCTGGTTGCCTTATGGACCTGCCCCTGTTATGGGACTTGAGTCTTACAAATTTTTACATTCTGACCTTGTGGGTTTATGTGTTCTTTATGCATTGTCATTAAATGTTTCTTTTTGTTTTATTATATTTGACTTTGCACTGAATATGCTATATAGTTTTTATTTTGGCTAAATGGGATGTGTGTGCTTTTTAGTTTCATTGTTTTCATGTTGCAGAGTATAAGCCACGCAGCAGCACTCGAACATTGTTTCTGTTTTTGTTTTTATCGTATTAATGTATTCATGTGCTATGGTTTATGTTGTTGCAGAGTCTAAGTATCACAGCTGCTCTTCTGCCATCTTTACAAGCTCAGTACAAAATGGATCAAGTTATGAGTGCAGGTGTAACAGGAAGCAAAGCCAAATTTACTGTAGATTTGGCACAGCATTCACTCTCTTTCACCACAAAGCTACAGGTTTGTGTGAAGAAGTATTTCCTTTCTGAACTTAAATTTTCCTCAAATGTTAATTGCTTGCCATTCTTTTCAGGTTGCTGAAGCAAATCTTCCTCCAGAAGCAAACATTCCTCTGCCTCACGTACATGTAGCTGCAGAGTACATATCTGATAGCAAGAATCCAAATGAATCTAACTTTGCAGGTGATTGAATTGTTTGTCCTTTTAATAGTGCAAAATGTACAGTTTAGTGTCCTAGTATTTTGAAATAATTCATTTTTAATCCCCTTTTTCCTCTGAACAGATGGAGTGGTCCTCCGTCAAGGATCCTATCTTAATGCTGTGGCTGACATAGGAGAGTTTGAGAATACTTTGACTACAGATCTCTTGAACACTTTAGTTTTTGTTCAAAAAGTTTTCATGAAAGAGGTGAATGAAGTTGTTCAAAAGGTGTATGGAGGTGAAAAACCTGTTCCAATTTGGCTTGAAGGTGAAGAAACCTCAACCTCTGCTATTGATCGCATCTTATTTTCCCTCGCAATTCGCATAAAGGTTAGCAAATGCTATAATATGACTTGAAAATATTTTATTTTATAGCAGCAAGAAGGTTTTAGAAAAATGTTTATACAATATGTTTCTGTTTGATCATTTTCAGCGAATTCAGTTAACAGCTACAACCCCCACTAGCTCTGCTGTGCGTTTGGAGACCGGAATGGTTGAATTCCAGCTTTCTAATCGTGTTCAGAATGTATCTGGAGGCCAAACTGCAGGCAAAATGTTTGGAAAAGCAACAGTTGATATTAATCTCAGCCTTGGTCAGTTACTCAGGAATACTGTATTTGATGAAGCTGACATTGAATTCCAACAATATGCCTTCTTCAAGACAACAATTGGTCAGTTCACTCTAGAGACTTTTTATTCCGATTGATTGCTTATGCTATTTTTCCATTAGATTAGGAATAGAGGTCATATTAGTTTATTTGTTATTTCTCTCTGTTCAGGGTTGAGGAATGCTTTCCAAGATGAGACCATCTCAGCCCAAGGAGAAGGTGGAGATAAGGAAGTTGTTCTTATAACTTTAAAAAGACCTTTGATTTACATACAACCTATGGCAGTTGACAAAGCTATCCTTGTGTGGCTAAACTACAAAAATGCTTATGAATACTGGAATGAGCAACGATCCAACCTTACTAAGGAAGTGCTTACTGCAACGCAGCAGGTTTTTGATAAGATGGCCTTAAATCAGCTGACCAATCAGATGACATCTCCTCATTTGGGTACCCTATTCCTTCAACTCACAGTTGAAGACATGGGAATTTGTGTCCCCTTAAACCCCTTGCCCATGGTAAGAATGCTATTTAAAATTATGGAATCTCTTTAAAGTTTAAGAAACCAGGATAAAGAAAGATATTTGATTACATTTTTTAATCATTGTTACAGGCATCTTGGGGTTTAAACCGACGAAAGATGTATGCTGACTCAGAAACAGGAGGAGCTGTTGTGGTCACCCTAGAAAATACAAGCATTTCAGCATGCAGTAGTGGCTCATTAGTCAGCAAAGGAAGATTTGTTGGGCTGTGCCTACGCTTCACTGATGACTTTGAAATATCATGGGATGATTGGAAACCAGACATGAATGATACAAACCTTATGAATTTGTGTGTTGTGTCTGATGGCACATACGAAGTATGCAGCCGTACCATTGCTCAGAAGCAAGGAGGCGGTAAGAGCATGTCACCTAAATGTCACTTGACTACAAACAGTTGAGATGAGTTTTCAATATTTTATTTTGCTTTCTCTTTTCTGGTTTAGAAAATGCAAAGTGGATTCTTAATGTGGGGTGGCAAATGGAGGGTGTTGATATACATGTTGATGTCAATGTGGGTAAACAGTTGTCTGCTCTTGGACACACATTGACCATGTTGACGAGCACAGAACAGGATGACGACACAGCAACTGTGGAATCGGACTCCGACGAAACTGATCACACAGATGGGCAAAATGCCTCAGAAATTTCAAGTCGTGTCGTAAGTTACTGACCCACTGCTGTTATCTGCTACATAATGGCAGCTTGCTTTCATAACTCTGTCTTATTCCAGGAAAACATTGGCCTCAGAAAAACCAAAAATATGATGGACAATCTTCCTGCATTTGTGTTTGATCCTACTTTAGATGCCAAAGAACGCTCTAAATTGATAGAAAAGGAAATGAATGAGCAAGCAAAGATTATTTCTGATCTTCGTTCTCTTGGTGCATCCCATGGAACTATTGAACAGGAAATGAAGAGGCTTCAAGAACTGGAGGCTATGGTTTTCAAAGATTTTAGAAGGTACTTGAAAAACTGAAAAATAACCCTGGTCTTTTTGGAAAATTATATTCTCTTCTTAACCATAATTTTTCTTTCAGGGATATGATTCAAAAACTTAGACGACAAAGTGTTAAGGCATCATCAATCAAGGGAAAATTTGGCTTGGGGTCAAAGGCATCAACTTTTCGGTCTCGTTCTTTTGTTGTCCCATCGCCTATGCCTGAGCACCACCTTGAAGCTGAAAGGTAGTACCTTTTTTTTTCTCTCCTAATGTTTTATATGTCAAATTTTGCCCTTTCCTATTGACTGAGTTATTTGTATCTGAAAAATTTTGACACATTGTAGACCCATTGAAGTTGTTTGACTGTTCAATGGAGTAAAAGTAAGCCCTACAAATATTTAAATTGCAGAGTTAGGTGCAATGGAGCAGATTTTAAGGGGAAAATCAACCCTATGCTCTTGCACGTTTCTGTTTGTAGGAGCTCATCTGCAGAAGGTCAAAGCTCTGGCCTTTGTCGTTGCAGGTACACACACAGCTCTAATGTTGCTGTGATTGTTGTGCACTAACACCATTGTACATATATTGCATAACCTACAGCAAAGAGTGTGTCTGCTTTGGTTTCAAATTGCACTTCTGTTTGAGTTTCTGTCTGCTTCGGATGTTATGATATGGTTTACTTTTTTATCAATATAAATTAGTTTATGAGGATACCGGATTTGGCTGCGCAAAGAAAGTCTAGCTACAGGTTAACCCAGCCAACTTCTTTCTCTGCATTTGAAAATTAAAGTCTTACTGTAATATTCATTTTTTCCCTGTAAAATTCTTAGTAACAGGCCAGAAAGAGTGTTGGGTCAAGCTCTCAATAATATAAGCACTCTAGGGAAAAGAAAACAGTCAAAATATTATGTGAACCTTAAAACAAACTCAACTTAAAGCCTATTTGTGTACCTCTTCAAACTAACTGCATGTCTTTGCTTTCAATAGCCCTGAAGAGAACAGTGTGTCGGGAGGTTCCCCTCAGTCAGGCCCCTCTCGTTCAGCATCTTTGCGTATGCGTGGTATGACAGCACCCAAAGTAACTTTTAGTGATTCTCACACTATCTGCAGGTTTGTAAAAGTTAAACATGTCAAATTTTTTGTTAACTTGTTTTGCATTATTAATGTTTTTTTTTGTTTTTTTTTGGGTTTTTTTTTTGTATTTTTTTTTAATTTTTTAAAAATGTTTTATTTGAATGTTTTATACTCTTCTATCAGGAATTTTTGCAGTATGTAATAGTATTACCTCTTGTTCATGTTTAGACAATCCTCTCTGCCTAGCGCCAGCTCTGATTTGAGTTTGGATTGGACCCCAGGCTCTTCACACATGGATGTAGATGGGGAGACTGTTGAGCTACGTAGAAAACCTAATACATTAGGGACACCCAGTCAAAGCCAGGACTCAATAGACGGATGGTGAGTACTTCCTCTAGTCATTGTGACTTATTGATACTCAGTATCTCCTCTTCAACTTTTGACACCCTTTTTTTTTTCACCCCTTAGTGCTCCCCTCTTGGAACCAAACTTAAGAGCAGATCCAGCTGGTGCATCAAGTCCGATGAGTCCATATATGGTGGCTCTGCAGAAACCACAAGAACCTAACATCGACTTTGAACTTGATGTGAAAGTCCTCATAAATAGTGGAAAATGTGTTCTGCACACAAAGGATAGCAGTGTGGCAAAAGAAGATGAAATGAAACTGTGAGTCATTCATTTGACTGAATGAAATTTGTACAACACTCAGTAATATTTTTCTCCTAAACTTGTAAATAATTTTCAGTTCTAGTAGAATGAAGAAAGAACGTAGTTGTTCTGGAGGAATGCTGGAGTTTCCACCTCCAAGCCCAAACATGAGCAGAAGAGCCACAAAGGAAATGAAAGGAAATACCTCATCGTCTCGCCTACGTTATTTGACAACAGGCACACCAAGCTCTGTAGCTCAACTGATGGATCTCACTGTTTTTCACATTCCAGGTCTTGATGTTAAGGTGGGTGAAATGAACTCTCATCTCTTAATTAATTAAATGGGTCTTTACTTATTTTTAGCTAAATATTCTTTTATTACAGGTGCACTATGAATCCAAAACACTAAATGAAGAAAATTTATCGCCTCGCTCCTCAGCAGATCACACATACAACCCCTTGCACTTCCTGCCTCAAGGAGCACCTGGTGCAGGCCTCCCTCGTAGATCAAGCACTAAAAAGGCTAGCCTGTTTGCATGGATGACTTTGCAGAGTATTCCAGAAGAGACTATTATCAGTCCTCATATTTTGGAGTTTTTGGAACAAACTTTGGAACCCATTCCATCTCTTCTCCCTAAAACATCTTTGTCAAATCCTGGTAAGCAGTTGTCACTTGGCTTAGTTGATTTCCTGTTCTTTTCTTTTTGATATTATTATTGACTGAATCTGAACATTTTCAGGATCCATGAATGCAATGTTCTCCTTGGACAATGCAGCAGATTCAGCACCAATCTGGGCATCAGGCACTGGATCTGGCAATTACGTGTATGCCTCTTTCCCTGTAGATGTCATAGTATACTTTCACATGCAGCCCTCAACATTCCGATTCTCTTGCCTGCCGGTATCTCGCGTCGAGTGCATGTTGCAATTACCATCTCTAGACATAGTATTTTCTTCCAAAAGAGCCGAGGAAGAACTTCAGAGGTGAGTCCGTTTGCATTGCAGCTTTTCAACCTGTATTATTTTCTCTTAATCTGCATCCTTGTGTTTTAGTGAATTTGGTGATGGTCCATGCAAAGCACCATCCGCCCCATCTGCTGTTGGTGGCTTGAGTGTCACTGGTTGCTTATCAGACTTTTCTGTGTATATATTCCATCCATATGGAGGCAAAAAAACTGGTTAGTTTTCATAAATTTTGCAAAAAAAATGTCAAGGGTTTCATTGAAGTATGCTGCTTTAATGCTTTAATTGAATTCTCCAGCATCAAAAGAAGCCCAGTGGTCTCCTTTAACTGACAGTGAAAGAAAAGATTCTCTCAGTATCAATGTAGAATTCGTGAAAGTACATTTATCTCGCAGTAGGAAACTAAACTTTGGAATTGATCCACCCAAGGGTGGCAGAGATCAAAGTCAGGCATGCATCCGATTTTCTTGTAAGTATTGATAAGTATTTACAAAAGTGCATGTAGCATTTTTAAGTGAAACTTACTGTTGTATTGTTTTCCAACAGCTATTGTTGACATTGGATCTGCTTCATTCAAATATGACATGCGCCGACTAACGGAGATACTGGCTTTCCCCAAAGCTTGGTATCGACGAAGCATTGTTCGCCGTCTTTTCCTTGGAGACTTAAGCATGGGTGCTGCGTACAGTGATGGAGAGGAGTCTCCAGCTGGTAGCTTTGATGGAGATGTATCATTCCCTGTCAATAACATAAATTTAGGGTCAGTTTTAAGAATAATAAATTTAAAACTAAATTGGTCATTTTATCTTGCATGTTTCATGTTACTTATTTACATGACAATAAACCTGTTTTTTTAAATTGTGATTTCCTAACTTTAAATTTTACAGCAACAAAAGTAGAGATAAATTAAGGCTCAATCTAGACCCTTCAAACAATCAATATTCAGCTCGATTTTCTGGTTAGTTACAGCAAAATAATTTTACTTTCTTTATCGGCTCTGAATTCCTTTTGAGATCCTTTTGTTTTTGTGTTTTTTAGATGCCAAACGATGGAGTCTGGAAGGAAAATCAGGCACTGCTTGGGAGACACTGGTACTCTTTGCTATCAACTTCACGAAACTGAATGTGCACATGAACATGGGCAATGTCATGGGAAATGTCACGTATGTAACTTTCATTCCTTAATTTTGTTTGTAATTCCTCTCACGTACAATGTGCTGATTAGTTGTCATATATATTTGCTCAAACTTTTGTTTTCTCAGGTGGTTGACCAAAGACTTCAAGTCAGAGGGTAGACTTTTCTATTGGAAGCACAGGTCACAAAAATATGTTTATTGGAGTTGGTCTGGGAGGTTCTAGCCTGGATTTGCCAAAGGTGGTATTGTTGGTGGTACAATCGAGCTGGAGCAAAATAGATACTTACAGTAAGGGTCAAAGCGTGACTGTTCACCAACATTTTCTGACATAGCTTCCATCAATCACCAACATTGTTATTTTGTTCTTCCAGTTCATATACTTGAAGAACCTGGGAACAGAACCAGACCACAAAGTAGGACTCAAACTTTTTGCTTTGGAGCTGCGGCTTGATTATATGGATAATTTGTACAGGAGTTCTTATGAGTCGTGTAAGAGCTTTAGATGTGTCACCTACGTGTTGAATGGAAGATAAGCAAGAAACATTCTGATGATTCTGCAAACCCTACAAGAAGGTAATAACAAACCTTCTTATGTTATCAACTAAGGTCCGATAAATAAATAAAATTTTAAAAGTCCCCTACATAACTAAAATTTTATCTTTACTTTGCAGGCCAGCCTATGATATTCATGCATGGTGACATGGGATGG